>JACGDI010005412.1:450155-641821 GCA_014898725.1 Jacaranda copaia | reverse complement strand
CACAGAATGGGAGGCGAACAAGGACAAAGTTCATCAGCTATTCTCAAAGGTCCCCTCTTACAATAAGGTAAGATTTTGATGAAAAAGTAGTCTTCCAAAATGAACAAATTCAGTTGAATCATTTCTCACTTGTTACAATGCCTATTAAAGGTCTTAATATTACTCTTTTTCTGCATCATGTTGCTGCTCAGTTATGAAAACAGTACGAGTTAGATTTCAGAGATAGAGGAAGGGCGGGTCTTAAAATCCAGAGCTCAGTCTATTCCTCCCACTAAGAGTTACTAAAATTCTCAAATATAGAAATGTATAAAAATATTAATTAAATTAATGAGAAGATTAATAATTAATGAAGAATATATTTTGAAGAAGATGAATTTATTTATTATGTCAAATTAAAATATCTTAAGCTATTTATTAAATGAATAAATGTAATATTTCATTAATACATTAAATATTAAAAATAACTAATGCAGTATTTAATTATTTAGTAATTTTAATTAATTTAATATATTGTTGAATAAATGAATTATTTAGTATTAACATAAATAATATTTTAATAAATTTAATTCATTATTCGATAATTAGTTTAATTAATTATGTAAACATAAGTATTACAATTTTTTAACTAGTGAAATTTTAATATTTTCATATATGTAAATATATATTCATGCAAATATGTATATATATGTACCCGAGGTTTTTTTTTCATTTTTTATATGTAAATTTGCACTATACATACACAATTATATTAAAATTATACTTTACGAAAATAGTAGAATATTGTTTAAAATAATGAAGGATCATTGCTAATTTTTATTATCAATGTTTAATTTAATAATTTACTAATATCATCTAAATGTACTTCATAATCGAAAGTTCCATAAAACAAAAACATAAACATAGATTAAAAAAAATGCATAATTGCACATAGAAGTAATAACCTTGAAATCAAATTGAAAAAAAAAAAAAGGAACATACATAGAACAACCTAACCTTCAACTAAAATAAAAAAAACTTGAACACAAAATAGTAAAAATAGTAACAAAGCATTCATCATAAGCAGCAGCAGAAGTACCAGCACCTGCACCAAGCAAGGGCAGACTAAGAAGACACTTTTTTTGGTCGACCTCATCGCCTTGGAGTAGTTGGTTAGGTGGGTTCAACTTCACATTGTCGGCCCTCTTTAGCAGAATTTTTCCGAGGACAACCGTCTCCTTTGAGGCGATCCAACAGTTGGGATGAGTGGAGGGGCTTGTTGTTGAACGGACTTATTCTTCCTGGGTCAGCCTCCAGTTCATATCGGGCTTTGTATGGTCCAGTAGGGATCATACCAACTGAACCAATCTAGACTATTAATTATGCAAAATAAAATCACAACCGTAAAGTAGGTACATACTTTATTAGACTGTAATATGTCAACAAAAATGTTGCTATTTCAAGTAGCTACATCATTTATTATTACAAATTTATTATTTAAAAATAATAAATATAAAATATATTAATTTTTTTTATATAAAAAAATACAAGAGTGTTGCCACTTGAAATAGCGACACCCTTGTAAATATTGAAAAATTATTACTTATGGTGAATATATATTATCTATACATATATAGCTATATTATTATTATTATATACAGTGCGAAGGGTAAAGACAATTTGGGGAAGGAATGTTGGTGGGGTTATTTTGAAGGTGTTACTGCTTTGAATGGTGACACCTTCTTCCCTTTTATTCTTTTTTTTTTTTTTTAATACTTCATACTTTTTACTTCTTTTAATATTATTTTATTGTGTCTATTAAAATGAAATTTTAAAAAAGTAATTTAATTTTAAAATTCATAATTCATGTAACTTTCTAATGATAAATTTTACAAATGAAGATATAATTTAAATAAATTTTTTTAAATTAAATATCCGCATAGTAAAGTCCAACAATTTTTATAACTTAAATTAAAATTTAAGATTTTACATAGAATACATTGCAAGTAAGTGGTGCAATTTAGTTATGTCATTTCATTTAAAGTGATTTTTAAATTAATTTTAAATTAAGTTCCAAATTTTATTGTGATAGATTTTATTACAATTCAAATAAATTATAATTACTATATATTAAAATAATCATATTCATTAAGTTTTTTGATGAAGTTGTTATAATATGATTGTGTATATATCTGATACTCTTGATGAAGATTCTTCTAGTACACAATTATTGTTAATATTATTTGTAACCCCCCTAGAATTTTCTTGATTTTATTTATAATATATGATCTTGTTATTATTTGAAAATTTTATGAATTTTATATTATTAATTATTTTAAGAATTTTGTGGTTAAAATTTTAATTTCTATAGATTTGATTGTGCAAATTTTTGAATAGTTTAGGGTTTGAATGAGAAATCCTAAGTCAATTAGGGTCAATGTTTAATTTATCAAATTGAGGGACCTATTATGAGGTCTTATGAAATAGATGGCAAAAATTGAATTTTGCCAAAAAATATTTAAACTCAATTGCATAACTTAGATTTTTTAAGGATCAAATTGCAAAATGGAATAAATAGATTTAATAAAACAATAGGTAGCAGCGTTTTGTTCTTCATTTTTCCTCCCTTTTCTTCAACCTTCTCCTTCTCTATTTCTCCCCACCACCATGACCACCACCACCCACACGCTCCACCGACGATGGTCCTTTTCTTTCAACCAACACCACAATTGAGACCACCTTCACTCCAACTCTTCAGAATAGCATCAGGCGCGGCTAACAGCTACCAAAGATGCATAGCGGAGGAGACCGAAGAGAGAAACTCATGGTGGCTACTAGGTTTGTTATTTTCAGCATCCATCGGCCAATCTGGAAAGTAATGTGAGTAACACTCGACGAGGAGAATCATGTGGAAGCTTTGCATGGTAGTGAACTGTGGTGGCAAGGGCAAAAATCGGCTGTGAAACTAAGGTAATTTTGGAACTTTAAGTCGATGATCGACCCACTTTCCGATGTAGAAACAAGAAACCAAATTTACCATTGAAAAGCTCTTAATGAAAGGCATCTAATGGTGGTGGTATTGAACTTTTCAGCTGCGGCCGGTAGCCGACGGTGGCAGCCTAGAGATAGAATTTTCATCTTGTTCCTAAGAGCGCATGCATGCAAACTGATAGTCTAAATTATGACTCATTTGTGAGATATTGGTATATAATGATGATATATATGTGTGTGATTACATGTGCATATATACATGTTTTGATCATCGTCAAATCTTATATTTGCATATATTATGATAGAAATGATCGATCAGGATGCCCTAACATAAAAATAGAACAACTTTGATCTATTAAACGAGCCAGTGAATTCAAATGATATTATTCCATTTAAACTATAGGTTATATAGTATATTAAGTGTAGAAAATCCTATTTTTATGTGACCATGATTTAATCGACTAAAGTTTGGATTTTATTGGTAACGAAATTGCTATGATCAATATTGAGCATCAATAGGATTATGATGACTCTTGAATTATAAATAAGATGAGGCTAATTTTGGAATTATGTAATTAGTGAGATATTGGGTTATAATGATGAAATGACAAAAATAGACTAATATTGTTCATATATAAAATGAATGTGAGAACTGAACATACTTGAAAAACACTAACATTATGAGCTATTTTGCTGAGTTGATAGAGTTATAAAGCTTTAAATTATTGTGTTGATAGGTTAATTGTTGACCTTGAATTCTATAAGCTTGATAATAATGTATTAAAAAGTCAAACATAGGTTTTGACTATAGTTATACTATCTTGGCTAGGTGGCAAAGAGGTGGAAACTAAGGATCAGTGACTGTGACTTTGACTGCATTTTCTACGCTAACGAATATGAGGTTCTCCTACTCTAAGTTATTACTTGTATAAGCATACTCGTGCTTGTTGGAAATCTTTGTGAGGATCAACTTTTCTGGCACCTTTCTATCTGTCTGTGATTGTGATACATCCCTGTGTGGATTTTCTCTTTCTGTTTTATACTTTGTTTGTTTGAAAATTCAAAATGTTATTTTCCATTTGATCTGCAGACCCTTATGAGGGTTATTCTTTGACATCGAATCTATTTTTGCTGTTTCGGTACCTGAAACTCTCTTCATGTTGTTAGATTCTGTCCCTCATACCCCAGCCTTGCCAACTCACCCCTTTTTGATCTTGATGAATGAAAAAGTTATATTGAAATGGTCGGGTAGACCTAATCTTGTTGATAGTTCTCTTGATTGTTCATGTATCTTATTATTGGAATAGGAATAGTTGGCCATTATTGAATATCGTGTTTGTTATTGCTTGAAAGTGAATTGTTATTTGTTGGCATTATTTCATGCCACCTATGGGGATGCCCTTGGATAATTATCACCCAAAGGGATGCCATGGGGGGATAGGACTGAGGTTAGGTCCAGAAAGACGGCTGGGCAGAATGGACTAGCGGTGATAGATCTTTTGGCTAATACCCACATAAGATCCTAACTTACAAATAGCTAGAAATAGCAAACTGTGAGTGGCAGGATTTGGCATGTGGTCAACCATGACACATAAGTGATTTGTTACACACTGAGCTATGTGCTTGAGCAAATGGAGAGATAAGGGAAAGTGCTTGTGCTCAAATTAATCATTATTGATTGTTATCTTGAATTGATCGAGGAGAAATAAGGAAAGATGTCAATAGGTTTGCTAATTGTTTACATGTTTCATGTTCTTTCAAGTTTAAAGATTGATTCTTGATAGTCTTGATTTGATCGCCTGAATTGTAATAAAAAGATCTTGTTATTTGTTATTCTAGTTCATCACTCTCTCCAATCTCTATTATGTAATCCCTCACTGAGTTCTTAATACTCACCCTCCTTGTTATCTTTATTTTCCAGACAGGTCAAGGTGAAAGGGCAAAGGATAATTTTTTGGTTTGAAGTCATTTTGTAATAGATTAGGTGTATGGTTGTATATATAGTTTCCACTTAATCAAGACTTTGGTTAAAAGATACGATGTAAGTGTCGTATGAACTTAAGACATTTAGGTTATATATATCATGTTTATGGGTGCTTGTTTTGCTTGAGATGGCTAAATTTTAGATCTCCTAGTTATCATTTGAATGGATTTCAAACTTAAATTGGTAGCTCTTCCGCTTAGGGTGACACCCTAGGTAGGGTGCCACATTATTATTTAAAAAACATTATTTTTTGAATTGTAAGTATTCCATTTGTTGTTTATTTATAATTTATTATTTGATTATATTTATTTATTTATGCACAATTTAATAATATTATTTTAAATATAATAATAAATGTAATTGTAAATAGCCTGCAACTGCGTGTGCAATTTCAACTGTAGTTTTTTTAGATTATTTTAAATTGATTAATATCTTAAATATAATAATATATTAATAAATAATTTTATATTAGTATATTAACAACATAATAAGAAAATGGACTTGCAAAGTCAAACCCAACCTACAATTCCATTTTTAATTTATTACGTTGGTTTTAATGCATTTTTTGTTACTTATATTTAAGTTGTTTATAATATATAGTAAATATTTATCCATTAAAAGAAGTAATCAAATACAAGTAAAACGGTGAGCTAAGAGAACATATAAAAACTTATTTATTTATTTTATTGAAATAATTTTATAGATGTTACTGAAACTAAATTCTTATATTTGAAATAATTTTTAAATTTAAATTGAAATATTTTTTATATTCTGTAGAATTTTATCTGAAAATATTTTATATTCCTAAAAAAGATAATTAAGGAAATAATTAAATTTAAATTCTTTGATAAATTAAGGTTATTCATTCTCAAATTTCAAACTCTTTATAAAAGAGGTAATGATTTGATGTTCCACATATATAGGTGTCTATCATTGTAATAAGAAAAACACATATATTTTAAAGTTTTTCTTAAGTAAGCCATATATTAAGAGACAATCATGGTTACTAAGCACTTTTCTTCTTTATTTTTGAAATATATCTAATAATAATTATTTAAAAGTTATTACATTTGAATCCTAGATTATCGAGAAATTAAATATTTAATTAAGATATAAAATGATTTTGTTTGATCAAATGATTGAATAAACATAATGGTTCATTTTTCTGTTTAGATTATTGCATGGAAAAGTAAGACTCTAAGGTCAAAAAAGAAAAAAGAAAAAAAAAAGGAGCTTAATTAATTAATTAAGAAAATGGCTAGGGAATCTAGTAAATTAAGCCTGCCAAAATGAAATTCAAACCAAATAGATTGAAACCCAAAAAGAATTTAACCAATATAAATATCAACTTTCAAAGTTAAAAATATAGCTAATCATTTATTGAGAAAACTAGAGCTTTGACTTCACACAAGCTCGTTTTGGGAGCAGAAGCTCAATTCAATTTGCTAATTTTCAAAAAAGACCCTAACTCCATTTTCGTGTAGTATCACATTCTAAATTTCTCCCTCCTATTAACGTACATTAATACTATAATATTATTATTATTGTGAATTATAGGTATAACTAAAGAAAAAATATGGTGCAAAAATTATGAGTGCAAATGGGACGAGTCAACTAACGGGCCTCACGAGTTGAGTTCGAGCTAGCTCAACTCGAGCTTGGGTTGTTTCAAACTCAAGTCGATCTTAATCAAGCTTGATCTTTATTTCGAGCCGGTTTCGAGGCATTTGTACTTAGGCCTAAGGCTCGCATGAGGTATATAATTAGACATCATTTTTTATTTTATTAAAATAAATATATATTGTATTACTATTTTTTTATTTTAAGTTCAAGCTCATAATATTTACAACTCTTTTGACATTTTGATCTAAAGCAACTAAGCCAATCCTCTAGTTTTCATTGAGTTAAACTTGAACTTAAAATATTGAATTTGTTGGACTCAATCCTAATGTAAATATTTTAAGCTCAAGTTGAGAATTTCTCTTGAACTCAACTCGATTTTAATCAATTGCTCTCTTGTAACAGTTAAATATCATAAACAAATAAAAAAATGTCAAGTAAAATGAATAAAAATTAAATATTACTCTCACATATTAAAATTTAGTATCCAAAAATCTAAAATATGTGAAAACACTCCAAAAAACAATTGATCTATATAAAATGAATTTAAAGCTTATTTTACGATAAGTTGAAAAAAACTTAAAATTTTCATACATAAAAGCCTAAGTAAGATTATATACCTTATCAAGAAAAGAAAAAATACATTATATTAAAGAAGAATTAAAAGATATCTGTGCTGAAAAATAAAAATCGATGAAAAGAATAGAGCACAAGATAAATGGGCTAGAGGTGATTAGAACAACTTAGAATTCTCAAATTTTAAAATTATTTTGCATTAAAAGATGATGATCATAGATCAAGTTGATCACTTATATTTTAGGCATTAAATAATAGATTATAGAAAATGTAGAAAATTTTGTATTCTTTCAATTTTTGCTCAAATGTCAACCAAGCCAAGGCAAAAATATATGCTTTATTTAAATATTTTATTATTTATAATTTGTGCATAGAAATTATTTACATTGATTATTTTATAAATATAATTAAAATTAAAAAAACAATACTCACGAATCAAAATATATATAGAAGAACACTATATCAAAAATAATTAACAATCACATTTGCAACACCCCTAGAATTTTATTGATTTTATTTACAATATATGATTTTGTTATTTTTTGAAAATTTTATGAATTTCAAATTATTAATTATTTCAAAAAGTTTTGTGGGTTAAATTATAATTTTTATAGACTTAATTGTGTAAAATTTTGAGTAGTTTGGGATTTGAATGAAATACCCTAAGTCAATTGGGTTAATCATAATTTTCCTAAAAGTTTTGGGCATGATTGTGTAACTTAAATTTTTGAGGAACCAAAATAAAAAAAAATTTAAAAATGGGAATTGATGAAAAACGCGCAGAATTTCCTTTCCCTTAATTCCTTCCCTTTCTTCCATTTTTTTATTCTCCTTTTCCTTTCTTTTCTTTCTTCTTTTTCTTCTTCTCGGCTGAGATCACCATCTCTAGCAAGCTCACCAACGACGCCCCCTCAACCAACCTACCCTATCGAACTGTTCTTCACACCACCACTTTTCACTCCCAGCTATACACGCACACATACACTGTGGAGGAGCACCGACGAAAAAATCGAGAGAAAACCCACTTCGCAGGTCTCTCATTCTCCGACGAATGGATGGTCAAAACTCAACTTTGGATGGATGGTTGGGAAGCCTACAACTCAAGGAGTGCAACCATGTTCTTGCATGGTGGCTTTGACAACGACAGAGTGGTGATCGAAGAATGGAGGTGGGGAGAGAAAACTACAGCTGTTTTGGCCCATTCTGACGGCTACAAACCTTGAAACATGAAATTGAAGGTGGTACTAGAATCCTCTCATTGAGAGGAACACATCTAGAATAGTGTTTTATTTTTCAGCAACAAAAAGGCAACATCTTCTCCTCAACGAGACGAACACTATAATGTTATCGATTTGTGATTCTGGACCCTCGGTGGCAAAATTTGAATTAATGTTCAGTTGTTGTATGTTTTATATATATATATATATACATGCATGCATGCAAATGTTGTACCTTGCCTAGAACTAACCTTTTAGACAATATGTGTGCCTATATGAATTGATTACCTATGCGAGGAATATGTAGTTGGGAGATACGAATTTTGGACTCAATTTGTAGATGATACTAAGTTGAATGTTAATCATGATATTGGGAACTACTATAGGTTAAATGGTGTTTGAAATGGAAATTTGACTAGAGATTAATACATATGTATTACTTAAGATTGTAATACCATGATTTTGTTATCGTGGAAATTATGTTATTTTGGAATTAATCTAGATTGTCGTAGATAATTTGAAAATGTTGATTTTTGCAGAATTTTGTGAAAAAGGATATTAATCTATATCATCCTTATAGATAATGCATTAGAATGCTTGATGCATTTCCAGAAAGCTACTAAAGTTGAACAAGAATTTTGATTTTTGGAATATTTTTCTGAATAGGTGACGATGAGCTAAGCACTGGCGAATAGTAGATTTTGGCTTTGATTATTGCTAATCGAAACTAAAAAATGTGAGGCTCTACTAATTTGGCACTTTTCTCTCTATCAAGTAGTTGTGATGAGCCTCTGTGTGTGTTTTTCTATTCTATATGTACTCAAATTTTTTTGAGACCTGATCTGTTATCTGTTATCAGTTATCTAATTTGAATACTCTTGTGATGGTTGCCTCTGATATTGATTCTGTTTCCTGTCTATTCTAACACCCAGAACCTCTGTCAATTGTCTGTTATTCTAATATATGTCTGTCTCATATTTGTACTATCTGTTCTATATCTGTTGCCTTGTCAGCATATCTGCTATCAGTTCTATGTTTTCAACTATACTGGTTTATCTGTGTTCCATTTACTACTTTATGTTACCATGACAGCATTTTTGTTCTGTTCTATTATGTAATGTTGATCTAAAACTGATGGTGTTCTAGGGATTTCCCCTAGGGATCTATATAAGTGGTTATTTCTGTTATCTGTATGGTGATTTTGTGGGCTAAGGGCTAAACCAGATAATTTATGTGGTTATGTGAGGCACTCTAGGGATTCCCCTTAAGTGTCAATGGTACGCTAGGAATTTTTTCCTAGGTGCCAACCATACACTAAGGATTTCCCCTAAGTATGAGCGATATGCTAAGGATTTCCCTCTATGTATCAACAGTGCACTATATAGTTCTGTGTAGGTATCTGCCACATACTAAGCTGTCACACTTAGGTGAATTATTTGTCTGTCTAGTATAAGGTGAATTTGCAATGCATGTCTTATAGCCTTTTCTTGGAATGCATATGCTTTAGGTTTGAAGTGCCTAATTGATTTTTATCTGCCTATAATCTGTTCTTGGAGCAATAAGGTAGGAGAGATTCCTATTCGCTTTTTTGTATTACCTATTTTCTAGATTTGTTATATTCAACATGTTTAAATTATATTTATCGAGTTGAGTTCTTCCTCGATAAACTCTGCTATTACTCTTACTTATTCCTCACTAAGTCCTTGGACATACACTCAAGTTATTTCATAATCTCTCAGACAGGGATGGGCTCTGATGGATGCCAGGTTTGAAACGAAGTGAATGGTTGTTTTATAATGGAACTAATGCCATAGTTAAGTATAGAACTTGTGAATGTGTCATTTACCTTAGAGATGTCATGATATGTATATTTTATTTTAAAGGTTTTAGTGTAAGATGGTATTGATAGAATGATTTGTTAAAGGCTATAACTTAACTAAGCTTCCTGAATCTCTTATGATACATCTATTTTGCAGTTTTAGTTAGTCTTATTTGAGTTGAATTAGTGTTTACCTTTGAGATATTTAAAATTTATGGGCCTTCTGTTGAATTGTAACTCTGTGAATTAAATCTGAATCAGAGTAGTACCTCAACTTAGTTGCTATCCCGAGGTGGGGTGCTACAGAGTTGGTATCAGAGCCTAGGATTAGATAACCTTGGCATGAACATGCGATAGAACTTATAGTGACCTCTATATTGGTTATTTTGAATGTGCACTTAAGGTGATGATAGGACTGATAAGTTATAGCAGGACTGACAAAGAATAATGGGATCCTAAGGCTTGAGTTTAGATTATATTATTTGATTTTATTGAGACAAAATTCTTGGATTGTTGCAAGATGGCCAATAGCTCAGACAAAGGAAAGGCGTATGCAAATAACCAGAATAATGAGACTCTTGAAGATAAGATCAAGGAGTTGAAAAAAGAAAGGAAGAACCTTAGAAAGATCTGTAGAACCCTGGAAAAGAAATGCTATGGGTAACATGAACATCTTCAATGGGCTTAGGAAAAGGTGCTCACTTTGAAGGGAATGTTAGGTACTCAGGACTATTTGCATGATAGTATTATGGGTGACCTTAAGTGGGAGCACCTTTGAGTTAGTATAGTTGAGGCATATATTTAAGAACTTCAAAACCTGTGGGCTAACATGGAAGCTTCATTTCAAATGTTGCAGGTCAACTACTGGAGGTTAGTTGAAGCTCTTCACCCGACAGTAGATGAGATGGGTCATATGATGGAATACTACAACCAAGCTATCAATCAGATCATCAGCAACCACTCAGGCATAGATGTTATAGCTAGACCTTCTGGAATTTGTATGGCTCCCATACCCGATTATATTCAAGGATAGTAATAAGAAGATCAACCTATTAAGGAACAGGCACCCATACTTGAGGCAGATGAAGAAGAATCAAAAGAGAAACCTGAAGAAGCTTCCAATGCTAATCCCATTCTCGAGCCCTCAGTGATAGCACCACTCAAGATCGACAATAAAGGAGATAGAGCAGACCCAGAT
Source organism: Jacaranda copaia (assembly GCA_014898725.1). Classification (NCBI taxonomy): domain Eukaryota; kingdom Viridiplantae; phylum Streptophyta; class Magnoliopsida; order Lamiales; family Bignoniaceae; genus Jacaranda; species Jacaranda copaia. The sequence goes on along the minus strand of JACGDI010005412.1, from coordinate 630,440 downwards.
CTTGAGCAGGATGATTTTGATCAGTGGAGAGTTGATGAGTTAGATATAGTATTGGATGTTACCAATGAGGACTAGATCTAGGTCTTGGTGTCATAAGTGTCATAGTATGTTAGTAGGATAGTAGTTATGATGGCCTCTAACTATTGAACCTTGTAACCCTAGCTAATAACTTCGTGACTTTGACTGATATCATCATTTTTGTCCTTTTCTTTCTTACACCATATCATTTTGTTTACGATTAGGTGTATCGTTAGCATAACCAATTTTGCTACTTTTGAACTTCTATATACACTTATGTGATCTTGCTATTGCTAACTTATATTATGATAATGTATAACTTTTGGGAAAATTATTTTAAATCCTTTTTTCTTGTTATGAGTTTTGGAAGTTTACTTAACTTATATTGTTTTCTTTATCAAAACTTGAATTATTGGAAGGTTGTTGAGAATTGGGGTGTTGATTTCAACTTCCAAATTATAGATTGAGATATACTTTCAAAATCTTGAGACTGTGATGGCATTCTATAACCTGTGGACTTGCGCCACCCTGATTTGGTCGGTGAGGAAGACCTCCTTGGCAATAGTTTCAAGACTATCATTCTCCTAGATAAGGGGTTTTGACTTATTCTCGGGTCGAGTAGAGAGAGGAGGTATCACAAACGTTTTCAGTTGGGCAGCCAATGGGTCCTGTGTATCAGAGAGAACTAGAGGTTAGTCCACAAGCTCAACCTGTAGCTGAGGGTTGAGCTCTAGAAAGATTTCTTCATTTTCAACCCCTTTGAGTTCTATGGAGAACCAAAAAACCGAAAGGCCGAAGAATAGGTTGAAGATATTGAGATCATATTTGATACTTTCGTTACCTCAATGAACAAAATGAGCGGTTCACCACATTTCTCTTGGCAGGACCTACTAGAAGTTGGTGGAAAATGATAGATCGTCATTGGGTAGCATCAGAAATCCAAAGAACATGGGACAATTTCACCAAAGAATTCATAGATAAGTATATACACCTAGTGGTCAAGTAGTCTAAGGAACGTGAGTTCATGAACTTGATCAAAGAAACCAAACTGTTAGTTAGTATGAGGCAACCTTCAACAAACTTATACAATATGCACTCTATGTTTAGAATGATGAAGGTCGACAAATTTAATAATTTATTCAAGGATTATGTCCAGAGTTAATATGAGGTTTAGCCATCTTTGATTTGCCAAATTTCAACATAGCAGTCAATAAGGTACTATAATTGGAATCCGAGTTGCAGGAAATTAGGAAAATCAACGATAAAGGTAAAAACAGGAGACCATCTCCTGATGGATCAAGTAGCACCAGTAAGAAATAGTGGAGGTCACAAGCTGACGGTATGAGACAAAGAATTTCTTGGGTAGATAGGATAGTGAATCAGACTCGAGATAAGGTACAGGCACTATGTAGATTTTGTGGGTCAACTGGTTATGAGGAAGTAAACCGCTAGTGGAAATAAGTTAAATACCTATGATACGGTAATAGCAAGCATCTTTTGAAGGATTGCCCAGGGAAGAAAGGCCCAGTTCCAATAGAAAAAGAAAAGCAAAAGATCAAAGCTCGTGCCTATGCCTTAACCGGAGAAGACGCATCGAACCCCAATGAGGCAGTAGAAGGTATGATTACTATCTCCAAAATTCTTTGTAAAGTATTATATAATCCTAGTGTTTCCTATTCTTTTATATCTATTGAATTCTTTGAAAAATTGAATATGAAACCTGAAACTATAGCGTATCATGTAGAAGTAAGAACACCTTCGGGAGTAAGGTTAGTCACTGATGTCATGTATTAAGATTGCCTAATTACGTTTAAAGATCGAGTGTGTCCAGCCAATTTAATACAGATGCCCATCCAAGGGTATGATATAATTCTTGGAATGGATTACCTGTACAACCACCAAGCACAAGTGAATTATTTCACTAAGTGTGTTACACTCAAGGGAGGGATACTGATATCTTCACATCCTTCTGTAGATAAAACTCCTTCGATACCGATCATATTAGCTATAGAAGCTAGATAGATTCTGAATCAAGGTCGGCAAGGATTCTTAGCATACCTCATCAACAAGCCTCGGGACACAGTTAGGATTGAAGAAATAGAAGTGGTAGTGGAATACCCTGAGGTATTTCTTCAAAAGTTAAACTCGCTATCCCCTGATTGAGAGATAGAGTTTGTTATTCACACTTTCTCAAGGGTTGTGCCATTTTCCAAGATTCCGCATCAGATAGTGCCTACCGAACTTACGGAATTGAAGAGTCAGCTACAGAAGTTATTAGAGAAGTAGTTTATCAGACTAAGTGCATCTCTTTAGGGAGCTTCAGTGCTATTTGTCATGAAAAAAGATAGGTCCTTGAGGATGTACATTGATTATTGAGAATTGAACAAGGTCATCATCAAGAACAAGTATCCACTACCCCATGTGGAACAACTATTTAACCTTCTATAGGGATCAAGAATCATCTTGAAGCTAGATTTAAGACAGGGTAATCACCAACTGAAAATTAGAAAAGAGGATATCCCAAAGACTACTTTCAATTCTCAATACGGCTACTACGAATTCGTGGTGATGTCGTTCAACCTAACTAATGCCCCGGTGGCATTCATGAATTTGATGCACTAGATATTCAAACCCTATTTGGATTAATTTGTGGTCATCTTCATTGATGATATCTTAGTTTTCTCTAAGTCCAAAGAAGAGCACAGAAAGCACCTACACATAGTTTTAAAAACTCTAAGAGAACATAAGATGTATGCCAAGTTTAGTAAATGCGAGTTCTGATTAGAGAAAGTTACTTTCTTGGGTCATGTAATCACTTAAAATGGAATAGAAGTTGACCCCACCAAAGTAGAAGTGATTATCAATTGGAAGAGACTTAGGAATGTCACAGAGATTCAAAGCTTTCTAGGATTGGCCGATTACTATCAAATATTTGTTCAAGACTTCTCCAAGATAGCCAACCCGTTAACTAAGTTAACTTAGAAAGACGAACCGTTTGTTTTGAATGAGGAATGTTGAAAGAGCTTCCAAGAACTGAAGAATCATCTAACTACGACTCTAGTCTCAGCTTTCCCAAATAGGTTGAGAGATTTTGTGGTGTATATAGATGCCTCAAATAAAGGATTAGGATGCATGTTGATGTAGAAAGGGCGTGTTATTGCCTATGCATTTAGAAACCTAAGACCTCATGAGGAAAACTACCCCACACATGATCTAGAGTTGGCAACAGTTATTTTTGCACTGTCAAAATAGATGTGCTACCTTTATAGGGCTATACTTGAAGTGTACACAGATAAAAAAAGCCTCAAATATCTACATTCACAAAAGGATTTGAACATGAGATAGCGAAGATGAATGGAATTCCTAGAAGATTATGACTTTTCCATCAATTATCATCCTAGAAAATGAATGTAGTAGTAGATGCTCCGAGCCAGAAGATAGGAATGGCTTATCTAAAAGGTGCAAAGATATCAAAAAAGTTGAAAGCAAGTACTATGATAAGATTAAAACAATAAGTCTGGATTGCAGGAGTAAGAGTATAACTTGAACTATATAAAGAAATTTAGCAAGCTCAAGCCAGAGAGAAATGGATGTTGAAATAGAAAGAAATGATTAAAAGTTATAGAGATTCTGAGTTCAGCATGAATAGCCAAGGTACCCTACTCTATCGAAAAAGAATCTGCATACCAAAATAGTTGAAAGGAAAGCTATTGGAAGAAGTACATCGACCAAGGTACACCGTACATGCCAGAGAAATAAAAATGTATTAGGACTCGAAGAAGCAGTTCTAGTGGAACGGGATGAAAAAGAATGTAGCAAATTTTGTGCAGAAATTCTTAACCTGCCAGTTGGAAGAAAAATACCAGCGATCGTCAAGATTGTTGCAACCACTTCCCATCCAAAACTGGAAATAGGAACAAGTGACTATGGACTTTGTGATCAGTCTACCAAAGGCTAGAGGGGATTATGACAATATTTAGATAGTAGTAGATCAATTCATAAAGTCATATTTTTTACCAATCAAAACTACCTATAAGGTCAAGAAATTGGAGGATTTATACATTAAAGAGATTTTCAGATTGCACAAAATCCTAGTTAGTATTATGTCTGATCAGAACCCAAAATTCACATCGAAACTTTAGAAGTGTAGCGCCCCCTCTCGGGATAGCACCTGAGTGAGACACTACTCTGATTCAAACTTATTTCTCAGAGTTATAATTCAACAATTGACCAATAAATTCAAACATCTCAAAATTAACACGGATATAACTCCAACAATACTAAGTACACCACGGAATAAATATATCAAAAGAGTTTAGGGAACTAAGTTATATTACAAACTCTAATAGATCACGCCATCATTTTCATCTTATACTACAATCTTTAAACAAAATATATACATCATAAGGTTTCTAAGGTCAACCAAATAGTTACAAGTTCCATACTTAATTTCAACTCCAGTTCTATTACAAAATAACAAAATACTTCCTTCCAAACTTGACATCCACCAGAGCCCATCTCTGTCTAAAAGATTATGAAATACAGGGGAGTAAGTCCAACGGCTTAGTAAGGGATATGTGCAAGTAACAGCAGTATGTATCAAGGAGAAATTCAACTAGATAAAACATAATTTTTCAGACTGAATATAACAGAATTTGAAAAAATAGATAAACAGTATGGAAAAGAAAATAAGAAACTCTCCTGCCTTATTGCTCTAATAATAGATTGCAAATAGACGAAAATTATTTAAGTAAATCAAACCCAAAGCATGTGCATTCTAAGAAAAGTCTATAAGACATGCATTGAGATTCACCTTATACCAGACAAACAGATAATTTACCTAAGCGTAACAACTTGGTACATGACAGATACCTATACGAATTGTATAACGTACTGCTGATACCTAGGAAAAAATCCCTAGCATACTGCTCACACCCAAGGGGAAATCCCTAGCATAAGGATGGCACGCAAGGGAAAATCCTTAGCATACCAGTAACATCTAGGGAGAAATCCCTAGCATGCCCTTATATAACCAAGCAGAACACTTAGTATAGCCCTTAGTCCACATATTCACCATATAGATAATAGAATAGTTGTTCATATAAATGCCCGGGGGAAATCCCTAACGCACTGTTGATTTTAGATCAATCAATCAAAATAAAATAGAATAGTATGCCACTGAGGCAACAAAAAATAATAAATAGAGAACAGATAAGCTAGCATGACCAATAAACACATAACTGATAATAGATATGCCGACAAGGCAATAAATATAGTACGTATAGTATATATATGAGATTGATAAATATCAGAATAACAGATAAGTCTGGATGCTAGAATGAACAAAAAATAGAACTGACATTAGAAATAACTCTCACAAAGGTAATCAAGTCTAATGACAGATGACAGATAGATCTCAAACATAGACCAAAATACGATTTAGAAATAGTAAAACCCATACAAAGGTCAATTACAACCATAGATAAGAAATGCAATGCCAAATTGACAAACCCTTATAGGGGTTACCAACAAATAAAAGTAGCTTAACAAGTAACAACCTAGAGTAGGAGACCCTCACCTCTTGCCGTCCCAAACAGCAACAGCCAAAAATCAATCCTATTGCTCGTCGATGCCTAGCTTGTTATCACCTAATCAAGAAAATATGCCATAAGTCAAAATTCTCTAGAATCAACATCCATGTATAAATCCCTAGTTAAATTCCCATTCTAAAAATATTTAACTTATAATGATTCCTAATATCAAAATTTATATTCAACTTATTATTAACCAACATACGAGTTTAAAAATTATATCTCACATCACCCTATTCCTCGCATAGAAAAATAATCATCAAAATATATATAATGACTCAACGGCTTAACCCGAATAAAACTAACAATTGCATTCATGCATACATATATATATCATTCAATAAATTAATAAAAAATCCAATCTCACTAATAAAGGCTCAAAATCAAAAATCAAAAGCATTGGGATGATCACCGCATTGAGATGAGGAGATTGCCTCTTCACCACCATCAACCATCGTCTATCGCTGTCGAAAAACTTAACTCCACCACCAAATTGTTCCTATCATTGCAAAGATTCCAATACTACCTTTCGTTTCCAATTTCGAGCAACATAGATACTAAAATGGGCCAAAAATTGTCAACTTTCTTCTTCCTCTGTCGAGCTCTGGTCACCGCCTTGCCGTCATCAGAGTTTCCATGCAAGGACATTATTAAGTTTCTCTCATCAAGGGCTTCCCAACCTGACCCTCAAAATTGCAAATGGTCGTCGAAAATTAAGAAACCCAGCTATCACCGTGGGTTGGCTTCTTCAGTCACCTATCGCCGCCACTACTCCATTGTTCGGTTGGTGGTTTTTAGGGGTTGAGGGTGTAGGTGGTGGTGAAGGAAAGAGGTTGGTATGTTTGGAAGGGTGGAAAGGCTACAGGATATAATGGCTGAAGATGGTGGTGATGCTTCGGTGAAGAAAGAGGAAAAGAGAGAAAGAAAAAAGAAGAAGGAAAAAAGAAAAGGAAAAAGAGCCCCTGCCCGTGTCCAAAATCTAATTTTTTTTAATAAAATTGCGATTAACCCCAACTTGTTCAAAAGTCTACACAATTAAGTCTACAAAAATTATAATTTAGCCGACAAAACTTTTAAAATAATTAATAATGTAAACTTCATAAAATTTTTGATTAATAATAAAATTGTATATTATAAATAAAATTAATAAAATTTTAGGGGTGTTACAGGAAGGGTTTACAAAGATATTTTGGGAACAAAATTACAATTTAGCTCGACTACTCATCCTTAGACCGATGGACAATCAAAAAGGGTTATTTGAATTTTGGAGGACATGAATTTTGGTGGAAGTTGGACTCGACATCTACCTCTGATTGAATTTGCCTACAACAATAGCTATCAGTCAATTATTCAAATGGCACCATATGAAGTACTGTACGATTAGAAGTGTCAATCCCTGCTATATTAGAATTTAGTGGAATGTAAAGGTACTACTAAAGAGTCTCCAAGAATTATAAGGCCTAAACTAATTCAAGAGACTATAGAAAAGGTACATATTATAAAACAGTAGATAAAGGCTGCTTAGAACCAACAGAAAAGTTATTCTAATAGACGAAGGAAAGATTTCAAATTTGAAGCTGGTGACTGAGTGTTTCTCAAGGTATTGCAGTAAAAAAGGGTCAGAAAAATAGGCAAAGGTGGAAAACTAAGTCCAAGTTATGCACCTGGTGTTACCCTAGAGTCTAGTTGGAATACATGACATCTTTCATGTGTCGTAGCTACGAAAGTACTGCCCGAATCCGTCCCATGTCATATCTCTTGAGCACATAGAACTAAAAGGCAATCTAACATATGAGGAGCAATGAGTTCATATCATAAATAGAAAGTTATGAGAACTTAGAAATCGAAAGATTCCTCAGGTGAAGGTGTTGTGGCACAACCATAATGTTGAAGAAGCAACTTGGGGGCAGGAAGATCTCACGCACCAACTATATTCCAAGCTATTTCAATATTGAGGTGAGAATCTGGGGACTAGATTCCCTCAGAGGGGGAGATCTGTAATACCCCTAGAATTTTAATGATTTTATTTATAATATATGATTATGTAATTTTTTGAAAATTTTATGATTTTCATATTATTAATTATTTTTAAAAGTTTTGTGGGTTAAATTTTAATTTTTATAGACTTAATTGTGTAATGTTTTTGAATAGTTTGGGGTTTAAATGAAATACGCTAAGTCAATTGGGGTTAACTAAAATTTTCCTAAAAGTTTTAGGCATGATTGCATAACTTAAATTTTTGAAGGACTAAAATAAAAAAAATTGAAAAATGGGAATTGATGAAAAACAAGTAGAATTTCCTTTCCCTCATTTCCTTCCCTTTCTTTTTTTCTTTTTTCTCCTTTTCCTTTCTTTTCTTTCTTCTCAATTGAAGACCACCATCTCCGATGAGCTTACTGGTGATGCCCCCTCAACCAACCTACCCCATCAAATTATTCCTCACACCACTATCTTTCACTCCCAGCCACACACGCACACACGCACAATGGAGAAGCACCATCGACGAAACCAAGAGAAAATCCACTTCATGGGTCTCTCATTCTCCAACGACTGGATGGCCAAAACTCAACTTTGGATGGATAGTTGGGAAACTCACGGTTCAAAGAGTGCAACCGTGTTCTTGCATAGTTACTTTGACGATGATGGAGCGATGATCGGAGAGCGGTAGTAGGGGAAAAAAATCGCAACTGTTTTGGCCCGTTCCAGTAGCTATGGACCTCAAAACATGAAATCAAAGATAGCATTAGAATCCTCTCATCGAGAGGAATATTTTTGCAATGGTGTTTCATTTTTCGACAATAGTGCGACAGCGGTAGAAAGGCAGCATCTTCTTCTTGATGTGATAAATACTATGTGTGCCTATATGAATTGATTACCCATGCAAGGAATATAGAGGTGAAAGATACAAATTTTGGATTCAATTTGTAGATGATACTAAAACGTTAATCATGATATTGGAAACTATTATGGGTTAAATAGTATTTGAAATGGAAATTTGACTAGAGATTAATGCATATGTATTGCTTAAGATTATAATACCATGATTTTGTTATTGTGGAAATTATGTTATTCTCGAATTAATCTAGACTATCGCCGATAATTTGGTAATGTTGATTTTTGGAGAATTTTGTGAAGAAGGATATTAATCTATATCATCCTAATAGATAAGGCAATAGAATGCTTGATGTATTTCTAGAAGGTTGCTAGGTTTGAAAAAGAATTTTGATTCTTGGAATATCTTCTTGATTAGGTGGCATTGAGTTGGGCATTGGTGAGTAGTAGATTTCTGCTTTGATTGTTGCTAATTGAAACTACAAGAGATGAAGGTCTGCCAATCTAGCACTTTTCTCTCATCTGTTAGTTGTAAGGAGCCTCTGCATGGGTTTTTCTTTTCTATACATACTCAAATTTGTTTGAGATCTAATCTATTATTCATTATTGATTATCTGATTTGAATAACCCTATGAGGGTTGTCTCTAATATTGATTCTATTTCTATCTATTCTGTAGCCTAAAACTTTTGTCCGTTGTTTGTTTTTCTGATATATGTTTATCTCATATCTATACTATCTATACTATATCTATTGCCTTGTCGGTATATCTGTTATTAGTTCTATGTTTATCGGCCATGATGGCATATTTATGTTCCATTTACTACTTTTTGTTGACTTGGCAGCATTTTTGTTCTGTTTTGTTCTGTAATGTTGATCTAAAACTAATAGTGTTCTAGGAATTTCCCCCTAGGCATCTATATAAACGGTTATTTCTATTATTTGTATGGTGATTATATTGGCTAAGGGCCAAACTGGGCGATTTGTTTGGTTAGGTAGGGGACACTAGGGATTCCCCCTAAGTGTCAATAGTATGCTAGGGATTTTCTCTTAGGTGCCAATCGTACACTAGGGATTTTCCCCTAGCTACGAGCAATACGCTGAAGATTTCTCCCTAAGTATTAGTGATGCGCTATATAGTTCCATATAGGCATCTGTCATATACCAAGCTATTGCACTTAAGGTGAATTTGTAGTCTGTCTAGTATAAGATGAATTTGTAATACATGTCTTATAATCTTTTCTTAGAATGTATATACTTTGGGTTTGAATTGCCTAATCGATTTCTATCTACCTGCAATATGTTCTTGGAGCAATAAGGTAGGAGAGTTTCCTGTTCGCTTTTCTATACTACCTGTTTTTTGAATTTGTTATATTCAGCATTTTTAAATTATGTTTATCGAGTTGAGTTCTTTCTCGATAAACTCTGCTATTACTCTTACTTATCTCTCATGAAATCCTTGGACTTATCCCCATGTATTTCATAATATCTTAAACAGGAATAGGCTCTGATGGATGCCAAATTTGGAATGAAGTGCGTGGTTGTTTTGAAATAGAACTAATGCTATAGTTAAGTATGGAACTTGTGAATGTGTCGTTTACCTTAGAGATGTCATGATATGTAAATTTTATTTTGAAGGTTGTAGTATAAGATGACATTGATGGCATGATCTGTCGAAGGCTGTAACTTAACTAAGCTCACTGAATCTCTTATGATACATCTATTTTGTAGTTTTAATTAGTCTTGTTTGAGTTGAACTGGTGTTTATCTTTGAGACATTTGAAATTTATGGGCTTTCTATTGAATTGTAACGCTGAGAATTAAGTTCGAATCAAAATAGTACCTCAACTTAGATGCTATCCCAAGATGGAGTGCTACACATTTTTCTAAAAGACTCAGCTAAATAACCAGCTTTATGGTAGTCTTTGGATTTCACTTTATGATTAGGGTGAGATAATAATTTTGTTTTAAAAAAATTCATGCTATTGGTTTTCATAAATTCTTTTTTTTTTTCATATTTTTCATAAATAAAGACATTTATATACATTAAATGTGCTCGGTGAAATATAAAAGAAAAATTTTTAAATTTTAAAATATTTTTATTTTACAATAATATTCATTTTATTCGTATCATTAAGAATCCAAATTTTAATAGTTTAGAACATGAAACGGATTTATTTGAAAATTTTGATCATTATGCAGGACAATTTTCAAACACTAATTTCATAAATTATATATGAACTACAAATTATTGAAATTTTTAAATAGTATAATAAGAAATTATAAGAAAAATAGAGCATAACATTTTTCCTTGACAATTTTTTTTTAAAAAAATTATAAATGAGCAAATAATGGTAAAATGTAAAATATTCCTTTCTAGGAAAAGGTGGTGGCATAAAATATATTTTAAAATATAAAATATTTTTTATGATATAATACTTTGTTATTTAAATGAACTTTTGTAGCATTTTAACCTGCCACTACATGTAATTAATTTTTAGTGGCATATTAACATGTCATTTAAAATAATTTATAATATTACTTTAACCTATTTTTTAATGCATTTTCCATGACATTTTAATGTGTCATTTGATTTAATTTTTTATTGAAGTTTATTATTGCCAAAACAAAAGTAATTGTGGAAATATATACCTTTAGTTACGTCGCTACAAGTGGCACTTTTAAAAAATATCATTAGTGTAATACCCTTGAAATTTGGTGTTTTGAGAAATAAGGATTTAGAATTCAAGATGTAAATTGACCAGATTTTTGGGCTTGAAAAATAATCAAAAGGACTTGATTGCAAGATTTTAGAAAGTTTTGGGAGGTCAATTTACTATCTACTGAGACTTGATTTGGACTTTAAAATATTTTTGGGGTTAGATTGCAACTTGGGAAGACCTCATTGCACATTTTAAGAAGTTTTTGGGGTTGCATGTAAGTATTTTGGTCAATGGGATCAAATCATAATTTTTTGAAAGTTGCAAAGACCTAATTGAAGAAGGAAGAAAATTTTGGACTGAATTGTAAAATCAGAAAATTCAATTTTAAAACAAATTGGCAGAAGCTTCTTCTTCATTTCCTTATTTCCTTTCCCTCACTTTTCTTCCCTTATTTTTTTTTCTTTCTCTCGACTGAAGGCACCACCTCCAGTGATCTCTATTTTAGCAACCAAAATAACCATAACCTTCCTCTCAACTCTAGCTATACAACAACGCCACCAGGCATGGTTGAAGACTAGTCGGTGAGCCACCATAAGAGGAAACTGAGGGTGGTGCTCCATAGTGGTTGATGGTTTGTAAATTTTTGATGATCAAACATAAGTCTGAGGCTAGAATTAGGTAGAGCTGAGCAGGAGGAACATGGTGGTGACCATGCGTGGGAGTTTCACACAGCAATGGTGGCGAGAAAAGAGTGAGAGTGATTGGAGCTCAACGGTAAAGACCTGCTTGTGCACTATTGAGCTCGATTGGAAGTGCTATAGGCTGTGAAACTCGAAACTAATAACGCCATTAGATTCAAGAGCTTGAAAGGAGTAATTGGTGGTGGAAACATTTTTTGATGATGGTGGACAGCGATGCTCTGGCGACTGGCGACGATGCTCCGATGACTTTTGACTAGTTTTTTCTCCTCGTTCTGATGATCATAGTGGTGCTCTTGATTTGTGGTTTTGAGGGTTTGATTGAGAAATATTGGGTAAAATACTAGTTAATTGAATAATTTGATTCTTGATGTAATCTAAGTAAATCATTAGGCTTATTTATGATATAAAAACTAGTTAATTGGACCAAAATTATGATTTTGGATCAAGAATTGAGACATGTAGGATATATGTGTAGGCATAAAGGACTCGGTCTTATTGTGCTAGATGCCAAATTTGGATTTAATAAGGATGATGAGAATTATGTAATGTTATGATTAATTAAGATAATTAGGCTATTTAACTATGATTTATGAAATTGGAACTTGAGATATGATAATTGGATGATTGAGATGATATGAAATTAAGATGCAAAGTATGCATGTGTTGGTATGAGTTTAGTAAAATTAGGTAGTATTATTTTATGAAATTATGGAAATTATCGAGTATTGTAATAAGAGAAAACCCTAATTTTATGAATTTGAGACTTGAGTGACAGAAGTAGGTTAATTGGGGTAATTGGATTATTGATGTGCTGGGATGACGATATGAGGATGATATGTAAATAGGAACCGAGTTACACTTCTTTAATAATTGAGGTGAATTTCATGACTATTTCTGTATTAGTGGCTTAGTTAGCATATTTGCATCGATAGCACTACCTAAGCTGTATAAGTGTTGTGTTAAGAGGATAATTAGTAGTTTTGGAATATTTATGAGTATAATAGTAAGATCTAAGGTTGAATGTGGATTTAATTGTAAATATACTATTTTGGATTAGGTGACATGAAATTGGAACCCAAGGGCCAGTAGATTGCTGAGGGTGACTATAGTTTCTGAGACTATGAAGGTGAGGATCTCTCACTCTAGGTATTACTTTGTTTAACTTGCTCTAAAATTGTTGGAAAACTTTGTGAAGGTCTCCTACTATAGGTATTGCTTTGTTTAACTTGCTTTGAAATTGTTGGAAACCTCAGTGAGGGTCTGCCAATCTAGCACTTTTCTCTTTATCTGTTAATTATGATAAGCCCTTATGTGGGTTTTCTGTTTCTATACACACTCAAAATTATTTGAGATTTGATTTGTTATCTATTATTGATTTCTTGATTTGAATACCCATGTGAGGGTTATCTCTGATATCGATTTTGTTTTCTATCTATTTTGGCACCCAGAACTCCTTCTGTTATGTTTGGTACTTGGCTTGATCGTTATCTGTCTCGAACTTTTTGCCAGATACCTTGCCAGCATACTCTTGTACTTGTATTTGTTATCTGATCAGTTAGCTTATCTGTACTTGCTAGTCTCTCTATTGCCTTATCGACAACCAATTACTAGTTTGTATATGTTATAGTTGTTGTACTCTTTGGAAAATTGTACGTAGGCTGAGTGCCAATCCTATGCAAAATGTTGGGATACATGGGACACGCCTTGCAGTTTGCTTGGGTGTCCATGATATGCTAAGCAGTCCGCTTAGGCATCAGCGATACATTAAGCAGCTCGCATAGGTATTCACAGTACGCCATACAATCTGTATGGGCACACTAATTGTTTGCCAAGCTATCAACTTTTGGAGTATTTGTTTGATTGGTATGAGGAGATTTCGATATGCAGGTTTGTTTTGATTTGTTGGACTACATATTATATTCTATATTCAGGTTGGTTGTATTTTGATCGTGCTCAGATTGTTTTTGTTTGCTCTTGGAGCAATAAGGACGATATAGCCAAATGAGCCATCTGTATTTCTTCCTGACTATGATTGGTTGAGATGCTCTATACCTCCAAAGTAGAATTGGTTGAGATGATCCTAGGCCATTCAAGCCAACAATTACAACCCTAAGTTAGTACCTATTAAAGTCTTGAATTTGATATTATTTGTTCTTGGACTTGTCATTGTCTACATATTGAACTTGTTATTGATTGTTCTTGCTTGTTCTTGATACGTTTTTGTTTTGAATATAAATTGATGATTTGTTAGGTAGATTTTCCCCCAATAGAACCCTGTTATTTCTTATTAAGAATATCCCTCACTAAGTCTTTCTGACTTACCCCTGATACTATTTATGTTTCTCAGATAGGATAAAGTGGCGAATGTGGATTTGTAGCTTAGGTTAAAGAAGAGATACAATCTATAATTAAATAGGTGCTTATGTGTAAGTTTAAGATCTCTCGAATGCTAGGTTTGGAATAGAGATGTTGTGATATGTCAAAACTGTTAGTTAGGATATAAGGCTTGTATAATTTTGTTTGGTATTTAGGGTTTGAACCATGATATGTATATTGTATTTTATTGTGATCGATAGCTTGAAATTTTGTCGCTGCTTTGGTTAATTAAATTTGGAAAAGTTCATTATGGGCCTATTAAGTGTATTATGAATTGTATTTTAAGTTTGAAATAGAGGGGTGCCTCAGTTTAGGTGTTATCCCAGGAGAGAGCGCTACAACTAGATATAAAATTACCACTATAACATTATTTAACTAGCATTTTGTAGTGTCTTTAATACTTGATTTTGTTGTACTGGATATTAGTGAGTAATTTAAAAAAGATCTTGCAATTAACTTAATATTAAGTGGACACAATTAATGATTAAAATATTAATGTAAATTGTAGAATTAAAACACTCATTGTGACTTAAATATTGAAAAAAATAATTGATGCAAAATAGCCTGATAATCGAAAATATTTTTTGTTACATTAAGCACAATTATTTATAGGGAGTTTGGTTATTTTTCATTTTTAATTTTAATTTTTAATATTTTTAAAATGTAAAAAGTTAGCTAGAGTAAATAAGTTGAAAATAGATTTGTACTTAGATTGTTTGTTGGGAAAGTAATAATTATATAGAGTTTAGTAGGATGTAGCCAGAGAGATAATAATAATGAAAAAGAGAGAGAAGATATATATGCTATTGGGAGAAAATGCGTTGGTTATTGAAAAATATGTTTTGATATAAAAATGAGTTGAAATATTGATAAAAATGATGATAATTTATTGATAATTCATTTTCAAATAGTAACAACAACTAAAAATAAAAACAAAACATAATCAAATTGCCCCTTAAACTAATTTAATAAATCCAAAAATTGATTTGTGCATAATTTATTCTACATTGAAAGGCTTCTGGATGGAGTGGCCTAGTGGTAGCAGACTTATTGGCATCATTGATAACCAGTGGGAAGTCAATTTCTTTTCTTGACAATGACAACTTAATGCCTGAGTTGACATTAAAGATGGATTTATTGATAGTGTGGTAAGGCTTAAGGCATGTCTAGTGAAGGTTGAATGTGGCTTCATTGGAAAGATATTGAAATGACTGCTCTATGACAAAAAATTCCTAAAAAATACAAATTTCACTTTTTATGAATTGCTACCTATTATAGCAATACATTTTTTCAGATAAATAATTAAAATTATCATAAAATAAGATATTTATTTTGAAACAAATCGCTACTTAATCTAGGGATATTATGTTTTAGTAGTATAAATATTTTACTTTATATAGAAAAAAATTTCAAAATAAATTAAATGGTGACTCAATCTAAAATCTTATATATATACATATATATAGTTTAAGATATATGGTGTGGAAGAGATAGAGGTATATATACATATATATATAGTTTCATTTCCAAAGCATGTTCACTTTTTCATTCTTAATTGATGTAGAAGTTGGACAAGTTAATGGACAAGAGTGGACACTGACTTGACAATTCAATCAAAAGTGGATATTGAGGCATACATACACACACACATACACACACACATATATATAGTTTCATTGCCAAAGTATATTCAATTTTTCATTCTTAATTGATGTAGAAGTTGGACAAGAGTGGACACTGACTTGACAATTCAATTATAAGTGGCTATTGAGGCATATATATACATATATATATATATATATGTAGTTTCATTTCCAAAGCATGTTCAATTTTTCATTCTTAATTTACAAGTACTTTAATCCAAACATATTGTAATTATCTTGACTTGGCTTTTAGTATTTTGTTGAAAATCATTAAACTTTTATTTCAAATATATGTTGCTACTTTATTTGGAATTATGGCATCTACATCATTTATATGAATTCCATCAATAAAATTATCATTATTTTCTAATATATTTTTTTAAGTCAATAATTGGGAACTACATGCTTCAATAACTTTCTTCAAATCTAAATTTCATGTTCATTACAAATTACAAATATTAATATTCCAAATGTAACATACTATGCTCTTACATGAGCCCTTTTAATTCTTGACCACTACCAATAAAAATGAGCCAATATTAACCACTACCGATACTATTGTTCTATCACAATTGCTTTAATAGCTAAAGCCCATGATAAAGTTTTACTACCATTTCATATTTGACCTGGGTCCAATTGTTTATCCCTTGGACATTATTTTAATAAGTTGTGTTTTCATGTATGTACAATTCAACAAAATACTTCTACATATTTTGTGATCTAAACTATTTACCCATCATAATAATTTAAAAACATTTAAAGAAATCCCAAAATTTTAGTGTAAAAATTTAAATCAATTGGTTCATTTCCTCAGCTGCCAATTCATCTATTTCATAATTGCCTTTAGGTAATCAAATCGAATAGGTCCCTACTTCAAATCGAGACTAGATTGAAACAAACTAAAATTTGTCAATCACTTATCAAAAATAATTGGATATTTAGGGACATATCAAAATTTTCTATGGATTGCTATTTGACGTAGCTACTCCTTTTTGTGAATTGATACTAATTGCAACAAAAAGATGTTTGAATAATTTATGTATAGATATATTTTCTTGGTCAAATACAAAAATAGTCGAACAAGTGTAATTTATGCATCACATATGCCAATTAGGGAAAAAGCGATTTCTTTTCTACAAGAAATAAAAAATTAAATTAAAAAGAAATTTAAACAAAACATCTACATTGCTCTTGAGTTAAAGAATAATTTTTTTCCACTTGAGTGGCCACTCATAGTAGCAATTAATTGCTTAGCTAGTTAAAGTTTAATTGAAACAAATGGTACAGTAGTATATTATTTTAAACAGAAATACACATTGCGAATTTTTTCCTCTTAAATCACTACTAAAAATGGTGACTTTTTCCTCCCAATGCCACCTCTTAAATATTTTTAGATAATTATCGAGCTAAAATCTATTTGTAGGAAAAAAGCGATATCTTCTCTACAAGAATTAAAAAAGCAAATTGAAAAGAAGTTTAAACAAAACATCTATATTGCTTTTGAGTTAAAAAATAAATTTTTTTCACTTGAGTGGCTACTCACAATAGCAATTCTTTGCTTGGCTAGTTAAAATTTAATTCAAACAACTAGTACAGCAGCATCTTATTTTAAACATCTTATTTTCCTCTTCATCACTACTCGTAATAGCGACATATTTTTTTTCCAATACCACCTCTTAACATTTTTTAAAACAATTATCAAGCTAAATTTTATTTGTCCATTGTACTCATACCAATCTGTTCTCAACCATGGGATTCGTTTAATAAAATCCCTACCGTTGAATGGGTGTGATTTTTTGAGTAAAAAGTAGTCGTTAGTCAAACTAGCTACACCTTCATTTAATTAAATATAATATTTCTTAATATTATGAAACAAAATTTAAAATTAAATTCTAATTAGTATAAAATTAATTAAATAATGCAAACCATCTAGTTGCTTTTTGACCTAGCGATTAGTAGCACGATGCAATCATGTAATATATAATAAATAAAATTTAATGAATATAATAATAATTAAATAAAAAAATAAGTAAATGCATTTTAAAATGGCGATTATTTATAGTAGCAAATGCATGTATGTAATCATATTAATTTTTATTGGTATGAAACACATAAATAAATAAAATGTGATGAATATAATAATATTTAAATAAAAAATAAAATCAAGTAACGGCAATCCAACACAGAAACTAGTTTTAGTAAGAAAAGCATCACTACAATAAATTGCACTTCTTGTAACAAACATTTTGGTAACAAAGTAAATTCGTTACAAAATTATGATTGTTTGTAACAAAATTGGAATTTTATTATTAAAGCACTCATCTTAGGTAACCAAGAAAAATATTTGTTACCTTTAATAAATATTTGTTACCCAAAATTTTTATTCTTTTGTAACGAAGAAAAATTCATTACAAAGATTGAAGTATTGTCACAATTAATTCTTTCCACCTTTTAGAAAGACAAATTTGTAAAAAGAATTTCTACTTTTCTGTTATGTTAACAAATTTGTTATAATTAAGTTTTATAGTAACTAATATATTTACTATTACAGTTAATAATTTACCCTATAAAATTTTTTTCCCTTCAAAATTTTGTTATATGAAAATGGTAACAAATACTTTTTTTACTAATTTTAAATCACAATTAAATAAAGTCCCACCTAAAATTTATTTCCCACTAACATGTATTCCCTCCAAATTTACTCCAAAGTTTCTTCCTTCAAAATTTTGTTACCTCCATAAATTAATTTAGCTTAAAGTGTAAAAAATATTTTAGTTATTAATATCACATGTCATCACAATTAAAAATTTGCTCCAAAAATTGATGCCTCCCTGTATGCCCATGTCGCCTTTCACCATAGTTAAAAAAATTAAAAATAAAATTAAATATCTAAAAAGTAAAAGGCAAAATTATTCTCTATTTGTATCTACTTAGATCTACATGTCAAACCATTAATTGGTTTAAAAAATGTATAATTAAATAAAGTATAAATATTAAGAAAACCTAAATTGCTGCCCTTACTGCACCCCTCTCAGGATAGCACCTAAGCCGAGGTGCCACTCCAATCAATCTTATAAGAAAACCTGTAATAAGAATACTAGGCCCAAAATTTCCTTCAATATCATAACAAATCAAGCAATGGAATTTACATATTTATTGATACCATTATCAGCCACATTCATAACCAAAACTATTCTTTAGAGTAGTGCACATATATGTACAATCCCAAAACATCCTTAATGTCTCTGAGATATCAAATCATCTCTAATGATAAAGTGCAAAATACATAAGGTCCATAAGCAAATAAACATGGCTATTCCAATACAAAATTATATTCGTTGATCCAATCAGAAGTCTAAGCCTATCATTCAGTCATGTCTAAGAAAATATAGAAGAAATAGGGGGGAGGAGGATAAGTCCAAAGGACTTAGTGAGGGATATTCATAATAACGAAAATAAGGATCTGTTGGGGAAGGATCAACCCAAAAACTGTCAATTAACAACAAATACAGAAATAGATCAAATACAGGCAATTAAGTATCAATTTACAAGCGGATCAAGTACAGACCGTCAAAAATGTTCACAGAGATTAACATGATCAAGCTATTGGAAGGTACTAGCTCAGGGTTGTAATTGTTGGCTCAAACGGCCTGGGATCATCTCAACCGATCCTGCTCGAGAGGTATAGAGTGTCTGAACTAATCACAGTCAGGACGAAATACAAATAGCTCGCTCGACTTGGATAACAACCCAATCTAGACCAAAAATTTTACTACCCTTGATGCTCCATAAGCAGGTTACAGACAAACAGACTACAATCAAAATACGGATCAAAACAGGATAGACTTACCAAAATCACCCTATCATTAGTTTTGAGTTTACTACTCATTCCAAGCATGCATTATGGATTAACATCCCATTACTTAATTAATTTACGGCTTATCCATAAACCCAGTAAGGATTAATGTCCCATTACTTAACTAATTTATGGCTTATTCATACACACAGTAGGGATTATCGTCCTATTACTTGATTAGGTCTCACGGGTTCATGGCTTATCCATACACATTGTAGGGATTAACGTCCCGTTCCCTAACTAGGTCAAACAGGTTCATTGTTTATCCCATGCACACAACAGGGATTAACATTTCTTTACTCCCATATAACAATCACACTGTAATAGATAACCAAATGAACTAATACCAGACAATCAAATAACCAACAGATGGAAGCAAATGTAGAACAGAATAGATGAATATGCTGATAAAGCAACAGGTATGATACATAACTATACATAAAAGCAAATGTAGAATAGAATAGACGAATATGCTGACAAGATAATAGG
This sequence comes from Jacaranda copaia, assembly GCA_014898725.1. NCBI lineage: Eukaryota > Viridiplantae > Streptophyta > Magnoliopsida > Lamiales > Bignoniaceae > Jacaranda > Jacaranda copaia. The sequence goes on along the minus strand of JACGDI010005412.1, from coordinate 610,273 downwards.
TACGATATAGAACTATATATATACAAGATATATAGATATCAGAAATACAGATAATAGACAGAGGCTTTAGGCGCTAGAGCAGACAGGAATCAGAATCAAACTCAATAGATAACCCTCACAAAGGTGTACAGATCATATAACAGATAACAAAATAGATCTCAAACAAATTTAAGTGTGTATAGAAATAGAAAAACCCACACAGGGGCTCATCACAATTAACAGATAGAGAGAAAAGTGCCAAATTGGCAGACCCTCACAAGAGTTTCCAACAAATACGAGTAAACTTATACAAGCAAATAACCTAAAGTGGGAGAAACCTCATCTCTGTAGTCTTAGAAACTACAATTGCTGTCGGAAGCTTACTGCTCTATGGGTCCCAAGTCCATGTCACCTAATCCAAGAGAGTATATTTATAATTAACACATTCAACCTTAGATCTTATTGATATACTTATTAGTATTCCAAACCCACTAATTACCCTCTTAACACAACACTTATAGAGCTTAGGCAGTTTTATCAATACAATTATGCTAACTAATCCACTAATACATAAATAGTCATAAAATTTGCCTCAATTATTAAAGAAGTATAACTTAGTTCCTATTTATGTATCATCTTCATATCACCATCCAATTATCATTTCTCAAGTTCCTATTTCATAAATCATAGTTAAATAGCCTAATAATCTCAATTAATCCTAACATTACATAATTATCATCATCTTATTAAATCCAAATTTGGCATCTAGCACAACATGACCAAGTCCATTATGCTTACATATATATATATATATCCCGCATGTCTCAGTTTTTGATCCCAAATCATAATTTTGGTCTAATTAACTAATTTATATATCATAAATAAGCCTAACGATTTACTCAGATTACATCAGGAATCAAATTATTCAATTAACTAAGTATTTTACTCAATGTTTCTCAATCAAAACCTCAAAACCATGAACCAAGAATACCACTATGATTTTTGGGACGAGGAGAAGAAACTGTTCAGAAGTTGCCGGAGCATCGCTACTGGCCATTAGAGTGCCACCATGCAGCACCGCCAGAAAATCTGGACACCAAAATGCTCTTTTTGAGCTCCTAAACCTAACACCGCACTCGATTTTTAGTTTCACGGCTTGTAGCCACCGGAGTCAAGCCCAATAGCCAAGAAAGCAAACTTCCACCACTGAGCTCCGATCATTCCCTCCCGTCATTGCCGTCATGCAAAATCCTTACTCCATGTTCCTCTTGTTCAGCTCTACCCAATCATGGCCTCAAACTTGAATTTGGCCATCGAAAAATCACAAACCCCCCAAGCCCCACCATTGAGCCCTCGGCCTTCACTATTCTCGATGTTTCACTAGTCTAAATGGAGAGTTCTTAACACCAGTGTGCTTGTTGTGAGGAGAGGAAGAAGTTGGCTAGGTTGGTTTGGTAGTTTCAAGCTTGCTGGAAAAGGTCACCAGAGAGATAGAAGAGAGTTGCATGCGGGAAGAAAAAAGAAGAAAAAGGAAGAAAAAATAGGAAAGAAGAAAGGGAAATAGGAAGGAAAGATATTCTGACAAATTTAAAAATGATTTTTCCATTTTTTCAATTTAGCCCCAAAAGTTTTCTAGCCACTTCAATTGAGTTATTGAATTTTTAAAAATTACTCCTTTGTCTCCATAGACTAAAACTCTTCCATACAAACCCCATAATTTTCAAGTTTAGTCCAATAAAGTTTCTAAAAATTACAAATTTAGCCCCTAAAACTTTTAAAAATTTGCAATCGAACCCTTTTGATTTATTTTCTAAAATTACTGAATTTTAGGGGTGTTACACCCCCCAACTTCAGACCAACCACACCTAGCTCAATGGAAAGCTTAATTGCCACATTGGTGGGGTGCTAAGTTTGGTTTATATATGTACGTATATGTGTATATATATCTACATATTAATATGTATATGTGTAGGCAAAATTGTAATTTTCGTTTTGCAACTTTACCTCATTTGATTTTTGGTCCTATAAGTATTCAAAAATTGTCATTTTTCATCCTTTTTCGCCGGAGACAACCAAGGTCGCTGGAAAAGCCGGTGTGGCTTGTTGGGCATGTGGCGGCTTGGAGGTTTCTGCCATGTTGGATTGCCTAGTTGGCATTTTTTGTCTTTTTCTTGCTTAGTTGGCAACATATATGTCCGTTTTTATTTTTTGTAATTCCAAATATATTATATAATTTATATATACACATATGTACAAATCTATTATATATATTTATATATTACATATCATCATTTTTCCTCCAACACAATTTTTTTCCCCAAAATACCCTCTATTATCCTTTATTATCCCCAAAACTTCCCCATTTTTTAATATATACATACATATATATTATATATATACATCATATATATTTTATTATAATCACTCAATTTTATTTTCACCAACAAAATATAAAAAAAATTATTGATTTGACTTTTACAATAAAAAAGATCACTCCCAAAATAAAAACAAACATACACATATATTTATATATAATCTATAATTATTTACTAATTACAAAATAAAAAAATTAATCTACCATATTAACAATATTCTTTTAACTCACTTGGTTGGCACAACTTTGAATTTAAAAATACACACACACACACAAATATATATGCACAAATATTTATATATATATATTTATATAATTTATAATTATTTACTAACTAACAAATATAAAAAATTAATCTACTATATTAACAATATTCTTTTAACTAAGAACTTGTTTAGTTGGCACAACTTTGAATTTAAAAATAGGCAAAATTATAATTTTCGTCCTGTAACTTTACCTCAAATGGTTTTTGGTCCTATAAATTACATAATATCAATTCTAGTCCTATAAGTATCAAAACATTGTCACTTTTAGTTCTTTTTTCGCTGAAGTCAGTGAAAGACGTTGGAAAATGTGACATGATAGCTCGGGCATGTAGCAGTTTATTATTTTTGCCATGTTGGATTGCCAAATAGGCATTTTTATCTTTTTCTTACTTAGTTGGCAATACACATGTCTTTTATTTTTTTTTACCTAATTTCAAATATCACGGAATTTCTATATACACATATATACACATCTATTTATATATTTATATATTATATATGATCATTTTCCCTCCAAAACACAACTTTTGTTTTAGAATATCCTCTACTATCCTTCATTATCTTCAAAAATTTCCCATTTTTTAATATTTACATACATATATTATATATCATATATATTCTATTTTTATAAATATATTTATATATTACATTTCGTCGTTTTGCCTCTAAAACATATTTTGTTTTCAAAATTCCCTCCACTATCATTCATTATCCCCAAAACTTCTCCATTTTTTCAATATATACATATATATATTATATACATCAGATATATTTTATTATAATCACTCAATACCATTCTCACCAAAATATTTAACAAAAAAAGCATTGATTTCACTTCTATAGTAAAAAAAATCTCCCTCATAACATAAACAAACATACATACATATAAGTACACATATATTTATAAATAATTTATAATTATTTACTAATTAAAAAATAAAAAAACTTAACCTACCATATTAATAATATTCTTTTTAACTCACTTGATTGGCAAAACTTTGAGTTTAAAAATATACATATATATTGATATAAATATATATTTACATATAGTTTATAATTATTTACTAATTAAAAAAATATAATCAATCATATTTACAATATTCTTTTAACTTGCTTAATTAGCACAACTTTGAATTTAAAAATATACACATATATTTATATAATATATATTTACATATAATTTATAATTATTATTTACTAATTAGAAAAAAAACATAGTTAAAATAATTTAAATAAATTTAAATTAAAAATAAAAAAATTAAAAATGAAAATAAAAAAATAAAACAAAGGAAGAAAATGATGCATATCCGCTCCCCTCCTCCTAATGGGCGGCCACCATGGCCGCCAGCCGAAAGCCAGGCGAGCCAGGTGAGCTCACCTAGCTAGATCCAAGTAGCCAGTGAGTCACCAGGATTTGACCATAGCTAAGATAGCCATGGCTAGATCCAGGCAGCTACTGGCTGCCCAGCTCACAACTAGTGGTAGCCTGGTGAGTGGGGGAATGGGGTGCATATACATGTAATGCATTTGTATATGTATGTATATATAAATATAGATATTTAAATAAATATATTTTTAGAAATATATATGTATATGTATATATAAATATATATCATATATATGTATTTTTTATTTATTTATATTAATTACTATTTTTTTAAATTTGAAACGTAATATACCAACTACCACAAATCCCATGTCACCACTTATTTTTTGCCAACGAGGCAGAACTAAGAAATGTCCACATGTCTCATGTGCCATGTCACATTTTCCAGCCACTTTTGCTGGCTCTGGCGAAAAAAAGACTAAAAGTGACAATGTTTTTATACTTATAGGACTAGAATTGATATTATGTAATTTATAAGACCAAAAACCATTTGAGGTAAAGTTATAGGATGCAAATTGCAATATTGCCTATATGTGCATATATAGCTTTATTTTTATATGTTTTCCTTTTTATGTATTTATTTTTTATTAATTTATCAATAAAATTTAAATTGCTTTTATTGTTTTCTATTTTTTTTCTATTTATTCATTGTGAATTAAATAATATTTAAAATTTATAAATATATATAATATAATTTTTTATTCATATTTATATACATATATATAAATTTCAATAAAATGTAAAGAAGATTCATCATATATTTCTCATTTTATACATATATAAATTTATCATTATTTCTCATTTCTCATACTTATATACATATATAGTATATATACATATACATAAATTACAATAAACTTTAAAGAAGATTTATCATATATTTCTCATTTTATACATATATAAATTTATCATTATTTCTCATTTCTCATTATTTCATATATTCTTATTTTATACATATATATCTATAAATTTATTTAATGAATTTCAATGGCAATGAAATTTTGTTTCCCTCCAACTTTGTATTCCCTCTGAAATTTGGACCATAAAAAATGTTAAGAATTTTTTTATTATTAGTTTGACATAATAATTTAACTTGATTTCTTCCAAAAATTTGATTTCCTCTAATAATAATGAATTCTCTTCATTTTTTTTGATTCCTTTAAATTTTAGCTTCTCCATTTTTTTTTGTATAAATAATTTATGGCAAACTTAATTTCTTTTTATCTTAGATTGCAAGATGAATTGACATAATTTTTTAAATTATTAAATCACTTTCTATTATAGTTAAAATAGTTAAATAACATATAATTTGGACTTATAAATTTTGGTGCTTAAGAATTTAATTTTTTATTATAATTCAATACAATATTCTTTTAAAAAAATTTTAAAAACTCCTTAAAATAAATAGTTAAAGGTTACATACCTTAATAGCAAAAGAAAAGAAAGAAATCTAATTTATCATAATACTAAATAAAAAGAAAACAGTCCCTGAAGTTAGGCTTGTTAATGTTATATTTCTTTTTTTAATCATTGTATTGACTAGTTAAAGATATTTATAACTTATACATATCTATATGTTAATTGCGTGTATGTTTTACTATATAAATTGCTAAAATGAAGATAATTTTCGTGGCCTAATATAGTGTAAAAAAAGTATTAACTTGGAGTATATTATTATATGTAATGATTGTTTACTTTCATGGATCTGAATAGGTTGTTCTTACGAATTAATTGGTCTACATATTATATTTCCTTCAAAAAAGTAAGTTTCCCTCCAAAAAGGAATTCTCCTATTATTTTTTTATTCCCTCCAAATTTTTGCTTCTACCTCCATTTTATTTATAAATAGTATATACAAAAAATATTTTTTTATCTTATATTATAAGGTGGATTATTACGTATTATTATGGGAGTTAAAAATTTAATTCTATTCTTTGTTATTATTTATTAGGGCATTGTTTTTGAACAAAAAGATTTTAGTAAAATTGTTTATAAATTCTAAATATTTTAGTCTTTATGTGTAATTAATTTTATTTTAAAAATTAATATATTCTATACTGATAATTTATTAATGTGGACAATTTGAACATGCATTTATTGAAAATTTTCTACACCTAATTTACGCAAATTATTTTGAAATTGATCAACTTGTATAACTTTAATATAGTTAAAATTTTTGAAATTATTTTGAAATACTCATGACATTGTAATATAAACTTAGTAATATAGTTATAAGTTAAATAAAATTACTTTTTATCCCCATATATTTAATTAAATATTTGAAGAATTATTATCATCCTTAACAAATTTGTAGACATCGGTTGAAAATTTATATTAAAATTCAAAAATATCCTTCAAAAGCTACTTTGATTATTTTTCAGACAAAAATATACCTGGATTTATTTGTAACTTTAACATGGGGGTTTAACTTCAACATTATTTAAATTACTCAAAATAAATTTTTATAATTTTAATTAATTATTTTTGTATATATTAAATAATCTTTTAATTGAAGTTGAACCAAAAATAATAAAAATTTAAAATCATCAACATATCTAAAGTAATTTAATCAAATTTAATTAAACATATTCAATAATTATAAAATAAAAATGAAAATAAAATTCATCTCTTAACTAAATATGATTTTTTTTTACATTATATCACAATAACGTTAAAAATAATCATATCTAAAATAATTTAATTAGATTAAGTTGAATATATTTATTAAATATAAGAAACATATTTATTAAATATAAATATAAAAAAATTACTAACTAAATAAATAATTTAAAAATAAAAATAAGATCTAAAATTACTATATATATTAAATTAATTGTTAAATTATAAATACAATTAGAAATAACAACATAAAAATAAAACATATATCACAAAAAATGGTGAAGTGATTAGTAAAGTTAAATATTACTTCAAAAAATGATCAAGTAAAATTAAATTTAAAATTTAATATTTAAAAGGATAAAATAAGTAAAGACATCTCATATATATGATTTATGAACAATAAATTTCAAGATTATTCAATGAGAAGTTAAAAAGAAAAAAAAAATCATTCCAAATGTAAAAGTCCATGAATATTATTTTATACTTTATTAAAAAGGAGAAAATATTATGCAATCAAAAATCAACATATAGTTGCATTAAAAAATAAAATATATGAGAATAATATAGAATACAAGATTGATTAGAAAAACAAAAATTTAAAATTATAATACTTTAAAATTACTTTAAATTCGAAAGACAATGAGTAAATATATTAAGTTAAAACTTAAAATATAAAGAATTAGATAATATATTGGTGACTACGAATTTAAAAAAAATATTATTTAATTTTAATTTTTGATTAAAAATTAATTAAGTTAAGACAAAAATACGATAGTAAATATAAAAAAATTAAAATAAATCAAAATAAATATATAACATAATTGTAAATTTAAAATCAATATTAGTGTATATGTTAATAGAAATCTTTTAATTTGACTCATAACTTAGTTATCGAATAATTAAGTGAATAAAAGAATTTGACATTAGCCATATAAAGTTAAAACTATAGTAAATTGATAAAATAATTATAAACTTAAAATTGATTTTAAAATGTGAATTAGTGACAAAATATGAGGATGAAATTAGAATGTAAAATAAAATATAGAGAAAATAAAGTATTGTGTTCAATCTCTAATTTTTGTATAAATATAATTGGATATTCATATTGTATTTTGAAAATAACAAAAAATATTGTTAACCTTTCAAATAGTCAAAATCAAAATTTCTCATTATTTCATATATTCTCATTTTATACACAACACACACACACACACATATATATATATATTTATCTATAAAATTTTAAATAATTTTTATTTTTATCTTTTTTCCTTTCTAATTATTCATACATATATACTTATTTTTTCTATTTATACTTATTCACATATATTGTAGCGCCCTATCTAGGGATAACACCTAAACTGAGGCACTACTCTAATTTAGACTTAATTCTTAGAGTCACAATTCAATAGAAGGTCCATAAATTTCAAACATCTCAAAATTTAAATACTGATTCAACTCCAATAAGGCTAAATATAATCGTAAAACAAATATATCATAAGATTTTCAAGGAACTTAGTTAAGTTACAACCTTTGACAGATCATGTCATCAATACCAACTTACTACAACCTTCAAAATAAGGTTTACACGTCACAACATCTCTAAGGTAAAAAAAACATTCATAATTTCTATACTTAACTACGGCAATAGTTCTATTACAAAATAACCACGCACTTCGTTCCAAACCTAACATCCATTAGAGCCCAACCCTATCTGAGAGATTATGAAATACAGTAGGGTAAGTCTAAAGAACTTAGTGAGGGATATTCATAATATAGAGAATAAGGATCTGTCGGGAAAATGTCAACCCAACAAATCATCTATTAACAACAAGTACAGAAATAGATCAGTTATAGGTAATTAAATGTCAATTTACAAGCGTATCAAGTTCAGACTGTCAGGAATGATCACAAAAATTAACAAATTTAAAGCTATCAAGAGGTACTAGCTCGGGAGTTATGACTGTCAACTTAAACGGCCCAGGATCATTTCAATTGAACCTGCATGGGAGGTATAGAGCATCTCAATCGATCATAGTTGGGAGAAAATATAGATGGCTTGTTTGACCTGGACAACAACCCAATCTAAACCAAAAATTTTACTATCCTTGATGCCCCATAAGTAAGGCACAAACAACAGACTATAATAAAAATATAGATCAAACAAAATAGACTTATCAGATTCACTTATCATTATTTCTGGGTTTACGGCTTATCCCAAGCACACAGTAAGGATTAGCATCCCATTACTTAACCAAGTCACATGGGCTTACGGTTTATCCATGCACGTAGTAGGGATTAATGTCCTGTTACTTGTTTGAGAGTCCTGGGGTTATGGCTTATCCCAAGCACATAGCAGGGATTAATGTCCCTTTACTCCTATATAAGAATCACACTGTAATAGATAACCAAACAAATAGATAACAGATAATCAAATAACCAATACACGAAAGCAAATACAGAACAGAATAGACAAATATGTTGATAAGGTAATAGGTATAAAACAAAACTTACAGATATAAAACATACATATATTAGAAATATAGATAATAGATAGAGGTTTTGGGCACCAGAACAGATAGAAATCAGAATCAAACTCAATAAATAACCTTTACAAAGGTGTACAGATCAGATAATAGATGATAAATCAGATCTCAATCAAATTCGAGTACGTATAGAAACAAAAAACCTACACTAGGGCATAACACAATTAACAAATAGAGAGAAAAGTACCAGATTGGCAAACCCTCATAGGGTGCAACAAGTTATGAGAAGCAATAACCCAGAATAGGAGACCCTTACCTCTGTAGTCTCAAAAACTACAATCGTTGTCGGAAGCTTACTGCTCTGTAGGGTCCAAATCCACGTTACCTAATTCAACAGAATAGGGTCACAATCAAATCCCCGCTCAATTCTAATAATTCTTATTAATTATAAATAAACTTGTAATAGCCCAACATCACAAATTAACCAATTAACATGATAGCTACATGCTTAAACAATACTATTGGCTCAAAGTGGCTAATAGAGCCGAAATTATCATAACAAATACTGGATCTCACGTTAGATCTGATAATAATACTTAAACTAGTTCTCAGTTACATATTTTAACCTTACATTAGTATCAGGAATCCTAATAAATGATCCAAATTTCTAAATTGCACCAATTAGTATTATTAGGCCTCAAATCCATAATCTACAATTTGGGTTCCACAATTTTCAATTAACTCAATAAATCCTAAAATTATCATTTAATTCAAATTCGGGTCCATAAAACTCATAACAATCCATGCATGGGCATATATACATATCAATCATATATTAAATCCTCATTTCTTGGTAGTACACAATATTTATAAGTGAAAAGACACAATATACATATATATACATAATCCTTTTCCAACTCATTACCTATGATTCGATTATAGAGATGTTGGAATCATGAACTAAGATCAACATTACGATCACCACAATGAGCTTATGATACTATTTTGGGGTTGCCAGAGCACCACTAGAGCATCATCACTGAAAATTTTAAAACTACCATCGTTCCACTCCTTTCGAGCTCTTGATTCTAAATATCCAATCAGTTTCAAGTTCCTTGGCTTGTAGCTACTAGAGTTGAGCCCAACAATCAAGAAAACCACTTTCAGCATCAAGCTACAATCATCTCCTCCCATCAAACCGCCGCAATAATCACCCATGCAAGGTTTCCACCATGTTCCCATCACTCGGCTCTTCCAAGCTATAGCTTTAGGACCCTATTTGATTGTCACAAAAAAATAAACCTACTTGCCCCGTCGTGAATTGCTTTTGCCCTTACTCATATTAGCTTAATGGGAAAGCCTTTTAGCTGAGCTTGGTGGTTGTTGAGGAGCTGGAGGTATGAAGAGAAGGATGGTTGGGTTAGCTTAGTGAAAAGAGTTGTCGGTGGAAGTTTGCCTAGTGGTTGGTGGCCACGGTGAAGAAAGAAAAATAAAAAATAAAAATGAGAGGAATAGTGAAGAAAGGAAGTCTAGCCCTTTATATAAATTTGATTTTTCTAAAATTACACATTGGCCCCTCTAGGTTTATAAGTTATGCAATTAGGTCCTCCAAAATTCCCACAAACTTCAATTCAGTCCTAAACTAAGTGAGTACCTCACTTTGACCCCTTAGACCAAGAACAATCATCATGTAGCCCCAAAATCTTCAAATTTAGTATAGATTAATTCCTATAAATTGTAAATTAACCCCTAAACTTTCAAATTTTTTTCAATTAAGTCCTTTGATTATTATTCGAATCCAAAAATCCAATCAAATTACATCTTGAATTCTAAACCCTTTTTTCTTAAAATACAAATTTCAAGGGTGTTACACACTCCCCCCCTTTAAAGAATCTGGTCCCTAGATTCTCATTTGAATATTGTTCCGATTGGCAGAAAATAAGTAGATTCAGTTAGTCATCTACCCTTTCTCTTTATTAAATTTTGCCAAGATTGCTTCTCCAAGTCTTGATACATTTCATGATTCTTAGATATATCGTATACCTTGACTTGGGTTCCTTATATAAAAATTTTCTTTCAGCACTGATCTTTTCTTTCGAAATAAAAAGATATCTTGAATCTTGGTATTGAACTCAGATTCTCCAAAACTTCCAACTTTTCCTTTTATTTTAGCATCCAAAAAGCATTAACTTAAGTTCGTCATATTTCATCTTGAACTTAGATTGCACTTATCTTTGCAATCCTACTTGCTATGTTAATTTTAATACAGCGCCCATTCATAGGCTTCTTAATACTTTTGCTTCAAATAAGAGCCATTCTAGCCATCAACTCAAAGTATGGCCACTATGTGCCCTTTCAAGCAATAGGTGATGAGTTCATTTCTTTTGAAACTATTCTCAAGTATTCAGCTACCACTTTATATAACAAATCCTTATCTAGGGTTGCATATGTAGTTTAAGGAAATGCGACATGTATGAAACAAAGTAAACACCAAGATCACATCAGACATTATTATGGATTTCAATCATAAAAACCATACCTTTTGTCATTTTGTTAGGATCCAATGCTTTTTCCCCTATCAGGGTATATGCATGAGCTTGTATATTTTGTCTCCTGCTAACTCCTGCCATCTGTTTTCCTTTGTCTGCAGGGTTGGAGGCTCTTCATTTGGGGTAATCTTTCGCAAAGTGCTAGTTACTACTACAACCTACATATCTGCCCTAATTTCTCCAACAGCCAGACTCGTCATGGCCAAATCCCCCACATAATTCACATTGCTTGGGTGTTTTCTCTTGGGTCACATTTACCTTCTCACCAGAATAAGGGGCTTGTTAGGCAATGCTTCTCACATGAAGCTTCGGCTACTTTTTTTTTTTTTACACTACCCTATCCATCAAGGTGTATTTTTTCTTTTTGACTTTTATCCTTGATTTTTCTAATCTCATGCAATTTCAACTCAAGTTGCAATGCCTTACTCATTACTTGGTTGAAGCTCATTAGATCACAAGTGGCTAGACCCCTTCTCAATTTTTGGCTGTAGTTCCTGCAAAAATTGTCTAGCCTGTGGACCTTCGTTATCTTGTATGTAGGGAGCATATTATGTCAGCCAGCTAAAAGTAGCCTCGTATTGACTAACAACCTATGCCTCCTGAATGAGGTCCATGAACTCTCTTTCTCTTACTTACTCCACCACTTCTGATACATACTTATTCATAAATTCTTGCATGAAATTCTTCTAGGTTCATGATGTTCCTTCAGCCGTCCACCTTCGGTTAATCATTTTCCACCAACTTCAGGTAGAACCTTCTAAAAAAAATGTAGCAAACCAAACTTTATGATCATCTGAGAAGTGAAGGGTCTCAAAAATGTTCTCCAAATCCTCAATCTATTCTTCAGCTTTTCTATCACCAGGGTCTCTTAAAAGCTTTGGGGGTTTGAAAGGAAGAAATTGCTCTAAAGAATGAATTTTGGAGGAAAAACTCAAATGAGATTTGAGATGGCATCTTATTTAACTTGAAATAAGATTTCAAATGTAATCAAGATTCAAATGAAATTTGGAATAAAATTTTGCCACCTAAGCACTCTCTATTGGCTGCCACAACTATGGAATGTGTGATGCCAACTTGGCATCACACTATTCCACATCTATATGTACATATAGATAGCCGGCTGGACATAAGCAATGCTAATTGGTGTGAAGAATTAGATTCTTCATTTCTCTCCAAAAATATTTGCAAGCTGGCATTTCATATGTTAAAGGTTAAGCTTTTTTCTTCATCTTCCTACCCTAAATTTGGCCTCCATCATCTGAAGATCTCTAGTCTTATTTTAACTAATAGACTAGAGGTCTAGGAAGATCTTATTGGTGTGTGAACTTTTACAATAGAGGCAAGGCATGTGACCTGCTTAATTTCTAGAGATCTATCTACACGCGGTTCAACTTTGAGATTTTCTCCAGCAAGGTGGTGTGATAATTTGAAAAAGGAGTTTTTCAAAGTTGAGGTCACATAATAGGGATTGAACATAATAGAGATATAGCATTGAGGCTATTAGAGAGCCAACAAATATGTTGCCCTTGGTTTCTTTCAAGAGATATGAGATGGAAAGACCAAATTTACATGGTACACATAGAATGATGATGGTTTTCCAGAATATTCATTATGACCAATTAGTTGGGCTCCATGGGCTTGAGGTTGGATATCGACCATGGAGATTGGATACTCTTCAATTGATGAGATTAATTGAAATATGTCAACTAGTTTAAATGGAGTTTTAAACTAGAATTAATATAAGATATTAAAAAGTCACAAGGAGTTGTAAGCTAATGTCCAATGAATGGTAGAACCTATTAGGTTACACACAAAATCCAATGAGCTTCCTAATTAATGGAGAAAATGTTTTGAGGAGTTAGAAAATGGTGTGCCCTAGTGGACCGATTTTTGGGGCCATATTTTGAGGGTCAATTTTAGCTTGATTGATTTAAGTGTTAAATTAACTAATTTAAGAGTTAGATTAGGCCAATAATTAAGGAGTTAATTATTTGGTGCTAACATGACCATCAATTGGCCAAGTTGAGTTAAATAGTTTAGTTAACGAATTTAGCTTAAGGAGTTTAGCTAGTTCGACATAAAAAGTTAAGTCAAAGGATAATTAATTGAATTAAAGAGTTTAATTTAATTAATTAGGAAGAATGAATTTTGGAGGAAAAATTTAAATGATATTTGAGATGGCATCTTATTTAATTTGAAATGAGATTTCAAATGTAATTAAGATTCAAATGAAATTTAGAATCGAATTTTGCCACCTAAGCACACCCCATTGATTGCCACCCTCATGGAATGTGTGATGCCAACTTGGCATCACACTATTCCACATCTACATATAGATGTAGATAGCTGGCCGGCCATAAACAATTCTTATTGGTGTGAAGAATTAGATTCTTCATTTCCCTCAAAAAATATTTGCAAGTTAGCATTTCATGTGTAGAAGGCTAGGTTTCTGTTTTCATCTCCCTACCCAAAATTTGGCCTCCATCATTAGAATATCTCTAGTCTTGTTCCAACTAATCGACTAGAGATCTAGGAAGATGTTATTGGTGTGTGGAATTTTACAATAGAGGTAAGACATGTGACTTGCTCAATTTCTGGAGACCATTTGCATGAGGTTCGACTTTGAGATTTTCTCCAGGATGTTCTAGAAGGCCAATCAATATGAAATTTTAATTGAAAGTTCTTCAATGTGTTGACTATATTCAAATATTTTTTTTAGAATTTTTGACGGTGATTTGGCGATCATAGCAATCTTTTTTCTGTGCTACAAGTAGATAAATTGTATAATCATTGAAGTGTTTACTTGATACTCCTTGGATTTGTTCATCAAGGTAATCCTCTATCTAAATTTGAATTTTAGGCATGATTAGATCCTTGATTTGCTTGTAGGTACTAGTTACTTTGATGTTTTGATGTTTTGATATTAAATCCTTGTGCCTTACCTACCTTCACCTCCGCTTCAAGACTTGTTGTAGTTTAACCCTAATTTCAATGTATAAAGACTATACTACCCCTAATTTCTTCATATTTTTTCAATTTTATTTATTCTTTTTAAATATATTTTATATATCTTTTTTCATCTCCTTTATACTGTTTTTTTTAAATTTAAAAACAATTTTTATTTTTTTATTTATTTATCTTTCTAATTTATTCCTTTTTTATTTATATATATTATATATACAAATATAAATATAAAGAAATACATTATAATACATAAATATAATATAATACATTATAAATACTTAAATATATTTATGTATACATTTATGCATAATATATGTTAATGAACAAACATTTTATATTATATTCTATATAATAAGCCCCACCATCCACCGCTATCCCCACCCCATCTTAAACCTTTATCTATAAAATTTAAATAACTTTTATATATGTCTTTCTAATTATTTATTTAAAATTAAATATTATATATATTTTTCAAAATATATAATATATTTATATACAAATATGTATTTTTTATAAGATATTTATATTTACATATTTATTATCATATATATAATAATATATACATTATAATACATATATGATATAATATATAATATATAATATATAATACATATATGATATTACATATAATTTTTTAATAACATATGCCCCTCAACCGCATCCCCCCATCCCATATCCCCAAACTTTACGAGTTGCCATGACAACATTGTGGCCAGATCCAAACACTGGCCACCATGACCAATGTAGTTATGGTGGCTATGTTTGATGGCAGCCAATGGCTGCCATCTGTTTTTGACTTTTTTTCTTTTACATATTATGCACTGCCTCCATGGCAGCTTGTAAACACGGCCATGGAGGCTGCCTCTGCGAGTGGTGCCCATGGTCGCTGCTTGTATAGACCCCCAACGGCCATGCGCATCACTCATAAAGGACCCTACAAGTGACAACCATGGACATTGCTCGCAGGGCATCCATGGTAGCATTCGCCGGTGACCATGGTTGCCATTAGAATGGTAAAGGAGGGTTGGGTGGGTCGATGGGGTTGGGTGCTAGTTTCTATATACATGTATATATAATATATGTACATATATTTAACTATATATATAAATATCATTATATAAATGTCTATACTTAACTATATATTATGTATGCATATATAGATATATTTTATATTTTATATTTTTTAGAGGTAGAAGTAATTTGAACCTTCAATTTTTTTTCAATGAATTTAACAGTTGACATTCAGGTGTTTGCTAGTTTTTAAAAACATAAGGGGGGTTAGTGCCTTTTTTTTTCATGAGGTTTTTTACTCTTTCTCATTTTTATAGGGGGGTAAACCTAATTTACCCTTGCTACATGTGATGTCTTGCCAATTAATAATATATTGAATTACTGCTTTTTCGACAGATCCGTTTTTTTGTCTATTGTAATTTCCCCTCACTAAGTCCTTAAAACTTATCCCCTTTTGTTATTCTTTTATTTGCTTCCCAAACAAGGCTGAATAATGGATGAGGACTCGAGAAGTGCCCAAGAGAAATTATATTTTGTACTTGGATGATTATCTTTTGAATTGTATACTAAGTTTGATCAGGTGATTATGCGTGTATGGCTCTTCTATAGATTATAGTTGTAGACTTAGTGCTAGAAACTGTATGATGGGTTTGTATTTCTATGCGGAATGTTAGATAGTGGCTTGTAATAGTAAGTTAACTTAAATTGTTTTGGGGGTTGTGTAGCTATATAATTTGAATTTTGGAGGTGTGTATTTGATTTAATTTATTGTGGAAAAGATTAGGATAGCTTATTGGCCCAAAATAGGCACCTTCCAAATGGGGTGCTAGAGATTCATTCTTTTGGATTTTATTATTGGCTATGTGGTACCTTTTCTAAACGTTTAGGTATCATCCTATATCACGTCTTAGGAAAAAAAGTGGATATTGTAGTAGGTTGTATCATCCCACTGGGTGCCTCCCATCATCAACTTTTCATATGGACAAATAATATCTTGGTCTACTTATATATTATGAGTATTTCCCTCAACCAAAATTGTCGTAACTTGTGAACATTTGGAGAATTATAAATTAAATTAGTTTAATTTTATTCTTTTTGATATGGAGTTGAAGCATTTATGAAAGGGAATAATTTAACCATATGAAGATTCTCGCATATGAATTTATCTCCATAAATATTATAAGTTTTCTCATTATTACTTTTGATAAATATGATTCTTTCAATATTTTCTATTCTCAAGTTCCTTTTTATTTTGGAAAAATACAACTAAAAGTTACTGTGCCTATTTCCATTTGAAAATTAACCCTGAAAGACCATGATATACCATGCCTTGCATTCAAATAGTATAACTTCACCCTCTGTAGATGCAAGTTTTTATCTAATTTCAAATCAAATGGAATAAAAAGAACATACATTCAAGATTCAAATATTTTTTTGAAACTTCATAACCTTTTTCTAATAGAAAAATAATCAACTTATGCAATTCATTTGGCATTAAATCGAAGTAAGCCTAATTTGTTTTCATTGTCACAATGAAATATTCAAGTACCTTATTCAATTCATAAGTCTTAGAGCATTCATGATTATAAATTCTAAAACCTAATAAAAAAATGAGACTAAATTTTAAAATTTTAGCATATGAAAATATTCCCCCGTGTATATGTTATTTATTGAAAAATTACTAACATTTTGATTGATGAGAAACCATTTACGCTTTTAGAAGCTATGGATTGGGGAATATTAACGATTGAATTCTTTATAAATTAACTCTTTTTCATTCAAAGATACTAACTTATTAATTTTTATATTATTTCTCTTTCCATTATTTAATTGACTTTATCATTTTCTTGAACTTTAGTCTTATCTATATATACATCTTTTTCTATTGTACTCAATACAACGTGTTTCCTCTTCATCCTATCTCTTCTTTATTTTCAAAAAAAAAATGCTATAATGGTATTATTAAAAAATTATGTCCATATATCTAAAACTATAGGTGAAATGTTTCTAAATATCATATAAATATATATTACAATATCCAATACTAAATTAATTAAACATGAAGTTAATTGAAAAAGGAAATTTATTGATTCATTACCACTTTAAGAACCTTCTACTAAAAAATGGAACAATGAAAATATGTGAATTTAATAATGACTAAAATAAAATATATTTTTAAAAATTTAACATTTAAAAAACATGATTTATATTCATCTTTTATAATATAATGACAAATAGTAGTCGACTATTTAATTCATTGATTTTTCAATGAAATTTGAAGAAGCTTTAATTTTGTTGTAATATTTTTTCTATCATTCTCAATGAATTAGTTTTGTGCTAGCTTATTTTTCCTTATTTTTAATTTAATTTCTAATTTTTTTGTTAATGCATAAGTTCTTTATAATTTTTGAACAATAAATTTCAATTGTTATTTTATGAAATAAAACTAAAAATATGATTAAGATGATTTAAAATAATTTATAAATAATTCAGAGTGATCTATAAATTGGTTTCCTCTAAATTTAAAAAAATAAATAAAATTTATATTACTTATTTAATCTTAGATCTTTAATGGACCACTTATTTTTAATCCAAAAATTGGAAAGAATTTCTTTTTTCAATATATTTGATTTTTTTATAATGATTCTCTACTCACTTTCGTTTCTTCATAGTTCAGCCAAAGATAGAGAAAGTTAAATTCTAGTCAATTTTAAATGTTAAAGTATCTTTGTGTAAAATAAAACTACTATATTACTCTACAACGTTTTCTATAAAAAAAATTACAAAAATTATTTCCTTAAAAGTTTGCTAGCTCATAAATCTGTAAGAGTTGAATTACGAATTAAGTTAGCTATTATTATGCCATACACTTGAATCGTTAAATGAAATTCATTGTTTGAAATATTTAGTATTTTATTAATTACTTAATGTTTAGCTATACAAAAAGATATGGATTTTTGACTATTGGATATTATATATTTAATGGGGTGCATACTTTGCACCTAGGAAGTATATATTTTGTAGGATATGAAGGGAAACATATGGGCTAATATAATATTTTATCAAGTGAAATGTATTATTAATATTCTATTTTATATAATCATAGAAAATATTTCACTATGGCGGATTAGTGTTATTATTAAAATTAAATAAATATTTTTTAAGCTTAATAGTTTGAATTACAAAACTGTCAATCCAACAATACATTCTTTTTGTAACACCCTAAAAATTTAGTAGTTTTGAAAAATAAGAATTTAGGAAGCAAGATATTGGTTGGTCAAATTTCAAGGCTCAAAAAATAAATGCAAAGGACTTAATTGCAAGGAAATTGAAAGTTTTAGGGCCGAATTGAAAATTGAGGAGACTTGATTGAATAACATTTAAAGAGTTTTGTGGGTCAAACTGAGATTTCTTTTGGTCAACTAGGTGAACGTGAAGCACTAAAGTAGCTTGGGGACCAAATTGCCAAAGGAAAGAACTTCGAAGGACTCAATTATAGGATGGAGGAAAGTTTTGGGGGCTAAAATTGAACTTTTGAAAGGTCAAATATATATTATATAACATTTCAACTGCTGATTTCTTCATTTCTTCTCCATGGACCTACACCTTCTTCATTCTCCAGTAAGCTCAATCAGCAATGGAACCCCTCAAATTTGTACCATTCTGTTCCTCTCTTCACATAGATTACAACCGTACCACTTTCACCCAAAACCCACTAGTGTAACTACTAAAAATTGAGACCACGTGTGGAGCAGCAGTAGAGGTGGCAGACGTGACTTCACTGATGGTGGAAGTTGAGTTCTGGGTAGTAGTTCTAATAGTACATAGCTTAGTGAATATCATAGTAGCTTTCGATTAAAGTTTGGCTTGACACCGGCTATGGAATTTGGAGAAAATTGTGAGGCAGCCAGTGGTGGCATAGCTAATTTGACATTTTAATTTAGGGTTAATTCAATGGAAATTAGTAAAATTGAGTTAGAGGTTTGGTTGGGTGAGCTGAAAGGTGTCTTTTAGTGGTAGTGGTAACTGTCTTTGACAGCAGTGGACGACGGCTGTGGCGGAGAGACAAATCTCCTCCTCATCTCAATAATCATGACTATGTTCTCAGTTTGTGATTCTAGGGCTTTAATAATCGAATCTTGGGTAAAGGAGTTGGGTTGGGAATTATGTCTATATATGTACATATGTATACATGTTGTACCATTTTATCTCATAAACCTTTTATTATGTGAAGAATAAAGAATTGATACATGATTGGTGTATATATTCCCATGCAAGGATTATTATATAGCTTAGGGGACCTGGATTCAAGTTTATCATATGATAGTTTTTGGTTAATTAAGTTTATTAAAGGATTTAAACCCTAATTTAAGGATTTCATGAATTTTGGGACTTAAGTGGCGGTAATTAGGTTAATTATGATGATTGGATTATTATTTTTAATTTGGGATAATGTTCTACGTAGGTAATTAAGGACTAGATTGCATCCAATTGCTGGAATTGATACAAACCCTAAAACTACCATATTAACTGAGAAATTAGTGATTTTAGATTGCTAAAGATATATTTGTAATTATTAAGGATTATTAGAGTTGAATGGGGATTTTGATTGTGAACCTATTCTTTTGGAATTAGGACCTGTTAACCAATAGATTGCTGATTGTGATTGAATTTCTAAGGATACGGAGGTGAGGGTTTGCTAATTTGGCATTGCTTATACCTATTTGTTCTTGTGGAAAAATCATGTGAGGGTTAAATGTAATTATACTGTACCTATTCTTGGTTGTTGAAATCTATAAATTACTTGAGTTCTTGCTTATTATCTATTATTTGACGCATATACTCCTGTGAGGGTTGCTTTTTGCTTGTGCTCTATTACGAGTTCATTCTTATCTGTATAGTGCTTAGAACATCTTGCTATTATTTGCTACTGTACTTGTTCCCATTCTATACCTATTATTATCTTGTCACTTGCTATCATCTTGTATTGTTATCAAATGCTTTGTTGACACACTTGTTTGTTCGTATAATATTATATGGCCATGTCGGCTTATTCAAAACTATTGGCTGCTATTGTCTTACCTTGTCAACAAATTATTAATTGATACATGATATATGGTTGGAGACTTAATAGGTCGAGTGCCAATCCTGGTAAAATGCCTTAATACTTAAGACACACCAAGCAGCCCACTTAGGTGTCGATGATATACTAAGTAGTCTACTAAGGTATCCACGATATGCTAAGCAACCCACTTAGGTATCTGCAATGTGCTATATAGTCCGTATGAGCACCTATTTATACCAAGCTGTCACGCTTTGGTAAAAGTACTTAATTTATTGATTAGTAAAGAGAATCGGATATGCATGTCATGTCTTACTTTGTTGGACAACATATATTACTTAGGTTTACTTAATTTTAATTGTATTTTGATTGCTCATTTTTTGCTCATAGAGCAACAAGGATGGTGTAGTTTTTTTGTCTAGGTTGGGCTGTTGTCCAGCCTGAATGAGCCATATGTATTTCCTCCCAAACTAATTTGATTGAGATAGACCATTTCTCCCAAGCTGATTCGGTTAAGATAATCTCAAGCCATTTGAGCCAACTGTCACAACGCTTGAGTTACTACCTACTAGAAATATTGAATTTAATAATGTCTATTTAATAGAGTTGTTATTACCTATTTCTTGACACATTCTTGTACTGAATGTTAGTTGACAATCTGTTGGGTTGATTCTTCTTTGATAGATCCTTACTGTTCCTTATTAAGATTATCCCTTACTAAGTCCTTTAGACGTACCTCCTATATTACTTACATTTTCCTATATAGAGATAAGGTGATGGACTTGGACTCTAATTGGATTGGTGAACATATTTTGTAATAGAATTGATGTTTGTAAATACTTATGAATACCCTTAGATATTTTGTATAACTTGGAAATATTGTGATATATAGGATTGAATCGATATCTGCAGTATGTATATAATGCGGTATGTTTAATATTATGGAACCACCGATGGTATGTATTTAGTACCCATGTAGCATGTTATGGGATCATCCAGGGCTTTTATATAGTATTTTGTTGAGATTTGCTTAAGTTGAAATCTACTATTTTTTCTATTAAGTTTGAAAAGTTCATTATAGGCCTATTGTTTGTTTATATGTTAAGAATTAAGACTGAACTGAATGGAACCTTCACTTGGGGTTATCCCGGTAGGGTGTTATAGAAGTGGTATTATAACTTAGGTTTGTCGATTACTTAGGTTGATATGGGAATGATTGTTGTGACTTGAATTGATAGATTTACTAAAGATTAAACTAGAATCAGGATATAATCATGATACAAACACACAGATTAAGGAAAACTCGAGCTGAGCTAAGACTTGGTCCTAAGGTATGATTCTAGGAATATGGAGTTCTTGGTCAGTATAGATTTAGCTTGATTTCAGCAAGGTTTTAGATATGTATACTTGAGTTAAAGAATGCTTGAGATATGTCGGAATATAAATTTTGGGAATGTGGAATTTTAGGCAAGAAAATATGATGTTTTATTGTGAACTTGAATACAGGATTTGATAAGAAATGGACTTTTGGGATAAAGCCCGACACTATAGAAGTGAAGGGTTGTGATCGTGGCGGCCAACCACTATACAACCTCTTACTTCTAGCATGTTAGGCATATATACATATGATTGTTGATAAGAGAAATGCTATTTGGAATTTTGGTATTATATGAGCAATACTCATTAAGATTGAATCTAATGAGTAGAGAACTAACTAGGAAAAACTATATTTGGTATATAGAGAGTTATTTTGGAAATCATTGTTGTGCGCACAATAGTTGTGGGAGTCATATATGGTATGTCAAGACTGTTGTAGGAAAAAATGTGTTTAGGAATGAATGAATGAATGATTATTTGGGATTAAGTTATATTAATATTGTTAAGAATTTCAAATTACTTGGGATCGAGGTATGAAAAGAGAAAAAAAAAACAAGAGTGATGGAACCCTTGTTAAAATTGTAGAATACTAAACAATTTAGTATATGTATATATACATCTTGAACTTTGTGGTATAAAACTTATTGTAGTAAGATAAAAGACCTTATAACCTTATTGATGAGAAAATTGGGAGCATGATAGAAACCTTTGAAGGATAGCCTTGAGGAATTTCTTTAGTTTTACCCCCTCTCAATCACTGATAAGGATTGATAGAATAGTAGTAAGAGCTTGACAGAACACCGACTCGAGAATTAGAATATTTCTTCCTCATAGGCTAGTTAACTTAAAATGAGCATTAAGGTTTGTTTAAGTTCAAAACTAAGGATGTGATATGAAAAATAGGAAATTTCCCATATTTTTAGGATTGATTTATAGTGATTTTATTGAGAATCTTTTGAATTGAAGAAATAGCCACATTACATATGTGTTTAAGCTATGATCTCGTGGACACTTAAGAAAATGATTTTACCCAAGTTACTAACAATTAAATATGACAAGAAAATATATCAAGTACAAGTTCTTGCGGCTCTTCTATTTGGCATTAATAAGTACATTGATGAGATCAACTAAGGAAATGTTAGAATCATATAAGCTTTATAAAGGAAATTTGAATATACAAGGATAATCTCATATGCCTTGGGAAAACTTAAGTTATAGAACAACCTATCTTGTTTATGTTTAGGACTATTGAAACAGTTATTGTTTTAGTGATATAGAGATATCATTTAAGAGTGGAAGAAGAAGAATTTTATAGATTGTGAAATTATTGGTAAGGTATGATTTAGGTCAATCTAGAAATGATAAACATTTTTGGTTTAAAATGGAATTAATGTGCTTGGTGATTGGCAAGATAAGTGAAGGAGGATAGGTATAAGTATCACCAGGATAAAGGGAAATAGGAAGTTAAGAGTACCATATAAGTTTTGAACATTAGAGATAAGTTTGATCCCACATATTTTGGTCACATCTAGTATGTAAGTTGAACTTGATTACTCCTTAAGGTAACTATCATGAAAGTGTGAACTTGTGGTGTCAATAACTGTTTGTGGCCATAGTAGTTTTGTGGGCTCTTAGGAAAATGCTTAAGTATTGAGATGACACGTAATTGAGGTAACAAGGAAAGCAAGTAGTAAGATTTGGTGGGGAACAGAGGATGCGAGCTTGGGCTTATGCACTGACAAGAGAAGGAGCACTAAATCTCAATGAGGTGATACAAGAAGTTCAAACATCACGAATCGAGATTGCCTAGATGATGATTAGGGATAGAGTATATCTAGCAAATCTCACACAGATGCCTATCCAAGAGTATGATGTGATACTTGGAAAGGATTTTCTGTATAGTCATTAGGCACAGGTGAACTGCTTCACCAAGTGTGTCACTCTTGAAGATGAGATATCAATACCATAACGCTTCCCCGATGCTAGTTATATATACGCTAGAGACCATATAGATTTTAAGAGAAGATGGGCAAAGATTATTAGTGTATCTTATCAACAAACCCTAAGGCATAGTTTAAAAGCTGGAGTTGAAGCAAGATTACTACCAACTAAAGACTAGAAAAGACCACGTAAAGCACTTATACATAGTTATTGAAACTTTGAGATAACATCAATTATATGCAAAATTTAACAAGTTTTGACCTTAAATAAAGAAGGTAGCTTTTCTTAGGCACATTATATCCCAAGATGTGGTAGAGGTTAATCCCTCTAAGATAAAGGCAGTAGTTAACTGGAAGAGATCGAAAATTATGATAAAAGTTTGTAGTTTTCTGTGTCTTGTCAACTATTGACGAAGATTTATGCAGCAATTTTCTAAAATAGTTGACATGTTAACTAAATTAATTTAGAAAAGTCAGCCATTTGATTGGAATGAGGATATGAACATGAGACGGTGTGATGGATAAAAATTTTAGAAGACTGCATTTTTTCCATTACCTATCACCCGAAAAGGTGAATGTAATGGCCAATGCCTTGAGTTGAAGGGTTGGGATAGCTTACTTACAAAGAGCAAAAGCAACAAAAAGCTTAAGAATGGGTGTTATGTTGAAATTAATACAACAAAGTAGGATTGTAGAAATAAGTACAGACCGAATTACATGATGAAATATGATGAACCCCAAACCTATATTATATGGATACTAAAATAGAAGGAAAGGTTGGAAGTTTTGAAGAGTCTAAGTTCAACATTGACAACCAAGATATTTTTCTATTTTGTAAGAGAATATGTATACTAGAAGAAGTGAAAAAGAAGTTGTTAGATAAGGCACACAAGTCAAGATATATGATGCATCCAAAAGGCATGAAAATGTATCGGGATTTTAATAAACAATTATGGCAAAATGTAATGAAAAGAGAATATAGATTGATTGACTGAATCTACTTATTTTCTACTAATTGTAACAGTATTCAGATGAGAATTTGAAAACCATATTCTTTTAAGGAAGGAGTGTAACACCACTAAAATTTGGTATTTTTGAAAAATAAGAATTTAGGAAGCAAGATATTAGTTGGTCTAATTTTAGGGCTCGAAAAATAAATAAAAAGGACCTAATTGCAAGGCAATTGAAAACTTTGGGGTTAAATTGCAAATTAAGGAGACTTGATTGAATAACATTTGAAGAGTTTTGTGGATCAAAGTGAGATTTTTTTGGGTCAATTACGTGAATGTGGAGCGCTAAGAAAGCTTGGGGACTGAATTGCCAAAAAGGAAAACTTCGAAGGACACAGTTGTAGGTTGGGGAAAAGTTTTGGGGGCCGATCTCAAATTTTCAAAAGTTCAAATATATATTTATATATATAATTTCAACCCTTAATTTTTTCTTTTTTTATCCACACACCCGTACTTTCTTTCTTCTTCGATGAGCTCAGCAGGCAACGAAAACCCCTTAAATTTAGTACCATTCTCTTCTTCTGTTCATGTAGAACACAACCATACCTTTTTTACCCAAGACATACTAGTGCAATAGCC
Organism: Jacaranda copaia; assembly: GCA_014898725.1. Classification (NCBI taxonomy): domain Eukaryota; kingdom Viridiplantae; phylum Streptophyta; class Magnoliopsida; order Lamiales; family Bignoniaceae; genus Jacaranda; species Jacaranda copaia. The sequence continues at coordinate 584,670 of JACGDI010005412.1, read as the reverse complement.
GAAAATTGAGACCAAAAGTGGAGCAGCAGTGGAGGTGGTGAACATGACTTAACCGGTGGAAGAAACTAAGTTCTAGGTGGTGGTTCTAGTAGTGTACAGCTCAGTGAACATCACAGTAGCTTTAGATTAAAGATTGGCTCAACACCGGCTATGAAATTTGGAGAAGATCGTGTGGTGGCAAGTGGTGGCACAACAACTTTAACGCTTTGATTGAGGGTCAATTCTGTAGCATCTTACCTTGGCATAGCACCTAAGCTAAGGCATTACTTTGATTCAGACTTAATTCTCAGACTTACAATTCAATAGTAGGCCCATAAATTTCAAACGTCTTAAAATTTAACACTAATTCATCTTAACAAGACTAAGTGAAATAAAAAAACAGATGTATCATAAGAGATTCATGGAGCTTAGCTAGCAATGCCAACTTATACTATAACTTTCAAAATAAAATTTACACATCACAACATCTCTAAGGTTAACGGCACATTCACAAGTTCCATATTTAACTTCAACATTAGTTCTATTACAAAACAACCATGTACTTTGTTCCAAACTTAGCATCCATCAGAGCCCATCCCTGTCTAAGAGATTATGAAATATAGAGGGGGTAAGTCCAATGACTTAGTGAGGGATAAGTAAAAGTAATAGCAAGGTTTATTGAGGAAGAACTCAACTCAATAAAACATAATTTATATCAGGCTGAATATAACAAATTCAAAAAATAGATAATACAAAAAAGCATATAAAAAATTCTACTGCCTTATTGCTCCAAGAATAGATAACAAGTAGACAAAAATCATTTAGACAAGTTAAACCTAAAGCATATGCATTTCAAGAAAAGGCTATAAGATTTGTATTTTAGATTCACCTTATACCAAATAGATAGATAATTTACCTAAGTGTAACAGCTTGGTATATGGTAGATCCCTATACAAAATAGTATAGTGCACTGCCGATACCTAGGAAGAAATCCCTAGCATATCACTCATACCCAGGGAGAAATCCCTAGCATACAGTTAGCACCCAAGGGGAAATCCCAAGCGTATCGGTGACACCCAGGGAAAAATCTCTAGCGTGCCTCTGCATAATCAAACAGATTACCCAGTATGGCCTCTAGCCCACATAATCATAATACAAATAACAAAATGACCACTTATACAGATGCCTAGGGAAAAATCCCTAGTACACTGTCAGTTTCAGATCAACAGTTCAAAACAGAATAGAGTAGAGCATAAATGCCTCCAAGGCAATAGAAAATAGTAAGTGGAACATAGATAAGCTAGCATGGTCGATAAACACAGAATAAATAGTAGATATGCCAACAAGGCAATAGATACAGTACAGACAGTATAGATATGCGACAGAAGATATCAGAATAGCAAACAACAGATAAAAGTTCCAGATGTTAGAACAAACAGAAAATAGAATTGACATCAGAGATAACCCTCACAGGAGTATTCAAATTAGATAACAAATAACGGACAAATTTCGAACATAGTTCAGAGTACAATTAAAAAATAGTAAAATCTACACAAGGGCATATTACAACCATAGATAATAAAAGAAGTGCCAAATTTGCAGACCCTTACAGAGGCTTTCAATAAATACGAGTAAGCTTAACAAAGCAATAACCCAAGTGGGAGGCCCTCACCTCTTGTAGTGTCAATCAGCAATAGTCAAAACCAAAATCTATTGCTCGTTAGTGCCCATCTCATCATAACTTAATCAAGAAAATATTCCAAGAATCAAAATTCTTGTTCAATCCTAGTAACCTCATAGAAATGCATCCAGCATTCTAATGCCCTATCTATCATCAAGATAATACAGATTAAGATCCTTATTGACAAAATTCTCCGGAATCAACATTTTTGAACTATCTACAACGATCTAGTTTAAATCTAGAATAACATAATTACCATGATAATAAATCAAGGTATTACAATCTTAAGCAATATTTACACATAAATCTCTAGTCAAATTTCCATTTTAACACTATTTAACTTATAATAGTTCCCGATATCAAAATTAACATTCAACTTACTATTAACCAATATTTGAGTCCAAAATTCATATATCCCATCTCCCTAATCCTCGTATAGGTAAACAATCATAGAGGTACACATATCGATTCAAAGGCTCATTACGGATAAAATCTAGCATCGCATGCATGCATGTATATATATAACATACAATAATTGATTAAATTCTAATTTTTACTATTGAGGGCTTGAAATCACAAATTGATAGCATAGGGATGATCACCGCATTAAGGCGAGTATACTATCTCTTCGCTCCTAACGGCCGCCATCCGCCACCACTGGAAAACTCAATGCCACCATAGATTTTTTTTCTCTCGATGAGAGGATTCCAATTCTATCTTTTATTTCAAAATCCAAGCAATGTAGACGTTGGAATAGGATAAAAATAGTCGAGTTTTCTTTTCCTCTGCCATGCTCTAATCACCGCTCCATTGTCGTTAGAGTTGCCATGCAATGCTTCTAATGCATTTCTCTCATTGAATGCTTTCTGTCCCATCCCTTAAAGTCATTGATGGTCGTCGAAAAGTGAGAAACCCAGCTGGCCACTATAGTTTATTTTCTCGATCTCCTTTCGTCGCTGTTGCTCCATCGCTGGATGAAAGTGTTTGTGTGGCTAAGAGTGGAGGTGATGGTATAGGGAGTAGATTGATGGGTTTAGGGGGTTGAGAGGGTCATCAGGAATGTTGGTCAAAGGTGGTGGTGCTTTAGTGAGAAAGAAGAAAAGAAAGGAAATGGAAAAAAGAAAAAAAAATGAGGAAGAAGAGAACCTACCCAATTTTCTTAAATCTCATTTTTTTCTATTTTTGTTAATTTTCAATTTAATCCCCTTAATATTTTAAGTTTTGAAATTTTACCTCCAGTTTTTTAGAAAATTAAGATTAACCCTAAATTATTAAAATGTCAACACAATTAAATCTACAAAATTTATAATTTAGCCTACAAAACTTTTTAAAATAATTAATGATATGAAATTCATAAAATTTCCAAATAATGATAAAATCATATATTGTTATAAATAAAATCAATAAAATTTTAGGGGTGTTACAAACCTTTCCCTCTAAAGGAATCTAGTCCCTAGATTCTCACCTAAATATTGAAACAACTCGGGATATTGTTGGCGCATGAGATCTTCCTACTCCCAAGTTACTTCTTCAACTTTATGATTGCGCCACAGTACCTTCACTTGAGAAATCTTTTAGTTCCTAAGTTCTTGGAATTTCTATCTATGATACGAACTGGTTGCTCTTTGTATGTCAAGTCACCTTCTAGCTCTATGTGCTCATGAGATATGATATGAGATGGGTTTGGATAGTATTTTCATAGCTGCAACACATGAAAGATGTCATGTTTTTTGGCTAGACTCTAGGGTAACACTAGATGATAAGTCGTTAGTCTAATTCTTTCGCATATCTCATATGGCCCCACATATCTCGAACTTCGTTTTCCACTTTTGCCTATTCTTCTTATCCCTTTTTGCAGTGACACCTTCAGAAACACTCAATCTCCAACCTCAAATTCTAGGTCTTTCTTTTATTTATCAGCATAACTTTTCTGTCAGTCCTGAGCAGCCTTTATCCGCTGTTTTATAATATGTACTTTTTCTACAATTTCTTGGATTACTTCAGGCTTTATAATTTCTGTAGACTCTTCAGTGGTACCTTTACATTCTATTAAATCCCAATATAGCAAGGACTGACACTTTCAACTATACAGTACTTCATATGGTGCCATTTGAATAATAGATTGATAGCTATTATTATAGGAAAATTCAATTAAAGGTAGATCAGGAGTCTAACTCCTACTAACGTCCAGAAAACATGCCCGCAACATATCCTACAAAATTTAAATGACTCTTTCCGACTATCCATTGGTCTGAGGATGAGCTATCAAACTAAATTGCAATCTTATTCCAAGATATCTCTATAAACCCTTCCAAAGTCTCGATGTGAATTTTGGGTCCCGATTAGATACAATACTCACTGGGATTCTGTGCAACCTAACAATCTCCTTGATATATAATTTTTCTAGTTTCTCGACCTTATAGCCAGTTTTGATTGGTAGAAAATGTGAGGACTTTGTCAAACGATCTACTACTACCCAAATATTGTCATAATTTCTTTTAGCATTCGGTAGGCCGGTCACAAAGTTCATAGTCACTTGTTCCCATTTCTAGTTTGGGATAAGGAGTGGTTGCAACAAACCTAATGGTCACTGGTGTTCTGTCTTCATTAACTGATAGGTCAAGCATTTTTGCACAAAGTTTGCTACATCTTTCTTCATCCCATTCCACTAAAATTGTTTCTTCAAGTCCTGATATATTTTAGTTCCTCTAGGATGTATGGTGTACCTTACTCAATGTACTTCTTCCAATAACCTTTCTTTCATCTTCTCTAGTACGTAGATTCTATTTCGATAGAGTAAGATACCTTGGTTATCCGTGCCAAACTTAAAATTTCCAAAGCTTCTAATCATTTCTTTTTGTTTCAACATCCAGTTCTCTCTAGCTTGCGCTTACCGAATTTCTTCATACAACTCAGGTTGTACTTTCACTCCTACAATCAAGACTTGTTATTTTAGTCTTATCATAGCACTTGCTTTCAATTTTTTTGATGTCTTTGCGACTTGTAGATAAGCCATTTTTTCCTTCTGGCTTCGAGCATCTACTACTACATTGGATGATAATTGATGGCAAGGTCATAATCTTCTAAGAATTCCATCCACTTCGCTATCTCATGTTCAAATATTTTTGCGAATATAGATACTTGAAGCTTTTATGATCTATGTGCACATCAAATGTAGCCCCATAGGGGCAGGGCCTCTATTTTGATAGTGTAAAGATAACCACTGCCAACTCTAGATCATGTGTGGGGTAGTTTTCCTCATGAAGTTTTAGTTTCCTAGATACATAGGCAATAACACGTCCTTTCTACATCAATATGCATCCTAACCCCTTATATGAGGCATCTATATACACTATAAAATCTTTTAACCCATTTGGAAGGGTTGACACTAGAGCTGTAGTTAAACTGTTCTTCAGTTCTTGGAAGCTCTTCTCACACTCTTTATTCCAAACAAGCAACTCATCTTTTTGGGTTAACTTAGTTAATGGGCTGGCTATCTTGAAGAACTCTACAACAAATCTTTGATAGTAACCGGCCAATCCTAGAAAGTTTCGAATCTCTGTAACATTCTTAGGTCTCTTTCAATTGACAATCACTTCTATCTTGGAAGGGTCAACTTCTATCCCATTTTGAGTGATTACATAACCTAGGAAAGCTACTTTCTCTATCCAGAACTCATACTTACTAAACTTGGCATACATCTGATGTTCTCTTAGAGTCTTCATAACTATGTATAAGTACTTTTTATGTTCCTCTCTAGACTTTGAGAAAACCAAGATATCGTCAAAGAAGTAGACCACAAATTGATCTAAATAAGGTCTGAATATTTGGTGCGTCAAATCCATGAATGTTGTTGGGATGTTAGTTAGGCCGAATAGCATCACCACAAATTCATAGTGGCTATATTGACAATTGAAAGCCATTTTTAGGATATCCTTTTCTCTAATCTTCAGCTGGTAATACCCTTTCCTCAAATATAGCTTCAAGAAGATTCTTGAACCCTATAGGAGGTCAAATAACTCTTTCACATGGGGTAGTGGATACTTGTTCTTGATGGTGACCTTGTTCAATTCTCAATAATCAATGCACATTCTCAAAGACCCATCTTTTTTCTTGACAAACAGCACTGGAGCTCCCCAAGAAGACGTGTTGGGTCTGATAACCTTCTTCTCTAATAACTCCTGTAGCTAACTCTTCAATTTCTTAAGTTTGATAGGCACTATCTGAAAAAGAGTCTTAGAAAATAGCATAGCCTCTGGGAGAGTGTGAATAACAAACTCTATCTCCCTATTAGGGGGTAGTTAATTTAACTCTTTAGGAAATACCTTAGGGTATTCCGTTACCACTTCTACTTCTTCAATCTAATCATTCCCTGAGGTTTGTTGATGAGGTATACCAGGAATCCTTACCCACCCTCATTCAAAATCTACCTAATTTTTATAGCTGATATGATCAGTATTGGAGGAGTTTTATCTATGGAAAGATGTGAAGATATCAACATCCCTTGCCCAAGTGTAGTGCACTTAGTGAAATAATTCACTTCTGCTTGGTGGTTGTACAACCAATCTATTCCAAGAATTATATCTTATCCTTGGATGGGCATCTGTATTAAATTAGTTCGATACACTTGCCCTTCAATCATAATCGAGCAATCCCGATACATGACATCAGTGACTAACCCTACTCCCAAAGGTGTTCTCACTTCTACTTGATATACCATGATTTCAGGTTTTATATTTAGTTTTATAAAGAATTCAATAGATATAAAAAAATGGGAAGTACCAAGATCATCTAATACTTTACCAAGAGTTTTGGAGATAGTAATCATATCTTCTACTACCACATTGAGGTTCGGTGCGTCTTCTTCAATGAGGGCATAGGCATGGGCTTAGATTTTTTGCTTGTCTTTTCCTACCGAAACTGGGCCTTTTTTCCTTGGGCAATCTTTTAGAAGATACTGGCTATTACTACACCATAAGCATTTACCCTATTTTTGCCAATAGTTCGCTTTCCCATGCCCTGCTGACCCATAGAACCCACATAGTATTGGTGTCTTTTCTTAAGCCCGATTTATTATCCCATCGGACCTAGTAGTCCTTTGAGGCACACCCTTAGTTTGTGGCCTCCACTGTTTTTTACTAGTGCTACTTAGTCCACTAGGAAACAGTCACTCTTTTTTACTTTTTCTTCAATTTTCCTAATTTCCTGCAGGTTTGATTCTAATTGCAATGCCCATTGACTACTATGTTGAAATTTGGTAAATTGAAGATAGCTAGACCCCATCTCAATTATGGCTATAATCCTTCAGTAAATCATTGAATTTGTTGACTTTCATCATTTTGGACATAGGGCGTATATTGAATAAGATCGCAGAAGGTTACCTCATACTGACTAACAGTCTGATTTCCTTGAATTAAATTCATGAACTCACATTCTTTAAACTACTTGACCACTAGGGGTATATATTTATCCATGAATTCTTAGGTGAAATTGTCCTATGTCCTTTAGGTTCTTGAGGCTACACAATAACGATCTATCATTTTCCATAAACTTCTAGCAGATCCCACCAAGAGTAATATAGCAAACCACACCTTTTATACATTGAGGTAACACAAAGTATCAAATATGACCTCAAGATCTTTAACCCATTCTTCGACCTTACGATTGTTTGGTTCTCTATAGAACTTAAAGGGCTAAAAATGAAGGAATCATTTTAGAGCTCGATCTTTAGCCATGAGTTGAGCTAGTATCCTGACTTCTGGCTCCCTTTGAAATGTAGGTTCTATTGGTTGCCCAACTGAAGAGTTTGTGATACCTCTTCTCTTTGCTCAACCCGAGAATAAGTCGAAACCCCTTATCTAGGAGCATAATGGTCTTGAAACTGCTGCCTAGGAGATTTTCCACATAAACCAATTTGGGGTGGTACAGGTCTAGAGACACTTCCATGGGATGCCATCACAGTTTCAAGATTTCAAGAATATCTCAATTTGTAATTGAAAGTTGAAGTCAACACCCTAATTCTCAACATTCCTTTAACAATTCAGGTTCTAATAAAGAAAATAATTTAAGTTAAGTAAACCTTCAAAACTCATAACAGGAAAGAAAAATTAAAAATAATTTCCCAAAAGTCATACATTATGATAATATAAGTTAGCAATAGTAGATTACATAAGTGTATATACAAATCAGAGATAGCAAAATTAGCTATGCAAATGGTATGCCCAATCATAGATAAAATGCCGCAGTTACAAGGTTTGATAATTAGAAGCCATCAATTACTGTACTACTGACATACTATGATACTACAACGCCAAGACTCATATCTAACCTTTCTCAGTAGTGATGTTAGATTGCTTGCTTACCTCATCTATCATCCACTAATCTTTTTCATCATCTATCTCAAGCAGTGCCACAACTAGAGGTTTTGGAATGATATCTACATTAGGGGATTTTTGGGGTTCTTCTTTAGACTCATCATTTGATTTTTCCACTAGTTCAGCCTCTAGTTCTACCTTAGGTTCTAGCGCTTGCTCTTGTCGCTACAAACCTTATCTTTAATCAAAAGCGAGGATACGATGAATGCTTAATGGACCAACCTTTACGTTTATCCTAAGGCCAACATCGATGGCCTGATTGATAGCCCTGTAATACTAGTCCATCACTCGATCCATCTTGTCTACCACTAGGTGAGGAACCTGTACTAATCTTCTATAATTAGATTGTAAAGCTTGAAATGTTGCCTTTATGTTAGCCCATAAGGATCGAAGCTCTTGGATTTGTACTTCCACGATACTAACCTAAAGGTGCTCTTACTCAAGGTCCCATAACCCGATCATGCAGGTATTCCTGAGCACCTAGCATTCCTTTCAAAGTGCACACCTGTTCCCAGGCCTAATGAAGTTGTTCATTTTGCCCGTAACATTTTTCATCCAAAGTCCTGCAAATCATTCTAAAGTTCTTCTTTTCTTCTTTCAACTCCCTGATCTCGTCCTTTAGAGTTTCATCATTTTGGTCGTTCATAGGTGCCTTTCCTTTGTCAAATTTGCTAGCCATCCTGCAATAATTCTAGAATTTTTATCTCAACAAAATCAAGCAATCTAACCTAAATCTAAGCCTTAAGATCCTACTATACTCTATTGGTCCTACTATAACTTAACAATCCTATTAGTACCTTAAGTGTACATTTGAAATAACCTAAATAGAGGTCACTATGAGTTCTACTGCACGTTCACGCCTATGTTATCTAAATCTAGGCTTTGATACCATCTCTATAGCACCTTACCTTGGGATAGCACCTAAGTTGAGGTACTACTCTAATTCAAATTTAATTCTCAGAGTTACAATTCAATAGTAAGCCTATAAATTTTAAACGTCTCAAAATTTAATATTGATTCATCTTAACAAGACTAAGTAAAATAAAAAAATAGATGTATCATAAGAGATTCAAGCAACTTAGTTAAATTACAAACTCTGACAGTTCATGCCATCTTACACTATAACCTTCAAAATAAAATTTACACATCACAACATCTCTAAGGTCAACGACATATTCACAAGTTCTATACTTAACTCTGGCATTAGTTCTATTACAAAACAACTATGTACTTCATTCCAAACTTGGCATCTATCAGAGCCTATCCCTATCTAAGAGATTTTGAAATACAGTGGGGTAAGTCCAACAACTTTGTGAGGGATTAGTAAATGTAATAGCAGGGTTTATCGAGAAGGAACTCAACTTGATAAAACATAATTTATACCAGGCTGAATATAACAAATTTGAAAAATAAATAGTATAAAAAAGCATACAAAAAACTCTATTACCTTATTGCTCCAAGAATAGATTACAGGTAGATAGAAATCATTTAGGCAATTCAAACCCAAATCATATGCATTCTAAGAAAAGGTTATAGGACATGCATTACAGGTTCACCTTATTCCAAATAGATAGATAATTTATCTAAGCGTAATAGCTTGATATATGGAAAATGCTTATACAAAACTATATAGCACATTGCTGATACCTAGGCAAAAATCCCTCACGTATCATTTGTACTTAAGGGAAAATCTCTAGCATACAGTTGGCACACCCAGTGGGAAATACCTAGCGTACCGGTGACACCTAGGGAAAAATCCCTAGCATGCCCCTGCATAACCAAATAGATCGCCCAATATGGCCCTTAGCCTACATAATCACCATATAAATAACAGAATAACTACTTATATAGATGCCTAAGGGGAAATTTCTAGCGCAATGTTGGTCTCAAATCAATAGTTCATAACAGAATAGAGTAGAAATGCCACCAAGGCAACAAAAAATAGTAAATAGAACATAGATAAGCCAGTATAGCCGATAGACACATAACAGATAGCAGATATGTTGACAAGGCAATTGATATAGTAAAGACAGTATAGATATGAGATAGATAGATATCATAATATCAAATAATAGACAAAAGTTTTGGGTGCTAGAATGGATAGAAAATAGAACTGACTTCATATATAACTCTCGTAAAGGTATTCAAATCAAATAATAGATGATATATAACAAATAATAGATAATAGAAAATTTTCAAACATAGTTTAGAGTATGATTTAGAAATATAAAACCCACATAGGGGCTTTTTACAACCATAGATAATAAAAGAAGTGCTAGATAAGCAAACTCTCACAGGGGTTTCCAACAAAAATGAGTAAGCTTAACAAATCAATAGCCTAAGTGGGAGGCCCTTACCTTTTGTAGTGTCAATCAGCAATAGTCAAAATCAAAATCTACTACTCGTTAGTGCCCAGCTCATCGTCACCTAATTAGGAAGATAGTTTAAGAATCAAAATTCCTGTTCAATCCTAGTAGCCTTATAGAAATGCATTTAGTATTCTAATGCCTTATCTATTATCTAGATAATATAGATTAAGATCTTTCTTTACAAAATTCTCTAAAATCACCATTTTCAATTTATCTACAATGGTCTAGGTTAAATCTAGAATAACATAATTTCCACTATAACAAATCAAGGTATTACAATCTTAAGAAATATTCATGCATAAATCTCTAGTCAAATTCCCATTTTAATATCATTTAACTTATAATAGTTCCCGATATCAAAATTAATATTCAACTTATTATTAACCAATATTTGAGTCCAAAATTTTTATTTTATATCTTCCTAATCCTTGCATACGTAAACAATCATAGAGGTACATATATCAATTCAAAGGCTTATTCTAGATAAAATCTAACATTTACATGCATGTATGAATACATATAACATACAATAACCAATTAAAATCTAATTTTTCCTATTGAGGGCTTAAAATCACAAATTGATAGCATAGGGATGATCACCGCATTGAGATGAGTATACTGTCTGTCCGCCATCCGCCACTGTCGAAAAACTCAACACTGCCATATATTTGTTCCTCTTGATGAAAGAATCCAATGCTACCTTCTATTTCAAAATCTAAGCAACGTAGATGCTAGAACGGGCAAAAAATAGCCGAGTTATCTTTTCCTCTACCATGCTCCAATCACCGCAATGCCATCATTGGAGTCTCCATGCAGTGCTTCCAATGCATTTCTCTCTTTGAATGCTTCCTGTCCCACCACCCCTCAGAGCTATTGATGGTTGTCGAAAAGCGAGAAACCCCCCAGCTGGCCACCATAGCTCATTCTGTCATTTTCCTTTTGCTACTGTTGCTCCACTATTGAGCGAGGGTATTTGTGTGGCTGGGAGTGGAGGTGATGGTGTGGGGAGTAGATTAATGATTCATTTAGGGGGTTGAAAGGGTCGCTAGGAAAGTTAGTCGGAGGTGGTGGTGCTTCAGTGAAAAGGAAGAAAAGAAAGAAAATTGAGGAAAGAAAAATGAAGGAAAAAAAATAGGGAAGAAGAGAACCTGCTCAGCTTTCTTAAATCTCATTTTTTCTATTTTTTTTAATTTTCAATTTAATCCCTTAATATTTTAAGTTATGATATTTTACCTCCAATTTTTTAGAAAATTGTTATTAACCCCAAATTATTCAAATGTCAACACAATTAAGTCTAAAAAATTTATAATTTAGCCCACAAAATTTTTTAAAATAATTAATAATATGAACTAAAATTTCCAAATAATGATAAAATCATATATTATTGTAAATAAAATTAATAAAATTTTAAGGGTGTCATAGACCTTCCCCTCTAAAGAAATTTAGTCTCCAGATTCTTACCTAAATATTGAAATAGCTCGAGATATTGTTGGCGCATGAGATCCCCCTACTCTTAAGTTGCTTCATCAATATTATGATTGCGCCATAGCACGTTCAGGCAACAACAATATTGATGATGAAATCGAGAGAAACCTATCTTGTAGGCCTCTCATTTTTTGGCAACTAGATGGCCAAAATGCAACACTGGTTAGATGATTGGGAAGCCCTCAACTCAAGGGGTGTAATAGTATTCTTGCATGGCGGCTTTGACAATAGCGGAGCAATGATTGAAGAGCGGTAGTGAAGAGAGAAAACTATGGCTATTTTGGCCCATTTCGGTGGCATTGCAGTCCTCTCATCGAGAAAAACATTTCTATGGTAGTGTTATATTTTTTGGCAGTGGTAGGCCGCAGCAGCATCTTCTCCTCAATACAACAACACTACTATGTCATCAATTTGTGATTTTGGACCTTCAATAGCAAAATTTGAATTAATGTTTAGTTGTTGTATGTTATATATATAGGCATGCATGCAATATGTGTTGTACCTTGCTTAAAACTAGCAATTGAGACGACATGTGTACCTGTAAAATTGATTACCTATGAAAGGAGTTTGGAGTTAGGAGATATGAACTTTGGACTTGAATTGTGTATAATGCTAAGTTGAACTTAATTATGATAATGAGGACTATTGTAAGTTAATATGGTTTGAGATGGAAATTTGGCTAGAAATTGATGTTTACGTATTGCATAAGATTATGATGCCCTTGATTTTGTATATAAGATAAGGTAACTATGAAATTCTACTAGTGACAAGATGTTGAATTAAATAATGAAATGATATGAACGGATATGAGAATTTATCGTATTTGAGGGATACTAATGTTATGAGCTATTTTACTGAGTTGATAGAATTATTAAGCTCTAAATTATTATGTTAATTGGTTAATTAGAGACCTTTGAATTCGATAAGCATTGATATGATGTATTAGAAAGTCAAATATAGGTTTTCACTATGATTTTGCTACCTTGGCTAGGTGATAAAGAGGTGGAAATTGGGGATTAGTAACTACAACCTTTGAATGCATTTCTCTATGCTAACTGAGGTGAGGTTTTTTTACCACTCTAGGTTGTTGCTTATATATGCTTACTCGTATTTGTTGAAAACCCCCATGTAGGTCTGCCATTTGGCTTTGCTATATCTATTATTTTTGTAGTGAAACACCTGTGATGGTTATTGTGCTTGATTGTACTACTCGTCACTTGATTGATAGTTCTTGCTCATCTGCTTGAAATCTATACATGATCATATATTTGATCATATTTGATTCATTTGATTGTATACCCTTGTGTTGGATTCGTGCTTACATCATTCTATTGAATTGTTCTAGTGCCCAGAACTCTTTTATGTCATGTTTCATACTTGTCTCGATCATTATTTATCTTCGACTTATTATAAGATGCCTTGTTGGTATGCTTGTGTACTTGTATCTATTAGCTGTTGGCTTATCTATACTTGTTAGTTGTATGTATTAACTTGTTGGCAATCCTAATTGCTTATTTGTACTCGATTGTACTTGTTAGAGAATTGCACTTAGGTTGAGTGCTAATTCTATGTGGAATGTTAGGATATATGGGACACGCCTTGCAGTCCACCTGGGTGTCCATGATATGCTAATCGATCTACTTAGGTATCAACAGTACGCTAAGCAATCCGCTTAGGTACTTGTAATGCACCATACAGTCCGTATGGGCACACTAATTGTATAACAAGCTATCACACTTGAAAATGCTTGTTTGAATGGTATAAGGTGAATATATACATACCTTGCTTGTTTTGTTGGAATGCATATATTGTCAGGGATTGCTTGTTATACTCATTTTTGCTTACTTGTAACTACTCTTAGAGCAATAAAGTAGGAGAGTTTTCTGTTGCATTTATCATACTTGCATAAATAGAACTGCTTGATAGTTTCAAATCTGTTAAGATGTTCATTTGCTTTGATAGATTCCTATTATTACTTAACTGTATACCCTCATTAAGTCCTTTGGACTTATCCCCACTTTCCTTAAAAAAAGCAGACAAGTTTGATTAAGAATAAAAGTTTGGCTCAGGCTTGAAGAGATTATCTCTTTTGATAATCTTAGAAGAATATGTACTTATAGGCATTTTGTCTGTTGCTTGTGAACCATAGACTTGATGTGTTATATCAAAAACTTTAAGGATGTTTTGGGAATGTACATATAAGCATATTACTCTAAAGAAGAGTTTTGGTTATGAATGTTGCTAATAATGGTATCAACTAAGATGTAATTTTCACTACTTGTTTTGTTATGAAAAAATTAGGCCTAATATTCATGTTATAGGTTTCGATGTAAGATTGAATTATTTTGACATCTCAGCTCGGGGTCACCCTAAGTGGGGCATCATATATATGTTGTACCATTTTATCTCATAAATCTTGTGTTATGTCAAAAATGAAGAATTGATATATGATTGGTGTGTATATTCCTATACATGGATTATTATATAGCTTAGGGGACCTAGAATCAAATTTACCATATGAAAGTTTTGGTTAATTAAGTTTATTAAAGGATTTAAACCCTTATTTGAGAATTTCATGAATTTGAGACCTAAGTGGCGGTAATTGGGTTAATTATGATGATTGGATTATTATTTTTAATTTGGAATAATGTTATGAGAATAAGTATGCAATCAAGGGCTTGATTACATTCAATTACTAGAACTGATACAAATCTTAAAAATATTGTATTAATTGAGAAATTAGTGATTTTAGACTGCTAATGGTATAATTATAATCATTAAGGATTATTAGAGTTGAATGGAAATTTTGATTGTGAACCTATTCTTTTGGATTAGGTGATGTGGAAGTAGGACCTACTAACCAATAGACTTTTGATTGTGATTGCATTTTTGAGGTTATGAAGTGAGGGTCTGCTAAACTGGCATTGCTTATACCTTATCTGTTCTTATGGAAAAACCCTGTGAGGGTTAACTGTGATTGTACTGTACTTGCTCTTAGTTATTGAAATTTGTAAATTTCTTGAGTTTTTGCTTGTTATCTATTACTTGAGGCGTATACCCCTTTGTAGGTTACTTCTTGATTGTGCTCTACTACGTGCTTGTTCTTGTTTGTTCTAGCACCTAGAACTTTATGCTATTATCTGCTACTGTACTTGCTCCCAATCTATACCTGTTAATATCTTGTCACTTGCTATCGCATTGTATTATTATTGAATGCCTTGCTAGCACACTTGCTCATTCGAACATTGTTATATAGCCATGTTGGCTTATTTGAAATTGTTAATTAGGTACATGGATATAATTTTATAATAATATCATTATGACACATTTAATTTGACTATAAAGACGAGATAAGATGAAGGGAAAACATGCCACATTGAGTACTATAGAGAATGAGGTACATAGATAAAATTAAAGAGTCAAAAAAAAATGAGAAAGTCAATTAAATAGTTAGAAAAAACATAAAAATTAATAAAATGGCACATCTATTTCAACATTATTTTTACTGAAGAGGAGTTAATTAAGAAAGAATTCAATTGTCAATTGTAATACCATTGAAATTTGAAACTTTGGAAAAATAAGGCTATAGAATTCAAAATATTGATTGGTTGGATTTTAGGGCTCAAAAAATAAATAAAAAGGACTTGATTGTAAGAAAATTAAAAGTTTTGGGGACAAATTGCCAATAGGCAAGACTTGATTAGTCCACATTTAGGAATTCTATGGGTCTGCATGGAATTACTTATGGCCAAAAGGGTCAATGTCATGCACTAGCAAAATTTAGGGGTGAAATTGAAGTGTTGCAGCTTTCTGGAGGTCCTAATTGATGAATGGGGTAAAGGTTTAGGGGCTAATCTCTAATTTGGAAAATTTAAATTTTATAAAATCACCATTTTCTTCCTTTTTCTTTATTTCTCCTGCATGAACACATGTATTTTCTCATCAGCGGACTCTCTCCAGCAATGGCAAAAACTTGAAAACAACCACACCAAACTCTTCATCACAACACAAGGATTGCATTTGTGCCTATTTTTCCTAGCAATTTTCGATGAACCAGCTGTAGCGAAAGGCTAAGTGGAAGCAACCAGGGGTGGTTATGGGTCTCATGGTTCTAGCACATTTCACAGCAATTGAGAGGGTTGTTATTAATAGGCTTAGCTCGATAAACATCCTGGTGGTCTCAATTTCATGAAATAGTGACTAATTGAGCAAAACCAAGCGTGGTGGCGCACGGTGGCAAGTGGTGGTGATAAACTTTGAAGTTGAAATTGGGGGCCATTTTGGTTGTGCAAATTGAAAGTGAAGTTGGCATTATGTTTGTCAAGATGGGGCACACCTTGTGGTGGCGTTGGTGACTGTCTCCGATGATACCGATAGGCAATGTGGCAGTGGAGCTGGGATAGTTTCTTCAGCTCATCACAACAATTGTGATAGTGCTTTCGATTTGAGATTTCAAGGCTTCATGAAGAACATCTTAGGTAAATGAGTTGGAATTGGGAAGTTTAGATTTAAGCTTTGGATCCTTTGAATTTCTTCCAAGAAACTTATATTGTGGCAAGATTAGAAATTGGATATATGACTTGATATATATATATATATATATTTTTGTCATGCGTGGGTATACATATGCTTAGTGGACCTGGATTGGCATTATTTCACGATAATTTTGGGATTAATTGAGTTAATCAAAATAGAAATCCTTAAACTTATGTTATGCCAAAGGGGATATAGAATTGAGATAAGGATTAGACTCATAAACCATGCATGTATGATTTTAACCATTTAGCATACTCAAATTTAGTATATTATGTGATAATTTTGGTTAAATAAGTAGATTAGGAGTTAGAAAACTTTAATTTTATGGATTTGAGATCTAAGTAACAATAATTGGGTTAATTAAGACAATTGGGCTATTACTTTGATTTGGGATAGCAATATGAGGTTAATTATATAATTAAGGACTCAGTTATATTGCTTTATCGAAATCAGCATCATTAGTATGTCTTTATCGATGCTATCGATTTAACTAATTAAGTATCAATTTTAGACCATCATTTACATAAATGTGATTATATGGTTGAATGAGGATCTTGATTGTGAACTATTCTTTTGGATTCGGTGATGTGGAATTGTGACCCATGGATAAATAAACTACTAACAGAGATTGTGGTTTTGTTTGGTTACATTCTCCTAGTTTGTTTGCCAACTCCCAATTCATATGCAAACAAACAATCATATTCCCCAACCCCACTCTCCAAAATACACAATTTATTCCCAAAAAATCCCTACTATTCCCAACTCCACACCATTCCCAAGGTACCATATATTCTTTTAACATTACAAATATATACACATACTACCACTCACATAATTTATATATACGCATATATAAATAATTTTAAAATACTCATTTCACCCCACAAACAACAAAAAAGCATTGATGTGATATCTTGTCCTCCCTAAAATACAAACAAACAAGCCAATTCTTCCAATTCATTCTCCCAAAACACAAACAAACAATCATCACATTTTCCAACCAGACTTTCCAAAATTATATCTACCAACTATCAAAGAGGTGAGGATCTACCAACTAGCCTTGATTATATCTATTAGTGCTTGTGGGAAAAGCCCTATGAGGTTTAAATGTACTTGTACTGTACCAGCTCGTGTTCATTGAAATCTATATTTGATTAAGCTCTTGTTTGTTATGTATTAATTAACTCATATACCCTTGTGAGGGTTAGTGCTTGAGTGTTATCTGATACGA
The DNA here is from genome assembly GCA_014898725.1 of Jacaranda copaia. Lineage (NCBI taxonomy): Eukaryota > Viridiplantae > Streptophyta > Magnoliopsida > Lamiales > Bignoniaceae > Jacaranda > Jacaranda copaia. The sequence goes on along the minus strand of JACGDI010005412.1, from coordinate 567,015 downwards.
GTTCGCTCATGTTTATTCTAGAACCTAGAACTTCATATTGTTATGTGTTTTGTACTTGTTCTCAATCAGTACTTATTATTCTCCTGTACTTATTCCCATCTTGTATTGTTATCAAATGCCCTACTGGCACACTTTCCTATTCATATCAATTTTTTCGGCCATGATGGCTTAATTTTAATTGTTAGTCATTATTGTATTACCTCATTGGCTAATTTGATTGATTTATATGTTATATGTATAGAGATATGTTTAGACCGAGTGCCAATCCCAGCAGAATGCTTAGACATGTTATTAGATATGTTAGTGGTATGTAAGGGGCTTTTCATTGAGTATCAGTGATGCTGCTAAAGGCATTTCCCTGGGTATCACCAATGAGTTAAGGCCTTTTCCCTGGGCATCTGTATTGAGCCACGAGTTAGGGGTGTTTCTCTAAGCATCGGTAACCTATTGTATACCAAGGTATCACGCTTTGGTAAAAATACTTGATTGATTGGAATAAGGAGAATCGGATATGCATGTCATGTTATGATCTATTAGACTGCAAATGTACTTGGGATTGCTTGAATTTGATTGTATTTTGATTACGTTCATTTTGCTCATGGAGCAACAAGGATGGTGTAGTTTTCTGGTCCACTTCAAGCTAATATTTGGGCCAAACGAGCTAATAGTGATACCTCCCAGACTAAGCTGATTGAGTTAGTTGACAGTGATATCTTCTATAGTAAATTGATTAAGCTGACCAGGCCATTTGAGCAAATAGCCACAACTGCTAAGCTAGCACCTATTGGAATTCTTGAATTTGATTATGCCTATTTACTAAACTTATTCTTGCTTGAATTGTACTTGTTCATGTATTAATAATTGATTTAAGATCTATTGAGATATACCTTCTTCAATAGGTTTCTTTTTCCTATTGTTTAAGTTATCCCTCATTAAGTTCTTTGGACTTACCCTTCTATATATTCTTTTATTTCTCAAACAGGGTTAAATGATGAACTTGAACTCAAGGCTTGGACCAACGAACACATTATGAAAAATCAAAATATTTGTATATGTTTATTGGTACTCTTAGACATTTTGTTATACCCTAAAGATGGTGTGATATGTCAGGTGTAAATTTTACATTTGTAGGGTGTATATATTATGTGAATATTATAGGATCAGCTATAACTTGAATATAGTACTTTTGATGAGAAATGTTTATATTTTTGATAAGTTTGAAAAGTTTTGGTGGGCTTATTGTCTTTTATTTGTTAAGAATTAAGATTGAACTAAGTGACGTCCCAGCTAGAGGCCATCTCGAGTGGGGTGCCACATCAATATTCATCAATTAATAGCTTCAAGAGCATAAATGATTTCTTATTGATCAAATGTTAGTAATAATTAATAAATATGTACTTTATGATTTTTCAATAGATATCACATATGTGGCAAATATTGTCACATGGAAAAAATCTTAACTTTAATCTCATTTTTTATTAGGTTTGAAAATTTATAGTCATGTGTGCTTGATGCTAGACTCATAAATTAAATAAGGTACTTAGTTTCATCCATTGTGATGCTATAAGATTTAAAAGAACAACGCACATTTCATTGTAGCAATAGAAAAATTAAACTTGCTTCAATTTAAATGTCAAATAAATTGCATAAATTGTTTTTTTCTCTATCAAAAGTGGTTATGAACTTTCAAAAAAATATTTAAATCATGAATCCATATTCTTATTTGATGCAAAATTAGATAAAGAACTTGCATCTACAAGAGGGAGCTATACTTTTCGAACACTAGTCAAGGTATATCATGATCTTCCAAGGTTAATTTCCAAACAAAAATCGCCATAGTAACTTTCAGTTGTATTTTGCCAAAACAACAAATGAGTTTAATAATAGAAAATACTAAAAGAATTAGATTTATTAGAAAAAATTATAAGAAAACTAATAAAATTTACAGAGATAAATTCATATGCAAAAATCTTCAAAAGGTCAAATGGTTACCTTTCAATTAATGATATATTTGGCTTCGTATTTTAAAAAATATGAAATTAGACTAATTAATTTATACATTTTCAAATGTTTATCAAATTGCTGCAATTTTGGTCTAAGGAAATAATTATAACATATTAGTAGAACAAGATATTATTGTCCATACACAATGAGGTCATAAACATAGAACAATACATTATTTTGAATGTTATAACCTATTGTAATATCTATTTCTTTTCTCAAGAGGTAATATATGATGACACCTAAACATTCAAAGAAAAGGGTACCAAAAGATCCAATGATGCAGTATAAAAGAATGAATCTGTCTAGCTGACCCTTACAAGTAGTGCAACCATTGCTGGAGAACAATAAATAGGTTTATATCTTATTTTATAGTCTATTGCATTATTTAACACTTTTATGTAGGGAAGAGATGTTGTTTTCTTTGTACTATTAATGTATAAAGTTTAACCAATGAAAATAATATAGGAAGCACATATACAAATAAAAATTCAAAGTTTTAAACTAATATGAATATATATTTGTTTATTCCTTCTTATCAAGATTTTAAAAATTTTTAATATGAATTTTATAAATTTGGAAATTATAATTTAGTTATACAAAGATCAAATTTATGCCAACAATCCCATTTCTTTTGGGATTCTATTATAGGTTCTTCAAATTAATGACAAAAATGAAACTATAGATTGATTACTATTGCCATGACCTATTGTTACACCTTTAAATATATATAATTGGTAGAATTTAACCTAAATCATCATAGCTAATTTGAAAATGTTGATTCTGGAGAATGTTTTAATAATTAAAAAAATATGAAAAAATGGGATTTCAGAAAAATTGGCAGCTCTTTTCTTTCTTTCCTTTTTCTTCACTTTTCCTTCCTTTTCTTCCTTCTTCTTTCTTTTCTTTTCCATGGATGAAACTACCACCTTCGGCCAAAACCTCGACAACCCATACCAATCATCTAAACCCATCAACTTGCTCTCTACACCATCACCCTCACTCCCAACCACACCAACACCCACTTACAGTAGTGGAGTAGCGACGGTGAAGAAGATAGAGAGAAAGAACTCATGGTGGCCAGTTGGGTTCTTTGTTTTTTGGTGACCATTGATGGTTCTAAGGGAGCATTAGGCAATACTTGATATGGGGAGCGTGGTGAAAGTGTTGCATGATGGCTTTAACCATGACGGGGCGGCGATCAAAGAGCAATGGCTGGAGAAAGAACTACACTATTTTTAGCCTATTCCAACATCTACATTGCTCAAATTTCAAAACTAAAGGTAGCATTGGAATCCTCTCATCGAAAGAAACATTTCTATGGTGGCAATGAATTTTCCAACAGCGATGGTGGAGACACTGTTTGTTCATCTCAATGTGATAATCATCTCTATACTATTGATTTGTGATTCCAGACCCTTGGTAGTGAAATTTGGAATTTGATCAGTTGTTGTATGTTATATATATATGCATGCATGCAAATATTGGATTTCATCCAAAACAAGCCCTTAAGTTAATATATGTTCCTTTATGAACTGTTTACCTATGTGAGGAATAGAAAATTAGGAAATATGAACTTTGGACTCAAATTATGATTGATACTAAGTTGAACTTTAATTTTGATATTGAGAACTATTGTGAGTTAAATGGTGTTAAATTGGGAATTTGACTAGAGATTTATGCATATGTTCTGCTTAAGATTGTTATACCTTGATTTTTTATCGTAGAAATTATGTTATTCTGGATTTAACCTAAATCATCATAGATAATTTGGAAATGTTGATTCTGGAGAATTTTGTAAAGAAGGATATTAATCTATATCGTCCTAATGATAGATAAGGCATTAGAATACTTGATGTATTTCTAGAAGGCTACTAGGATTGAACAAGAATTTCGATTCTTGGAATATTTTCTTGATTAGGTGATGACAAGCTGGGCACTGGCAAGCCGTAGATTTCAATTTTGACTGTTGCTGATTGAAACTACAAGAGGTGAGGGCCTCCCACTTTAGGTTATTACTTTATCTAAGCTTATTTATACTTGTTGAAAACTTTTGTGAAAGTCTGCCAATCTGATATTTCTTTCTCATCTATGGTTGTAATAAGCCCTTGTGTGGGTTTTACTATTTTTGAACTATTCTCTGAACTGTGATTGAAATCTATTTGTTATCAGTTATCTAATTTGAATACCCTTGTGAAGGTTATCACAGATGTCAATTCTATTTTATGTCTGTTCTAGCACCCAGAACCTCTGTTTGTTGTCTATTATTTTGATATCTACCTATCTTGTATATGTACTATCTGTACTATATATGTGCTTTATCGACATATGTGCTAGAAATTTTTCCCTAGACATCTGTATAAGCACTTATTTTGGTTATTTATATGGTGATTATATGGGCCAAGGGCTATACTGGGTAATCTTTTTGGTTATACGGGGGCACACTAAGGATTTTCCCCTATATGTCAATAGTACGCTAGGGATTTCCCCTTGGGTTCCAACCATACGCTAGGGATTTCACCCTAGATGCCAACCATATGCTAAGGATTTCCTCCTAGGTATCCGTGGTATGCTATATAGTTTCGTATGGTCATCTGCTATACACTAAGTTGTTATGCTTAGCTAAAATATTTATCTATCCGGTATAAAGTGAATTTGCAATGCATGTCTTATAGCATTTTCTTAAAATGCATATGCTTTGGCTTTGAATTGCCTAAATAATTTCTATCTACTTGTAATCTATTCTTGGAGTAATAAAATAGGAGAGTTTCCTATTTGCTTTTTTGGATTTGTTATATTCAGCATGTTAAATTATGTTTTGTTGAGTTGAGTTCCTTCTCGATAAATCCTGCTATTATTTTTACTTATCCCTCACTAAGAATTTGGACTTACCTCTTTGTATTTCATAATCTCTCAAACAAGGATGGGCTCTGATGGATGCTAGATTTTGAATGAAGTGGATGTTGGTTTTGTGATAGAACTAATGCCATAGTTAAGTATGGATCTTGTGACTGTTTTGTTTACCTTAGAGATGTTGTAATGTGCAAAATTTATTTTGAAGGTTGTAGTGTTAGATGGCATGGATGGCATGATCTGTCAAAAGTTGTAACTTAACTAGTTCCCTGAATCTCTTATGATATATCTATTTTACAGCTTTATTTAATCTTGTTGAGATGAATCAATATTTAACTTTGAGACATTTGAATTTTTATGGGTCTTCTATTAAATCGTAACTCTAAGAATTAAGTCTGAATTAGAGTAGTGTCTCAGCTTAGGTGTTATCTTGAGGTGGGGTGCTACAAAGGTGGTGTCAGAGCCTAAGTTTTGATGACCTAGGCATGAACATGCGATAAAACTTATAGTGACCTCTATTTGGGTTATTTCAAATGTGTACTTAAGGTACTGACATGACTGTTAAGTTGTAACAAGACCAATAAAGAATAGTAGGACCCTAAGGCTTGATTTAGATTATATTGCTTGATTTTATTAAGAAAAAAATCTTGATTTGTTGTAGGATAGCTAGTGGATCTAACAAAGGGAATGTGCCTGCAAATGACCAAAATAGCGAAACTACTAAGAATGAGATCAAGGAGTTGAAAAAAGAAAGGAAGAACTTTAGAAAGATTTGCAAGTCCTTGGAAGAAAAATGTTACGAGCAGCATGAACATCTTCATCAAGTTTGAAAAGAGGTGCTCACTTTAAAAGGAATGATGGGTGCTTAGGACTACCTACATGATCGGGTTGTGGGTGACCTCTAGTGGGAGCACCTTCAAGTTAGTATCGTTAAAGCATAAATTCAAGAGCTTTGATCCTTGCAAGCTAACATAGAGGTAATTTAAAACTTTGTAATTTGATTATAGGAAATTGGTATAGGTTCTCCACCCAGTGGTAGATGAGATGGATAGAACGATGGATGATTATTGCAGGGTTATCAATCAAGCTATCGGTGTTGGCCTTAGAATAAACGTAAAGGCCAGACCATTAAGCATTTGTTGAATCCCTGTTCCTGATCAAGGATAGGGTTGGCAATAGCAGGAGCAAGCACCAAAACTTGAGGCAGAACTAGAGGCTAAACTAGAGCAAGAGTTAGATGAAGAGTTTGAGGAAGAACCCGAAAAAGCCCCTACTGCAAATGTTATTTCCAGAACCCTCAATCATGGCACCACTTGAGATAGATGATGAAGGAGATCAGTGGACATTCGATGAGGTGACCGAGCTATCTAACATCACTGATGAGAAAGATTAGATATGAGTCATGGTGTTGCAGTATCATATTATGTTAGTAGGATAGTAATTGATAGCTTCTAACTATCGAACCTTGTAACCCTAGCTGATACTTCATGATTGTGACTCATATAATCTTTTTTCCCCATTCTTTTTGTATGCCCTATCATTTTATCTATGACTGGGCATACTATTAACATAGCTAATTTTGCTACTTCTAATTTGTATATATGCTTATATAATCTTGCTATTGCTAACTTATATTATGAGAATGTATAACTTTTGGGAAAATTATTTTTTTCTACTCTTTCTTTCCCATTATGAGTTTTGAAAGTGTATTTAACTTATATTATCTTCTTTATTGGAACCTAAATTGCTGAAAGGATGTTGAGAATCGGAATGTTGATTTTAATTTTCAACAATAGGTTGAGATATATTCCCAAGATCTTAAGATTGTGATGGCATCCCATGGTAGTGTCTTTGCACTTGCACTACCCCAATTTGGTTGGTGAGAAAGACCTCCTAGGCAGTGGTTTCAAGACCATCGCGCTCCTAGATAAGGGGTTCCGACTTATTCTTAGGCTAAGCAGAGAGAGGAGGTATCACAAACTCTTTCAGTTAGGTAGCCAATGGGACTTGTGTATCAGAGAGAGCCAAAAGTCAGGCCATCAGCTCAACCATGGTTGAAGACTGAGCTCAAGAAAGATTTCTTCATTTGCAATCCCTTAAGTTCTATGGAGGACCAGATGACCAAAAGGCCGAAGAATGGGTTGAAGACTTTGAGGTCATATTTAGTACTTTGCGCTACCCTGACGAGCAAAAGATGCGTTTTGCCACATTCCTCCTAGCGAGATCTGCTACAAGTTGATGGAAAATGATAGATCATTGCTAGCTAGCCTTAGGAACCCAGAGGACATAGGACAATTTCATTAAAGAATTCATGGGTATGTATATACCCCTAGTGGTCAAGCAGTCTAAGGAACGTGAGTTTATGAACTTGATATAAGGAAACCAAATTGTTAGTCAGTATTAGGCAACCTTCAATAGACTTTACAATATACACCTTATGTCTAGAATGATAAAGGATGACAAATTCAATGATTTACTCCAGGATTATGGCTAGAATTGAGATAGGGTCTAGCCATCTTTGATTTGCCAAATTTTAAAATAACAATCAATAAGGCACAACAATTGGAATCGAAGCTACACAAAATTAGAAAAATTGAAGATAAAGGTAAAAATGGGAGACCATCTCCTGGTGGATCGAGTGGCACCAGTAAGAAACAATGGAGGCCATAAGCTGAGGGTACGACCTAGAGAATTACTTAGGCAGATGCAGTGGTGAATCGAGCTCAAGAAAAGGTATCAGTATTATATGGGTTTTGTAGGTCAATCGAGCATAAGAAAGCAAATTGTTGGTGGAAATGGGGTAAATTCTTACGGTGCGGTAGTAGCCATCATCTTCTGAAGGATTGTCGAAGGAAGAAAGGCCTAGTTTCAATAGGAAAATAAAAGTAGAAGATCCAAGCCTGTGTCTATATCCTAACTGGAGAAGACACACCGAACCCCAATAAGGTAGTAGAAGGTATGCTTACTATCTCCAAAACTCTTGGTAAAGTATTATATGATCCTGGTGCTTCTCATTCTTTTATATCTATTGAATTCTTCAAAAAAGTAAATATGAAACCTGAAACCATGGCATATCAAGTAAAAGTGAGAACACCTTTAGGAGTAAGGTTTATCATTGATGTCATGTATTGGGATTGCCCGATTATGATTGAAGGCCAAGTGTGTCCAATCGATTTAATACAAATGCCCATCCAAGAGTATGATGTAATTCTCAAAATGGATTGGTTGTACAACCACTAAGCACAAGTGAATTGTTTTACTAATTGCATTACACTTAGGGGAATGATGTTGATATCTTCACATCCTTCTATAGATAAAACTCCTCCGATACCAATCATATTACCTATAGAAGCTAGATAGATTCTAAATGAGGATGCATAAAGGTTCCTAGTATACGTCATTAACAAACCTCAGGACATGATCAGGATTGAGGAAGTAGAAATAGTAGTGAAATACCCCGAGGTACTTTCTAAAGAGTTAAACTTACTACCACTTGACAAAGAGATAAAGCTTTTTATTCACAGTTTCTCGAAGGCTGCACCATTTTCTAAGACTTTGTATTAGATGGTGCCTATCTAACTTAAGGAATTAAAGGGTTAGCTATGGGAGTTGTTAAAGAAGAAATTTATTAGACCTAGCACGTCTCTTTGGGGAGCTCTAGTGCTATTTATCAGGAAAAAAGATAGGTCCTTAAGAATGTGCAACGATTATTGAGAATTGAACAAGGTCACCATTAAGAACAAGTATCTACTACCTTATATGGAAGAGCTATTTGGCCTTATGTAGGGATCAAGAATCTTCTCGAAGCTAGATTTGAGGCAAGGTTATTATCAACTGAAGATTAGAGAAGAGGATATCCCAAAGGTGGCTTTCAATTCTCGATATAAGCACTATGAATTCATGGTAATACCATCTTGCCTAACTAATGCCCCAGTAGCATTCATAAGCTTGATACACCGGATATTCAGACCCTATTTGGATCAATTTATGATCATCTTCATTGATGATATCTTAGTTTTCTCTAAGTCCAGAGAGGAGCACAGGAAATACTTACACATAGTTCTAAAAACTCTAAGAGAACAACAGATGTATGCTAAGTTTAGTAAGTGTGAGTTTTGGATAGAGAAAGTAACCTTCTTGGGTCATGTAATCACTTAAAATGGGATAAAAGTTGACCCCTCCAAGATAGAAGTGATTGTCAATTAGAAAAGACCTGGAAGTGTTACAAAGATTTGAAGCTTTCTGGGATTGGCCGATTACTACTGAAGATTTGTTCAAGACTTCTCCAAGATAGCTAACTCGCTAACTAAGTTAACCTAGAAAGATGAGCCGCTTGTGTGGAATAAGGAATGTGAGAAAAGCTTCCAAGAACTAAAGAATTATCTGACTATGACTCCAATATTAGCCCTCCCAGATTGGTTGAAAGATTTTCTGGTGTATACAGACGAATCATACAAAGGATTAGGATGCATGTTGATACAAAAAGGGCGTGTTATTGCCTACACATCTAGGAAGCTAAAACCTCATGAGGAAAACTACCCCACACATGATATAGTGTTGGTAGTAGTTATCTTTGCACTATCAAAATAGAGGTATTACCTTTATAGGGCTATATTTGAAGTGTACACAAATCAAAAGAGCCTCAAGTATCTATATTCACAAAAGGATTTGAACATGAAATAATGAAGATGGATGGAATTCCTAGCAGATTATGGCTTTTTCATCAATTATCATCCTGAAAAAGCGAATGTAGTAGCAAACGCTTTGAGCCATAAGACAAGAATGGCTCATTTGTAAGGTGCAAGGACATCAAAAGGTTGAAAGCAAGTGCTATGATAAGACTAAAACAACAAGTCTGGACGTCAGGAGTAAGAGTACAACCTGAATTGTATGAAGAAATCTAGCAAGCTCAAGCCAGAGAGAACTAGATGTTGAAACATAAAGAAATAATTAGAGGCTTTGGAGATTCTGAGTTCGGCATGGATAGCCAAGGTACCCTACTCTATTGAAACAGAATCTGCATAGTAGAAAAGTTGAAAGGAAAGTTAATAAAAGAAGCACATCAATCAAGGTACACCGTACATTTTGGAGGAATGAAGATGTATCAGGACTTAAAAAAATAGTTTTGGTGGAATAAGATCAAAAAGGATGTAGTAGACTTTGTGCAGAAATGCTTAACCTACCAATTGGTGAAAGTGGAACACCAACAATTGTCAAGTTTATTGCAGCCAGTTCCTATCTTAGATTGGAAATGGGAACAAGTGACTATAGACTTTGTGATCAATCTACCAAAGGCTAGAAGAGGTTATGATAGCATTTGGGTAGTAATAGATCGATTAACAAAGTCCTCACATTTCTACCAATTGGAACTGACTATAAGGTCAAGAAATTAACAAAATTATACATTAAGGAGATTGTCACGTTGCACAAAATCCCAATGAGTATTGTGTCTAATCGAGACTCAAAATTTACATCGAGACTTTGGAACGATTTATAGAGACATCTGGGAACAAGATTGTAATTTAGTTCGATAGCTCATCCTTAGATTGATGGATAGTTGGAAAACGTTATTCAAATTTTAGAGGATATGTTGCGGGCATGTGTTCTAGACTTTGGTGGAAGTTGGACTCGACATCTACCTCTGATTGAATTTGCTTATAGCAATAACTATCAATCCATTGTTCAAATGGCACAACATAAAGTACTATACAGTCGGAAGTGTTAGTCCCTACTATATTGGAATTTAGTGGAATGTAAAGGTACCACAGAAGAGTCTCTAAGAATTATAAGACTTGGATTAATCTAAGAGACTATAGAAAAGGTATATATTATAAAATAGCAGATGAAAGCTACTCAAGATTAACAGAAAAGTTATGCTGATAGAGAAAGAAAAGACCTAAAATTTGAGGTTGGCGATCGAGTGTTTCTCAAGGCACCCCCACAAAAGGGGTCAAAAGAATAGGCAAATGTGGAAAATTAAGTCTAAGATATATGGGGCCATATGAAATATGCAAAAGAATTGGACCAATGGATTATCGCCTAATGTTACCCCAGAGCCTAGCTGAAATACATAGCGCCTTTCATGTATCACAGCTACGAAAATACTACTTAGATCCATCTCATATCATATCTCATGAGCATATAAAACTAGAAGGCAATCTGACATACGAGGAACAACCAATTTGTGTCATAGATAAAAAGTTCCAAGAACTTAGGAATTGAAAGATTCCTTAGGTGAAGGTGCTATGACGCAATCATAATGTTGAAGAAGCAACTTGGGAGCAGAATGATCTCATGCGCCAACAATATCCCAAGCTGTTTCAATATTCAAGTGAAAATCTGGGGATCAAATTCCTTTAGAGGGGGAGGTCTGTAACACCCCTAGAATTTTATTAATTTTATTTATAATATATGATTTTGTCATTATTTGAAGATTTTATGAATTTCATAATATTAATTATTTTAAAATGTTTTGTTGGTTAAATCATAATTTGTGCAAACTTAATTGTGTAAAGTTTTGAATAGTTTGGGGTTAATCACAATTTTCTAAAACCTTGGGGTAAGATTTCATAACTTAAAATTTTGAGGGACTAAATTAAAAATAAATAATAATTAAAAAATATATGAAAAAATGGGATTTTAAAAAAAACCGACAGCTCTTTTCTTTATTCCCATTTCTTTCTTTCTTTTTCTTCACTTTTCCTTCCTTTTTTTTTCTTTCTTCTTTCTTTTTCTTTTCCACGGCTGAAACTACCACCTTTGGCCAAGCCCCCAGTAACCTATCTCAGCCATCTAAACCCATAAATTTGTTCTCCACACCATCACCCTCACTCCCAGCCACACTAACACCTTCTCACAGCGACAAAGTAATGGCAATGAAGAAAATCGAGAGACAAAACTTATGGTGGCCAACTGGGTTCTCCATTTCTGGTAACCATCGATAGTTTTGAGAGGAGCATTAGGTAGTACTTGACGTGGAGAGCATGGCGAAAGTGTTGCATAGCAGCTTTGATGATGGTGGGGTAGTGATTTGAGAGCTACGATGAGAGAGAGAACCACACTATTTTTACCCTATTTAGGTGTCTACATTGCTCAAATTTCAAAACTGAATGTAGCATTGGAATCCTATCATTGAGAGAAATATTTATGGTGGTGTTGAATTTTTCAGTGGTGCTGGAGAGATAGTTTGTTCATCTACACGCTGTGATTGCCTTTATGCTAACGTTTTGTGATCCTAGACCTCAATAGTGAAATTTGGATTTTGATTGGTTGTTTCTTATTATACATATATATACATACATGCATGCAAATATTGGAGTTTGTTCAAAATGAGCCCTTGAGTCGATATATGTACCTTTATGAACTGTTTACCTATGTAAGGAATAGAGAATTGAGAGATATGAACTTTCGACTCAAATTATGGGTGATACTAAGTTGAACTTTAATTTTGATATCAGAAACTATTATGAGTTAAATGGTGTTAAATTAGGAATTTGACTAGAGATTTATGCATACGTTTTGCTTAAGATTGTAATACCTTGATTTGTTATTGTAGAAATTAAGTTGTTCTAAATTTAACCTAAATCATCATAGATAATTTGGAAATGTTGATTCTAGAGAATTTTTCAAAGAAGGATATTGATCTATATCATCTTGATGATAGCTAGGCGTTAAAATGCTTAATGCGATATTGAACCTATATCTGTGCCTTATCGGCTATCTGCTGTCAGTTTTGTATTCATTAACCATGCTACCTTATTTGTGTTATGTTACTATTTTTTGTTGCCTTGGTAGCATTTCTATTATATTCTATTATGAAATGATGATCTGAAATTGATGGTGTGCTAGGGATTTCCCCCTAGGCATTTGTATAAGCAGTTATTTCTATTATCTGTATGGTGATTATATGTGCCAAGGGCCATACTGGGCAATCCTTTTTGCTATGTGGGGGCATGCTAGGGATTTTCTCTTGGTTGTCAACGGTATGCTAAGGATTTCCCCTAGGTATCAGTAGTGCACTATACAGTTCTATATAGGCATTTGTCATATACTAAGCTGTTATGCTTAGGTAAAATATCTATTTGTCTAGTATAAGGTGAATTTGCAATGTATGTCGTATATGTTTTTCTTAGAATGCATATGCTTTTGGTTTGAATTGCCTAAATGATTTTTGTCTATTTATAATCTGTTCTTGGGCAATAAGGTAGGAGAGTTTCCTGTTTGCTTTTCTGTACTGCTTGTTTTCTAGATTTGCTATATTCACAATGTTAAATTTTATTTTATCGAGTTGAGTTCCTTCTCAATATACCTTGCTATTACTTTTACTTATCCCTCACTAAGTCTTTGGACTTACCTCCTTGTATTTTATAATCTCTCAGACAGGGATAGGCTCTAATGGATGTCAGGTTTGGAACGAAGTACATGGTGGTTTTGTAATAGATCTAATGCCATAGTTAAGTATGGATCTTGTGTCTGTTTTGTTTACCTTAGAGATGTTGTGATGTGTAAAACTTATTTTGAAGGTTGTAGTGTTAGATGGCATGATCTGTTAAAAGTTGTAACTTAACTAGTTCCCTGAATCTCTTATGATACATCTATTTTGCGGCCTTATTAAGTCTTGTTGAGATAAATTGGTGTTTAACTTTAAGACATTTGAATTTTTATAGGCCTTCCATTTAATCGCAACTTTAAGAATTAAGTTTGAATCAGAGTAGTGCCCCAGTTTAAGTATTGTCCCGAGGTAGGCTTTATTAAATAAACAAGTGAAACAGACTTAATCTATTCTTTTTCAATGTCATATTAAATTTATTGTTTAATTTGAATTGAACATATATTTTGATATATATAAAAATATTTTTTTCAATTTTTGAGGGAGAGTGCAGAAGGAATTTCTATACAAATATATTTATCAAGTATCATTTTTTTATCATCAATTATTTTTCCTGTAACACACCTAAAATTTTATTTGTTTTATTTATAATATATGATTTTATTATTATTTGAAAATTTTATGAATTTTGCATTTTAATTATTTTAAAAGTTTTGTAGGCCAAATTATAATTTTTGTAGACTCAATTGTGTATACTTTTGAATAAATTGGGGCTAAATGCAATTTTCTGAAAATTTGGGGGTAAAAATGTATAATTTAAAAATTTTATAAAAAAAAATCAGATTTTTGTCAATGAGCAGGGCCTTCTTTCTACCTCACTTTTTCTTTCTTTCACCTTCTTTCCTTTTCTTCTCCTTTTTTTCCCTCTATTTTTCATTCTTCTTCACCGACAGCACCACCATCTTCGGCCATCATCTCCAGTAGGTTTCTTTTCACCACTCCAAACCACCAAACTCTTTCCCTCACCACAACCAGCACCCTCAACACCTAAAAACCAGCAATCGAACGGCGGAGCAGTAGTGACGGAGAAGAATCAAGAAGAGCATGTCATGGTGGTTACTGGGTTTCTCTATTTTTGATGACCATTCTCTATTTCGAGAGTAGGGTTATGAAGCTCTTGATGAGAGGATCACAATAGTATCATTGCATGGCAATTCCACCAACGTCAAGGCAATGATTGAAGCTCAACTGAGATAGAAAGAAGTTGGTGGTTTTTAGCCCGTTTCGATGTCTACACTGCTCAAAATTAGAAATGGAAAGAGGTGTTGAAATCCTTGTGACAAGAGGAACAATCTGATGGTGAAGTTTCATTTTTCGATAGCGGCAGTCTGGCGGTGGTAGAGCGATAGTCTTCTCATCTTAAAGTGGTGATCATCTCGGTGCTTTCAGTTTATGATTTTGAGCCTTTATTAGTGAGATTGGATTTTTATTTAATTATTGCATGTTGTATATATATGTGCATGCATGCTTGTAGTTATTAGTTTTGTCCAAGTCGAGCCTTTGAGTCGATATAGATATTTTGGCATCTATTTTCCTATGCGAGGAATAGGGTAATGGGAGATGTGATTTTGGACTCATATGTTAGTTAATAATAAGTTGAATATAAATTTTGATATCGAAAATCATTATAAGTTAAATTGTGTTGGAATGGAAATTGACTAAGGATTTAAGCGTGAATGTTAAATTTGGAGAATTTTGACTCATGGCATATTTTCTTTATTAGGTGACAACGAGCTAGGCACTAACGAGCAGTAAGATCAATTTTTGGCTATGTTGTTTGGGACTGTAAGGGATGAGGTTTCTTCCACTCCGGGTTATTTGCTTGTACAAGCTTACTCCTATTTATGGGAAACCATTGTGAGGTTCTACCACTTTGGCCTCAAATATTTCTATTTGTTCTTATGATAAGCCCATGTGTGGATTTTTTGTTTCCGTACGTATTTTGATTGTTGAAAATCTGATTTGTTATCTAATTTGTACAACCCTATAAGGGTTATCTATTGAGTTTGATTCTGATTCCTATTTTTTCTAGTGCCCAAAACTTTCGATTGTTATTTATCTCGCACTTTTTCTAATCTATTTATTATTTGGTTGTCTGTTATCCATCCGTTCTACTATCTGTTACTATTTGTGATTGTTATTTAGGAGTAATGGGACGTTAATCCTTGCTGTGTGCATGAGATAAGTGATAAGCTCGGAACTCTTATATTAAGTGACATGACGTTAATCCTTGCCGTGTGCATGGGATAAGTAGTAAGCCCAAAACTTATGATAAGGTGAATTTGATAAGTCTGTTATGCTCTGATTCATATTCTGATTGTTTATACCCTACTCATGGAGCATCAAGTGTGGTAAAGTTTCTTAGTCTAGATCAGGTAGTTGTCCTGGTTGAATGAGTTGTCTGTATTTCTCTTAACTGTGATCAATTAAAATGCTCTATACCTCCTGAGTAGGATTGGTTGAGATGATCCCGAGCCGTTCGAGCCAACCAGTACAACGTCAAGCTAGTACCTACAAGAAATCCTAAATTTGATATGGTTTGTTCTTTAGAATAGTTATTATTTGCCTATCAGGCTTGCTACTATTTGTTCTATTTGTTTTTGATATGTTTCTATACTGAATATTGAGTAATGATATGTAAGGTTGATTCATCCAAAACAGATGCTTATTGTTCCTTATTATAAATATCCATCACTAAGTCCTTTGTACTTATCACCCGTTTTATCTTAATTTTTCTCAAATAGGATTGAATTATAAGCTTAGACTTCCAGTTGGGTCATCAAATATGATTTTATACTAGAATAGCTGTGTGTATTGCTTATGGGAATACTTAGGCATGTTTTGTAAACCCGAGAGATGTTGTGATATGTTAGGTCTGAATTTATCATTTATAGGGCATATATATTGCGTTAAACATTTCAGAAATATTGATGGTATGTACTTAGAACTTATATATATGTTATAGTATTTTGTAAAAGTTGATTAAGTTGAAATGTGTTGCTACCTCTAATACTTTTGTTGAGGTCGTTTAAGTTTGAAATCCACTGCTTTTTCTAATGGGTTTGAAATATTCTAAGGGCCTATTGTTTGTTATAGATTTTGAATTAAAACTGATTTGAATTGCGTCTCAGCTAGGGATCATCCCAATAGAGGGCATCATATTTTCTTAGTTAATTTCAATTCAACTATTATTTTCTATGAGCCTAAGACTGAATCAATTTTTATTCATTGTCATATTAAATTGGTACTATGTAATACCCCTAACTTTGACATTTTAGAAAATGAGATTTTAAGAAATCAAAATATTAATTTAACTAAAGATTTTAGGTTCAAACATAAATAATGAGGACTTAATTGCTAGGAATTTGAAAACTTTATGGTGGTCAATTTATAATGAATTTAGGTCAAATGAGCATATCCAATACATTAATAAGTCTGGAGGCTTAATTGAAAGTTAAAGTAAAACTTTGGGGGTCAATCTAAGGCACTAAAATGTTGAGAGAGAAAAATTGAATATTGAAAAGAAAGAATGTTGGGAAAATTACAAAATAGGAAAAATTGAAGATCTAATTAGAATGTTGTGTTGTCATCTTTTCCACTATGCCATCGTCTCCATTGTGCACCACCATTTTCCTTGCCATGCAAGATAGTTTCTTCAGCAACCTATTTCACTAGCACCAGTGAAATAAAGAGTAAGACCACCATTTTCTTTCTCTCATCACAACGAATGCAACAATACCTATTTCTCTTAAAAATTCCCAATGCATTGGCAATAGCAAGAGGTAGAACTGTGGTTTATAGCAGTGGGGGTAGGTATGGTGGTTCCAATGGCCGAAACTTGGAAACTAAGGGTGCTATATGATGAGCTCAAAGAGTAGAACACAATGATGGCTTCAATTTTGCAAATGGATGATCGAAGTGGAAGTAATTGAAGAGGAAAGGTGCAATGGTTTTGACGACTAAGCCAATGGTTTTTCTTCAATTATGTAAACCAAGCATTGGATTGCAAAATTGATTAGAGGGTTGTGACTAGCACAACAAGACACACCTAGTGGTGCTAGTTGCACATAACTCTGGTGGGTAGCCAGTGGTGGCACATAGCTGCGATCCAGCAATTTCCAAGCAAAATCTCTGGGACAATAACCTAAACACATACAAGTTAATTTTAGGTTGTGAATTGACTTGACACTTGGTTAATTTGGTGAAAATATTTTTAATCAATTAATTAATTCCTGATTTAATCTGAGTAAATCATTAAGCTAATTTCTGATGTAAATTCTAGGTAATTGGATGAAATTATGATTATTGAGTAAAATGAATGAATAGGAATTTGATTGTAAGTAAAATATGGATTCAAATTCAATAATAAAAGATTAATATTTATTAATTGAGTTAATTGAAGCATTTGAGAAGTCAAAATTGTGGAACAAAAATAGAACTGGAATATTTTGAATACACACTTTAAAATGATATGGGATTTAAAAATGAATCACATGCATGGACATATATATAATCCTTGTAGACCTGAATTTGTATTATTATATGTAATCTAAGATTAATTAAGTTAATTAGATGATTAAATTGTAATTTTATGAAATTGAGACTTAAGTGACAAATTAGGTTATTGACGCGAGTTAGACTCTTACTACCGGCTTTGTGTAATATTGCAAATGTTAATTATATAATTAAGGATTTGATCATACATGAACCCCATAAATATTTTCAAAATTATTGGCAAAATTAGCATATTCCCTGTCGATAATGTTGATTGAACTCTAAGATACAGTATTATTGAATAATTATCGATTTTATACTGCTATTTGTATGATTATGATTATAAGGTCAAAATAAAGATTTTGATAGTAAACCTACTATTTTGGATAGGTGACGAGGAGCATGGTCCTACAAACCATTGAGCAATGATAGCATTTCTAAAGCTTTTGAGGTGAGGATCCATTGCTCTGGTATTTGACTTGTATAAGCTTGTTCGTTATTTATTGTATACCCCTATAAGGGTTAAGTTGTCTTTGTTTTGGGAAATAATTGGTTCTTGATTATTGAATTTTGTTATTATTTGAACTATTGATTGTTATTTGTTTGCTATATCATAAACCCTATGAGGGTTTGCAAATCTAGTACCTGTTTAAACCTATTTGTCATTCGTAATATACACCTATATGGGTTAAACTTATTTTCATTCTGTAAATGCATCTTGGTTATTGAATTCTATGAATTACTTGAGTTTTTGTTTGTTAACTATTAATTGACTCATATGCCTTATATATTTCCTTGATTTGTTTATGATAAGTATTTTGCATGTCGGTTTTGGCTACCAGAGCTTTTGTTGTCATGTTTAGCATTGATTAGCTTGATTTCATACTACTTATCGCATGTTTGGTCTTTTCAGTTTATTTGACCCTATTCTGTATATCATTAGTTCATCGTGTCGGTAATTCATTTGTTGATACACAATATATGTATAGAGATATTAGCAGAATGCTTGGATATATGCAATACACTAAGACTATTCCTTGGGTATCAACAACATGCTAGGGGCGATTCCTTGGGCATCTACAACCCACCATGTACCAAGCTATCATGCTTGGGCAAGTTTAGTTTAGTTGGAATACATGTTATGTTATGATTTGTTAGATTACATATATTATTTGGGTTTGCTTGCTTTTATTTGTACTTTGCTCAAGGAACAATAAGGATGGTATAGTTTTCCTAGTCTAGGTCAAGCTAATGTTTGAGTCAAATGAGCTAAGGGCAATACCTCCTGAAGTAAATCGGTTGAGTTGGTCGATGGCGATACCTCCTATAGTGAACCAATTAAGTTGGCCGATAGCAATACCTCCCATAGTAAATCAATTAAGATTGTTGGGCCATTTGAGCTGAAAGTAACAATTCCTTAACTAGTAGCCTGGAATTTGAAATTATCTTTATTTTGGTTCATTCGTGTTCTCTCTTCAATGTCATGCTCATTTATACTTTGTTAAACTATTGATTTTTCTATAAATCTATTTGGTTGCTCATTACACTTCACTCTCTAAGTCCTTAAGACTTACCCTCTCCATTATTCTTAATTTTTTCTCAAATAGGGTTAGGTGACGGACACAAACTTCAAGCTTGGACTGAAGAATACATTTTATGATAGAATAGGCATTTATATGTGCTTATAGGTTCCCCTAGACATTATATATGACATTGAGATGTTGTGATATGTTAAGTTTGAATCTAAGACCTGTAGTATGTAATATTATGTTTAATGTTATAGGTCAATATGTGACATGTATATAGTACTTTTATTGAAGTCTGTTAAGTTGAGGCATGTTATTGTTGTTGATAAATTTTGGAAATTTTTTTGTAAGCTTATTGACTATCTTATAGATTCAATTTAAGTATGAATTAAAGTGACATCTCAACTTAGGAATTATCCTTAGTAGGGTGCCATAAGTGTGGCATCAGAGCTTGGATCTGGAAACCTGAGCTACATCAGGACGGGATCTTAGGATATAGCCCTTGGGTGTTCTGCATATATTGAGAAAATTGATATGATTCAGGAATTTAAGATGAATTTGATTTTTTTGATATTGATAAAGGAAGTTATATACTGTATGATGGCTAATACACATAGAGAAGAAATAGAGCCTAAGTTTTTAATGACCTCGGTTAATATGGGAATGACTTTTGTGACTAGAATTGATAGGTTTGCAAGAGATTAGATTTGAATAGGATGTAAATACTTGGGTTAAAGACAACCTAAGCTATGTTAGGATCTAATCCTAGAATGTGGTTTGTCGAATTAGAAATTTTCAGTCAATAAAGACTAAGCTTGACCTTGGAAATGCTTTAGATGTGTGTATTTAAGTTAAAGAATACCTTAGCTATGTTGGAACATGATTTTGGAATGTGAAATTTTAGGCAGGAAAATATGAGGTTTGATTGTGGAAGTGAATAAGATGTGAAATTTTGGGATAAAGCTTGGCATTAAAGAAGTGAAGAATTATGACTGTGTTGGCCAATCAATGTATAACCTCTTATTTCTAATACGTCAGGCATATAAATGTATAGTGCTTGGAAAGAAGTGTATTGGAAAATGAATGAATGATTATTAGAGATGAGTAATGTTCGGCCTAAGTGTATAACTGAAACCTAAACAATATTTATGAGGAATATGATGATAGGAATATGAGATTCGGAGCTATAGAGCTAAAGAAAATAAACAAAGATAGAAAGTATATTTAGGATGACTGGTGTATGATCCAGTTATCTAGGGATATTGAGTACATGACTCTTTAAATTTTGAAAATGTGGAAATTGAATTAATATTGCACGTTTAGATGTATTTTGTTTGATTTTATATTTATAAGTTGAGGATTTTCCTGAATAGTATTGCATTTGATGACTTAAATGGCCTTTCGGATAGGTTAATACTTGATTGTCTAGGATGTAACTTAACAATATAGTTGTCTAGGGAATGATTGTCGGTAATAATGGAGTTACAAGAAATCAACTAAACGAGAGTTGGAAGAATATTATAGGATAGAGATTGGTGATATATTGGAATATAGTTCCCAATTTGAGGATATAGAATATGCAGATGAAAATGGGACAATACTTGAAATGGGAATATGTACCTAGCATTGACAAAAGAAACTACAGATAAGGCGTGCTAATTAGAGGAATAGATAAGGCACGCATATATTGATATAAATAACTAGTTTAGCTTAGCAAGTAAGATATGACAAACATTTAGGTATAACAATGGTACACAAGATTTAGTAAGTTTTGCCAATCATGATTTAATATTAGCTAGGTTGATTGATAGCTTAAATATTCTCAAGAACTACTAAGTAGCCATTTTGATATTATTAATATCTAAGATGCATGCTATGGCTAATTGATCCTGAGCTTGTTCTCTAAGGTCAGGAACCACGATACAATGGAGCAGACACTGCTAAAACATCCACAATTGAGAATGTGATCCTCTGTCGACTAAATTATAGCAGATGGTCATCAGTAAATAAAGTTGAAACACTTGAAGACAACAGCAGAGATGCTCTAATTAGAAACTCTTATGGGAATAACTGAAAATGACATTGGACCATATTTTTCCCTTGCTAATATATTCGAAGATAGAAAGATTTGTGGTATAGTACTTATTGTAGTGAGACAGAGAACCTTATAACCTTATTAATGAGTGAATTGGGTTAGGAATCTTGAGAGCATGATAAAAACCATCGAAGGATAGCCTCAAGGAATTTTTGAAGTTTTGCCACCCTAATGTAAAACCCCTAAAATTTGATATTTTAAAAATAAAGATTTAGAATTTAAGATATTGATCGATTGGATTTTAAGGCTTGGAAAAAAATAAATAAAAGGACTTGATTGTAAGGATTTTGGAAGTTTTGAGGTTGATTTGAAAATTGAGGAATACTTGATTGACCAACATTTGGAAGTTTTGTAGGTCAAAGTAGGATTATTATTGATTAAAAAAGTCAATGTTAGGTAATGAATAGTATTGGGGCTGAAGAGAAGACACTCAAAACTTGAAAGGACTTAAGTGGAAGCATGCTTAAAAGTTTGGGGGCTAATTTCAAATTACCAAAAGTTGAATTTTGTAAAATGCTCTTCTTTTTCTTCTTTCTTCATTTCTTCTCCAATTCACCTTGTACCGTCGTGAGCCACCCTCTCACCAGCCATTCCTCTCTGGAAACCAAACCTTACCGAATTTTGCATTATTTTCTTCCTCTCATCGCGTAGAACATGAATATACCATCTTTACCCAAAATCAACCGACAAAGCGGCCAAAAATTGAGCTCAAAGTTTTAGCCATGGTGGTGGTTGATGGGTTTCTTATTTTTCGGCAGCCAAACTTGGATTTGAGCATATATTTTGGTAGAGCCAAGTGAGGGAAGCATAGTGGTAAGATTGCATAGGCGATTGGTGCAGCGGCAGTAACAAAAATAGAGTAAATCATGTGGCGGTGAAAGGGGATGGCAGCTGCTTTGGATTGGAATTTGAAGGTCTTTTGGCATCAAAATTTGGAATGGAGTAGATATTCAAAATCAGGAGCTCGAGAGGAACATCTTAGTGGTGGTGGTAAGATTTTTCAACAGTAGCGGACAACGGTACTCCGACAATGCTCGGGCAACTTCTGAATAGTTTCTTCTCCTCATTCCTACAATTGCAGTGGTGCTCTTAGTTTGTGATTTCAAGGCCTCATTAAGCATTTTTGGGTAATAAAGGGGGAGAAATTAAGCTTTAATTGGTTGTACCTTAATGTATATATACATGTATATGTTGTACCTTGATATTTGAAGCTTGTTTTATGCTATGAGGATTAATAGATATATGTATGTGAATTTTGATTGGGATCCCTAAGCAAGGACTATCATAAGTTCGTGGACTTGTTATTATTTTGTTACATGATAATTGGAAATAATTAAGTTTATTAAAGGATTTGAACTCTAATTTGTAGATTTATGGATTATAACCAAGTGAAGATAGTTTGGACCATTATTATGAATTTTAGATGGTATAACGAGAATGGTTATGTAATTAGGAGTTAATTATTGCCTAGATATTTGATTTGATATGAAATTGAGATTAATTTGAAAATAATTAAGCTATTGGTTGCTATTGGATCGATAGTGCCATTTAAGCATTAAACTTTCATGTTAACATGGTTAATTAGTGAATTTGGGGTTAATGTTAAGCATGACAATGATGCATTGAGATTCAAACATGGATGTTAACTATAATTATGCTATTTTGGTTAGGTGAAGTGGAAATAGGTTTTGAGGAACAGTAGACGAAAGATTGTGGTAGCTTTCTCTGAGACTACAAGAGGTGAGGGTTTGCCATCTTGGCCTCGATATATCTATCTATTCTCGTGGTAAAATCCCTATGTGGATTTAACTTGCTTGACTATACTTGATCGTAATTGCTTAAAATTCGTACTTGATTATGTACTTGTTCTTAATATGTTATTTGAATTGTAAACTCATGTACGAGCTCATTCTCATTTTCACTTTGTCATGAGTTGTACTTGTACTTTTCGTTCCAGCACCCAAAACTCCTATTTATCTTATCTTGTAATTGTTCCTCATCGGTACCTGTTCTTGTGCTGTCTTGTCATCATATGCCTTGCTAACATACTTGTCTGTTTCTATATAGCCCTGCTGGCTTAATTATACTTGCTTGTTCAAGTTTTAGCCATGTGCTAGGGATTACCCCCCAAGCATCCATATCAATTTTACTTGGTCTTGTACTTGTTTGTAAGTAAGATACGTTAAGGGTTATTCCTTGAATGACGTAATTGGTTTTAGTACCGTTATATGCCAGGATTGACGTGATGTTTTTGAGTATGTACAATCTTGTTAAATGTTAAGAAGCTGAACTATTAATTGTATTTAATTTTTTTGAGGGGATGATAAGCTTGAATTCCATTGCTATATGTGCGTTTGATAAGTGTGGAATGCTCTGATAGGCTTATTGATCTTTTGAAAAATTTTATGGGCCTATTGCTTATAAGATAGGTTCACAATTAATTTTGAATTATTTTGATATCTCAGCTTAGGGTTATCCTGAGTGGGGTGTCACACTTAACTACTGAAAGGATCAAATAGGTAAAACATGGGAATATGGATTAAGGATTGACGAGAAAATTGGAGTATCAAGTAAACTCAATGAACAAAGGAATTGAGTTTCTACTTACTTTTAGGAGGAATCTTGCATCACTAATAAGGATTGATAGAATGATAGTAAAAGCTTGACTAAAATACACCAAGTGGGGGAATAGAATATCTTTTTCCTCATAAGTTATTTAACCTACTATGAGCACTAAGGTTTGTTTTAGGTTGAAACTAAAGATGTGATACTATGCATGGAAATCCAAGGAGGAGATGGATTGAGAACTACCTTCTACATACAGATATTATGAATTGAGATGTCGTTATTGAGGTCGATTTGAGTTCCTACTATATTATAAATATGATACGTAGAAAATTGCTTATACTATTAGGATTGATTTGCAGTGATCTTAACGGGAACCTTTAAGTTGTTTGGAATTGAGGAATTAGCCATATGACATCTGTGTTTAGGCTATGGTCTCATGAACATTAAGAAAAATTCTTACAAATTGTGAATGTACTGGTAGGTATGGTTTGGGTCAATCTAAGATTGACAAATACTTTGGATTTGAAAATGAAATTTTTGTATCCTATGGTTGATGAAATAAATGAACGATGGACATAAGTATCACAAGGATGGGAAATTTTAATCTTAGAAGTAGAAACTAATGATTGACCTCGGAGATAAGTTAAAATATGAATTACCCAGGTAAGAGAATCAGTAAGTTGAAGAACACAAACCAATGGGCTCCAATGAATAAAGGAAAATAGGTAGTTGAAGGTACTATCTAAATTTCTAAACATTAGGGGAAAGTTGATCCCACGTAATCTTGGTCTTATGTCTTAGATAGAATCTAAGGAGCAATAGATGGATTATTCTTGACCATAATTAGTATGAATAGTTTTGTGAGTTTGTAGCTAGCCACTTGGAGGTGTATGACTTGTTATAAAAAGTAGGCATATTAAGTTTGAATTTGGTTACCTTATGTGTAAATATCATGTAAATATGAACTTGTGGTGTTAATAGCCATTTGTTGCCGTAGTGGTTTTGTGATCTCTTGGGGAACCTCTTAAGTATGGAAATGATATGTGATGATATGTACAAGGTTTACTCAATAGAAAATAAACATTAAGCATTCCATGATTTTATGGCATCACCAAGGAGGTTTAGAAACCTTTTCGAAAAAGTTTAATTTATTTCCTATAAGCTTAATCGTGGAAATCAAGAGAAAACTTTAGGTGATGATAGATAATAGAATCATGGGTTACAGAATTACTAGTCAATCCTAGAAATATAGGATGACACCTCATGTCTTGGTAAAAATGGATATGTTGGAAAGAATCAAAAAGAGGAGATTCCTAGAGGTGAGCATCGATCGATTCAGTAAATTAGTCAATTAAACCAATCAGTTAATTCACCGAAAATGTATGAAAGTTATTAACCATTTACCGCACCAAATTTTTTGGTTAATAAAAAAATATCAGTTCAGTTTGGATAATTTACCAATTGACCAATCTTTATTTGATCTTTTTTTTTCAATATTACTATTTAACAACATAATATTATAGTTGAAACAGAAACTTAATTATTGCAATTCAAGCAAAAACAAGCAATCTAATAATTTTCAAAATCATAGTAAAGAATTTTCAATACTATATAACAAGTAAAATGTATCAGTAAGTAGAACAGCTAAAAATTGTCATACCTTTACCCTTGTTTAGCAAGCTTTTAGGGAACTTCTGAACATCTTTTAATTGGATTATAACAAAAAAAAATCTAGAATTAAATGGACTCAATCCAACAATTAAAATTTTATTTAGTTGCAAATGCAAATGTATAAGTAGTTTTCTAATAAACAATTCAACAAAAATACAACCTAAACTTTATAAATCTAAATTTATTACTTGTTATTTTTAGTGCACATATATTTCTTTCCATAGTTATACAATTTATAAAGAAAAAATTGAGCAAACTACACAATGGTGGAGAGCTTATTAAAATTTGGTTAAATTGATTTTAATCGATTTTTTATGAAAATTAACCAAAACGCATTGTTAACTAAAATTTTGTAAAAAATTAACCATTAACTGAATTGAAAATCAATTGAACAAAATGGTTTGATAAATTCGATTTCGATTCGGTCAATTAATCAATTTTTCTGATTAATAGATAATTTTGCTCACCCTTGGAGATTCCTAGTATTTTTTTGGAATAAATGCCATCATGATTGAAAGAAGTATATTGGGACAAAAGGATAAAATAGGCAACCTGGGACTGAAACCAATATATGCAATGATTTTAACCAAAGTCTTCTAGTCGAAGATGAGAATCTGGAGACCAGATTATAAGGTCAAAACAAGGATTTTAACAATAAACCTGCTCTTTCAGATAGGTGATGAGGAGTTGGGCCCCGCAAACCCATAGGTGGTGATAGCATTTTTGAGGCTTTTGAGGTGAGGGTCCATCGCTTTGGTATTTGACTTGTATAAGCTTATTCGTTATTTGTTGTATATCTCTATGCAGGTTAAGTTATCCATATTCTGGGAAATAATTGATTCTCGATAATTGAATTTCATTATTGTTTGAACTATTGATTATTATTTGTTTGTTGTATTGTAAACCCTTTGAGGGTCTACCAATCTGGCACTTGTTTAAACCTATCTATCATTTGTGATATACCCCTGTGTGGGTTAAAGTTGTTTCCATTCTATAACTGCATCTTGGTTATTAAATTCTATGAATTGCTTGAGTTTTTGTTCGTTATCTGTTAATTGACTTGTATACCTTGTGAAGGTTGTTTTCTTGATTTGCTTCTGATAAGTATTTTGCATATATGTTTTGGTTGGTGGCCAAAGCTTTTGTTGTCTTGTTTAGTATTAATCAAATTGATTTCATATTGCTTATCGCATGTTTGGTCTTATCAATTTATCTAATCCTATTCTATATATCATTGTTTCATCATGTCAACAATTCATTTGTTGATATGTGATATATGTATGGAGATATTAGTGAAATGCTTGGATACATGTAATACGCTAAAGGCTATTCCCTAGGTATCAATGATGTGTTAGGGGCTATTCATTGGGCATCTGCAACCTGCTATGTACCAAGTTGTCATACTTGGGTAAGTTTAGTTTAGTTGGAGTACATATTATGTTATAATTTGTTGGACTACGTTGTTATTTGGGTTTACTTGCTCCTATTTGTACTCTACTTTGGGAGCAATAAAAATAGTGTAGTTTTCCTAGTCTAGATCAAGCTAATGTCTGAGTCAAACAAGTTGATAGTAATACCTCCAGTAGTAAATCGATCGAGTTGGCCAATGGTGATAACTCTCGTAGTAAATCGGTTGAGATGGCTGGGTCATTCAAGATGATGATAACAACTCCTGAACTAGTAGCATGGAATTTGAAAATGTCTTCATTTTGGTATATTCATGTTCTCTCTTCAATGTTATGCTCGTTTATACTCTGTTGAACTCCTGATTCTTCTATGATCTATTTGGTTGCTTGTTGCACTTTCCTCACTGAGTCCTTAGGGATCACCCTCTCTATTATTCTTCATTTTTTTCCTAGATAAGGTTAGGTGATGGACATAGATTTCAGGCTTAGATTGGAGAACACATTTTGTAACAGAATAGATGTTTATATGTGCTTATGGGTTCACTTGGACATTGTATTATGACCTTGAGATGTCATGATATGTTAAGTTTGAATTCAAGGCTTGCTACATGTAATATTATGTTGAATGTTATGGGACACTTGTGACATGTATATGTTGAAGTTTGTCAAGTTGAGGCATGTTATTGTCGTTGATGAATTTTGGAAATTTATCTTATGATAGGCCTATTGATTGTCTCATGGGTTTGATTTCTGTTTGAATCGAAGTGACATCTCATCTTAGGGATTATCCTAAGTGGGGTGCCACATATTATATTTGAATTGAACACATATTTTGATATATAAAAATACTTTTTTCTATTTTTGAGGGAGAGCGCATAAGGGGTATCTACATAGATGTTTTTATGTAGTATCACTTTTTCCTTATAAATTTTTTTTTTCTTAATTAATTTCAATTCAATTATTATTTTCTATGAGTCTAATAAAATTAATAAATTTAATTTTGTTGTAGTTTACCATACAACCATGTGTGTTGAATGTGATATTAATAATCTCATTAGATAGGGATCTAATTTAATTGCTTAATTTTAATTTGATTTCTTTTTTCTATAAGTCCAATCAAATATTCTTGTTGAAGTATAAATTTCAATATATGTAACTACATTTGCTAAGTAGGAATTTTTTATTCAATTAATTTCAATATAATTATTATTTTCTGTATGTCTAAACAAAAATACACTTAATTTAGAATAAATTTTAATAAATACATTATATATATTTTTTAGGTGTAGAGACTTGATTTAATTAATAATAGTAATTATATTGTTTTATATGAGTCTAATTAAAAATGAATTTAATTTAGTTATAATTATCCTCAAACTATGTGAATTAAAAATGATAATTTCAATATAGGTAATTACATTTGCTAAAATTAATTTAATTAACTTTAGTGTAATTATTTTTTTGTCTAATTCTAATTAAAAAAGTATCTAATTTGTAATAAATCATGTACTAAATGCAATGATGATGTATATAAATTATTTAAGATGAAAGACTTGATTTAATTAATTATAATTAGTATTTTCTACAAGTCTATGTATATACATTATTTAAGTTGAAGACTTAATTCAATTAATTATAGCTATTATTTTCTATAGATCTAATTAAAAATAAACTTAGTTTGATTGCAATTACTATTAAATTATGTGTGTTGAATGTGATAGTTTTATTAAAGAGGGATTTTTTTCTCTGCGCATAAAAAGAAAGAAACCACTCAGTTATTATTTTTTATGAGTCTAACTAAGTTAATAAATCTAATTTAGTCGTAGTTTATCATAAAACTATATGTGTTGAATGTGATAGAAATAATCTCATTAGATAGGGATCTAATTTAATTGCTTAATTTTCATTTAATATCTATCTATTAGTCCAATTAAATGTGCTGATAGAAGTATAAATTCCAATACATGTAACTACATTTTCTAAGTGGGAAATTTTGACTCAATTAATTTTACTATAATTATTATTTTCTGTATGTCTAAATTACAGTGTTACCATTTTTAAATTTAATAATAATAAATGCTAAACAAAGGTTATATTGAACCACAAAAGAATTCAAGAAATATAAAATAATAGTTTAAACAAATAACTAAATGAATTCTATTGATTTTTCATCCTCAAAAATATATATCCATTATACATTAAATGTAAAATGCATATTATATTTATTACATGCATTAATTAAATGTATTTTAAATTAAACTCGTATGAAAAATCACCAAATTGATTCTATACATTTTATCATCTTAACAAATACATATATTAAATTTAAATAGATAGTATATCAGTAGATACATTTTACTATATATAATATTTCATGAATCATGTGCTATTATTCATATCCTACGAAATATCCACTAAATATATAGTATTTAATATAGCAATCAAAAATTATTTTTTCATTTAATAAATTCATATATATATATATATGTTATTAATATTTAATTTGATTCATGGATCTAACTTTAGTTAAATGAATTACATGAAATTCATCAATAATAGAAAATGATACTAGGAGATGAAGAAGCAAATGATAGCATGTAGTTTTACTGTTTCTTGAAAACACTAATGCCGAACCAATGCTTCGGCTGCCGTCCTACTCAAACATTTAACTAAATTGCACTTTCCGCCTCCATATATCTATATTTATGTAATATTGCAAAAGTGTTATTTTTTATCATTCTCAATGAATTAATTTGTGTCATATGTTATTTCATAATTTAATTTAATTTTTATTTTTACTTTTTGTTAATTGAAAAGTTACTTTTAATTTTTTAAATAATAAATTTCAATTGTTATTTTTTTAAACAAAACTAAAAGTATGATTCTGATGATTTAAAGTGATTTTTCTCTAAATTTAGATGCATAAATAAAACTTGCAATACTGACTTAAATACCTTAGGTTTTTAATGGATCATTTATTTTTAATCTAATATTAAAAAGAAAAAAGAAAAAAAATCATGTGCTTCATTTATTTATAATGATTCTGTTCTCATTTTTGTCTCTTCTTAGTTAAATCAAAAATATAGAAATTTAAGTTTTGATCAATTTTAAACCTTTAAATATCATTGTGTAAAATAAAAATAATATATTTTTTTATAACTTTTTTTTTATAAAGAAAAGGGGTGAAAATTATTTTTTTAAAAGTTTTCTAGTTTATGAATACATGCTTATAAGACTTAATCCATTCTTTTTCATTGTCATATTAAATTTACTATTACATTTGAACAGAACACATTTTGAAATATATAAAATATTTTTTTGAGGGAGAGCATAGAAGGAATATCTATACAAATATATTTATGAAGTATCATTTTTCTATCATCAATTAGTTTTTTTTAATTAATTTCAATTCATTTATTATTTTCTATGAGTATAAGACTCAATTAATTCTTTTTCATTGCCATACTAAATTAGTATTGCATTTGAATTGAACACATATTTTGATATGTAAAAATACTTTTTTCCATTTTTGAGGGAGAGTGCATAAGGAGTATCCATACAAATATATTTATGAAGTATCCATTTTTTCCTCATCAATTGATTTTTTCTTAATTGATTTCAATTTAGTTCTTATTTTGTATGTGTCTAATTAAATTAATAAATTTAATTTAGTCGTAGTTTACCATGCAACCATATGTGTTGAATGTGATAGTAATAATCTCAATGGATAGGGATCTAATTTATTGCTTCATTTTAATTTGATTTCTATTTTCTGTAAGTCCAACTAAATATGCTTGTAGAAGTATAAATTTCAATCTACGTAACTACATATGCTAAGTAGGAAATTCTGATTTGATTAATTTCAATATAATTATTATTTTCAGTATGTCTAATTAAAAAATCCACTTAATTTAGAATAAATTTTAATAAATACATCGTATATACATTTGTTAGGTGGAGAGATTTGATTTAATTAATAAGAGTAATTATTTTCTGTGAGTCTAATTAAAAATGAATTTAATTTAGCTATAATTATCCTTAAACTATGTGAATTAAAAATGATAATATCAATACATGCAATTACATTTGCTCAGTAAAATATTTATTTAATTTACTTCAATGTAATTATCGTTTTGTATAATTCCAATTAAAAACATATCTAATTTGTAATAAATCATGTAGTAAATGCAATGATGATGAAAATAAACTTAGTTTGATTGCAATTACCATTAAACCACATGTATTAAAAGTGATAGTTTTATTAAAGAGGGATATTTTTGTCTTCAAATAAAAAGAAAAACACCACTATACTTATTCATACTTTTATAAATAGTATAGATATAAGCATTTTGAGTAGCTAAAACCTCAGTAGTACTTGTTACAACCACCAAATACAGCGACATTTTGCCATCACTAATGGCAGCCAATATGATTATGTTTTCACCATTTTCTTGCTTTCTGTAGTCTTAATGGTTGCAGCTTATAAAATTGACCAGCAACGGAAGTTGGGATTTGGATAAGTACTTCTTCTGCTGAATATTTACGGTTGTGCATGAGTATGCTGAGGATTTTAATGGGAATAACTGGTGGATAACTTGCAGGAAAACGACTTATTTCCTTTTCGCGTAGTTTTCTCAGCTGCTTGACATGAAAACTGAGAAGACAGTTTGGCCCCGGAGGAAATGAACATGAAGAAAAATACGTTTTCTTCAATTTGAAGGTATAGAAAATACTGTCAATGAACAACTACAACAAGGTCTATTCTTAAGTGGGGGTAAATTTGAGTTGTCTTCCAGCTTGACTAAGCAACATAATTTTACTAGTGTGAAGTTAATATTTCCATTTTACCAACACATGTCCGACAGCTATAGGATTATTTCAAAATTCAAAACCTTTTCAGAACTAAACAACGATTCTTGGAAAAATTTCTAAAACTTTAGTCAGTAAAAAACATAATAGTGATAAGGAAGAATATCATCACTATCACATTGTGAAAAAATGGTTTGGCCTATGTTTTTCACACGCCATCGAAGTTCATTCTCACCTAAGTAACACAATGGAATTCAGCACTTGGAAAATGTCACAATGCTCCCAATTTGAAACCAACCGTGATTTTGACTGGAATTTTGTCCAAAGCATAGTTTTCTGGAAGTTATTAGCTCGCAATTTTCATTGACAGTGACTGCAAATTCCTAGGAATATCAGAATTCCGAAATGTATGCTGACATTATTAGCACTGCAGCAGTTTAGAGAAAGATTAGTTCTCTGACAAACGATTCAAAAAAGACAACTCTTACAACTTGAAGCAGAAAAATAGATAGGCCTCAAATCTCTTAAAGACCAACTGAGAATAGAAATGGGGATACACCCAAACCATCCATATTTCATAAACATAGCTCAGACCTCATTAGAAATACTTTATTTAGTCTCTATGACAACTGAGATAGTTGGACCAGGTCTTGTATGGTTCCCCCAGTTTCTCAAAGCAGCAGACACACGCCAGAATGGTACAATACCCAGCATATTTGCCCCAAAGCCCTTGTAAAGTGATTCAATACTTCATTTTTGATAATCTGCACAAATGCATCTCTGGAGCTTTTATACTTGAAAGCCCCACCTGAAGTCATCATCATCCTTCCAGCCAAAGTACCACATGGGTAAGGAGCCAAGAGACCAACCGTGCAAAAAAATGTACCCTGCAACAATTTTCCTTTCTGCAATGATTAAATAATTATTATCAGCAGCTACTACAACAAACTTAAGCAACACTAAAAACATGCCGAATCACATGTAGCAACTGTGTAAAACTCAAATAGTATGGTGAAACATATATAATAGAAGAAGACATCAGAAATCATAAGAAAAGCACGAGATAAAGACCAAGACAAAATATTGGAAAATAGAAAGAACAAACGTCAGAGGCATGCCGTGGCCAAATCAGCTGAACGCACTAATATCAGGCTTTAATCTATATAATTCTGCACAATGTTTAGTGCCTGACACAGTCAAAAAATAAAGGAAGAGCATTGAAAAATTAGTAAAAGAAAGATCCCCCATGTATATTCTGAAGTAGAGACATACGCGGCAATCCGTCCATCATTTTTATATTTTCACACCAAGACGTGACCTGAAAAGCAAAGCAACTAACAATGATACATGCAACAATGTGAAAACTAAAATACCTAAAAATATTGAACTTACAACTTCGCAATAGTCCTGATTTTAGTTCTCGCAAATTATATTCCCAAGATATCTCAAAACCTTTTATGGTTTTACCTCAATTGCTTCCTACACTCAGCATCTACACGCACATAATTTAGAAGGCGAAAGCAATCCCAGCTGATGTACAACATAAAACATGAACCTAGAGATGCTAAATTATATAAATTCTGTAAAACAAAGCCAGAAATCTAGATATAGAACATATACATCAAATCTCGGGAAGCAGCAGCCTTATAGCAAATACAACATGGTTACAACAATCCGCATATAAGAAAGTAATAAATTTAAGAAAACAACATACATTAGACCTTAGCAACACCAGACCAAATTCACCATATAATGTTCATAATGTGAAGAATGCCAGATTTAAAATTCAACTAACTCGAAGAAAATTATATGGCATGTAAGTATGTCTTTTGTTTTTTGCCAAATTGGTAAGAGATTTAGTAGCATCTACAGTCTCAGCTTTTTGACCAATGGGCAGTCTTAACCTAACGTAATTTGTGTTAAAGAATAGACCTGCGCTGTTTCAACCAAAACACAAGTTTAAAAGATGAAAATTGCACAAGACTACTGTTTATTTATTTCATTGGACAAACACAAATTACAGCCACACTACTAAAAAATGTGCCCAACTGTCATTCTTTTTCTGTAAAAAGATAAATATATTTTATTTAAACCTTAGTAACCCCAAAGCTTTTAAAAATTTGATCTTCTCGTCTCGACAGTTATCCAAAAAAAAAACCTCTCGTACTTGCAGGAAAATATCGAAACTCACAACCAGAACACGATGATCTTTATAGCCAAGAACACTACCCCAGGTAGCAATGTGAAGACAACCAATATGATTTGTGCTTGGAGAACTCCAAATGGAAATGCCCTAGTGGGGCCGCTTGGATTTGTTTTTGAAGCCTTTGGTAGAGATTTTATAGGGACCTAACCCTCTGGGCTGCGTAATGACACGTTTTAGTTGTGAGATATTTTTCTTATCTCACAACCAAACGCTGAAAACTTACTCTATGCTTCTCCATCACGAATTCAATTAAATTGAATATTTGAAAATTCAAATTGGATTTGATTCATTTTACTCATATTCATATTTGTATTTGAATTAAATTCACATCTTAAATTAATATTAAATTTGATTCAAATAACCATTTAATATATTTATATTCGATTCAAATATTTAATTAACTCAATTTTTTACGTGAAATTTGAATTATTTATTGATTTTCACCTTTTATTATGATTACAAAATGAAAATATTTAATTTACTCAAAAAGCAAATATCAAATACATATAATAGTTAATATAATATTCAATAGCTTTGGTTTTGTTCTTTTATGGTTTATGCGTTTTCTAGAAAATATTTTGGAAAAATGGATTTTGGGGAGAAAGATTGAAAAATGTGTCGAGTTTCTTTTTGTTTTGGAAAAATAGAGAAAAATAATTAAGAATGAATTATTTGTTTCTTTTTATTTTAAAACACAAACTTTACTATAAATGTCAAATCAATTGAATTTTTGTTGGGTTTATATGGTGAAAGTAATTTTTTTATGTAATGTATGCATATGTATTTATAGTTAAATGATGTATATATGTGTGTGCGTGTATATATGTATAATAATTGATATATGATTGTAATAAAATGAAATATAATTAATTTAATTGGTAATTTATTATGAAGTTCATATTTTTATAAATTTAACATTAGCAAATGATATATTACTTGGAAGAAAATACTTACTAATAAATATTAATTATTTATGGAATCATAATTATATCTTATTATAAAAAAATTAACTAATTCCGTAATTATGTCATAATTGTTAATATCAACTTGTATATAAAAAACTTAATTACTATACATTAATTATAAACTAATTACTATTTATTAATTAAAATATAATTACTTGACTATTTATTATTTCTGATCTATGTACATATAAAACTTAATTATTGATTTAAATAAAATAATTTATATATGTAATACTTATAACAATTCATCAAGTTAAAAAAAATAAATAATTTTATATTATATGAAATTGATTCTTCTTAAAATATTTATTAAACAAATAAACACAATTTAATTAAACATGAGATATAAAATATAATTAATATATAAATAACAAGTATTTAAATACCTAAATAAATTAATTTAATAGATTATTTAATTACTTTAGCTCATTATTTAATTAGTACATTATTTAGTAAATAAATTTCTTAATAAACAATCAAAGAATTTTTACTTAAATTTAGTTATTTTTCTCAAAAATTATTTTAGTTACATTAATATTAATTTATTAAACTTAATATATTATTAAATATTAATTAAATTTGTTATTATAATTTTACATAAATCTAACGGTTAATATTTAATAAAGATTAATTTTTTTGAAGAAGATTAATTTATTTATTATATCAAATTAAAACATCTTAAATTATTTATTAAATAAATAAATGTAATATTTAATTAAGACATTAAATATTCAATATAACTTAATATGTTATTTAATTAATAAGTAATTTAATTAATTTAATATATTATCTAGTAAATAAATTATTTAGTAATAATATAAATAGCGTTTAATTAAATTTAATTGTTTTTTTGACAATTAATTTAATTAAATTTTTAAATAAAAGTTTTATAATTACTAAATTTTATATTTATTTATATATATGGATGAGTAAAGTAATATATATATATATATATATATATATATGGATGAGTGAATTAAGATGGTAATAAAGGAATAAGTTATGTGAAAAGTACGTAGAGTGAAAAAATAAGGAATAGGTGGAGAAAGTGTAGCCCCCCTCTAAGGATATCACCTACGTTGGGATATCACTCACTTCAATCTTAATACTTAATACATAAACAATAGTAGGCTCACAAAGAACTTTTCAAAATCTATCAAGATCAATAACAGATTCAACTTAATAGGTTTCAAAAATCTTTAATTACATGCCATAAGCTATTTCAAGCCACGATCATAATATTTACATGTTCGAGGTCACAATTTAGTCTTACATCTCACAACCTCCATAAGTTGAAAAACTTAAAGTTCAAGGGAGACCCATGCATATATATATATAACTATGGTACTATTACAAAACATATCTTTCACACCTTCAACCAAAATGTCATTGTCCATTACCTATTCTTGTCTAAGACAATCAAGATAAACGGGGGGAATAATTCCAAAGAACTTAGTGAAGGATAATCATAAATACAAATAGTAGAGATTTGTCGAGGAAGAGTTAACTCAATAGATTGTAAATCATCAGTTAAACAGAAACATATCAAGATATAGTCAAACGATCAAGAATAATTGAACAGTCAGGAAATAATTAGACAATCAAGATACAGTCTATTAGTTACGATATAATCGATTGGACATGATATGGTCAAACAAAGCAGTCCTGATTAACATATGCGCACTAGTCAGTCAATCTTACCCAAGCGTGACAGCTTGGTATGTGATAGATGCCCAAGAGTATCCCCAGCACATCATTAACAAATGATAGATGCACAGGAATATCCCTAGCACATTACTAACAGACAATAGATGCCCAGGAGTATCCCTAGGACATCACTAATAGACAGAAGATCCCTAAGACTATCCTTAGCGCATCTCCAACAAACAGTAGATGCCCAATAGTATCCCTAGCACATCACTGATAGATGGAAGATGCCTAAGAGTATCCCTAGCAAAAATTACTGATAGATAGATGATACCTACGAATATCCCTAGTATATCACTGATACTAGATAAATGATTATGCTGGCAAGACAAATGATAATAGTACAAAATAATTATAGATAACATAATAGTCAGATAACATATAAAAAATGGAATTTTTGGACACTAGAACAAACAGGAAATAGAATCATAATCAAAAAGTAACCCCCATAGGGGTGTTTGGATTCAATTAATAGATAACCAGGTGAGATCTCAAATAGTTATAAGATTTCAATAACATAATACAGTCACTACAGAAACAAGAACCCTCACAAGGGTTTATCACAATAATAGGTAAGTGTAAGAAAGTGCTAGATTAGCAAATCCTAACCTCCATAATCTCAAAAATGTTATTGTCGCCTACTAACTTGCCGAACCTACTTCATTGTCACCTAACTAAAATAGTATATTTACAGGCGAAATCCACATTCAATCCTAATAATTATAATTAAACCATTAATAGTCCAAAATCACTAATTAATCGATTAACATGATTGTGTTGGGGCTTAAACGATACTATCATCACAAAATGACTAATAATATTGTTATTACCAAAATAGTCTCAATTTTCATATCAAGTCGAATAATGAAACATAACTAGTCCTCAATTACATTTTTAACCTTATATCGGTACCCAAAATTAAAATGAACAGTCCAAATATCTTAGTTATCTCAATTATTTCTACTTAGGTCTTGAATCTCCAAAACTAGGGTTTTCTCTATTATTTAACTCAATTATCCCAAAATTAACACATATCGATAGAAACTTGGGTCCATAAATTTGTACAACATCCATGGATGGTTAGATTCTTAGCACCAGACATAAATTCAAAAATTATTCCTCCACAATACAAGAGTTTATATAAATTTAAAATGGTACAAGAACCATAAACTCAATAATGATCTTTACCTAAGAATTTGCTTAATCGGACCTCAAAATCACAAACCAAGATCACCATTACGATCGCCATGATGAGCTACAGAAACTATCCTAGCTCTATTGCCATGCCACCACCACCGTGCACCACTGTTGAAATTGACCCCCAACACCACCAAAATGTGCCTTTCAACTCAACTCACCAATATCCCAGGTTAATTTTACCAATCATTGTCAAAATAACCATCAATTTGAGTTCTGATCACCCAAAAAACCACTCGCTGCCGTGTTGATTTTCTTCTAATTTCGCCTGCTCTAGTGTTCCAAATTTCAATCCAAAGCCACCTTCGTGATCCTTGAGCTAAAAGCTACAAAACCTAGTACTCACACCTAAACTTCAATTGCTAGAGATTGAAAACCCACCAACTACCGCCGCGGCTCATCTCAGTCTTCAAGTTTTCAGTAGTTCACTAGCAAAAAGGGAATGCATGTGGTATCTATGTGTTCATGGTGATGAGGGGAAGAAGTTGGTTGGTTTAGTTTTGGGTTTCCGGGTGTGGCTGGAGGCGATCGCTAGTAATGGTGAAAGTGGGTTCTCGGTGAAGAAGAGAGGAAAATTGGGAAAGAAATGAAAATAGAACATATATATAATTGTACTTTTGAGAAATTCAAGTTTGGGCCCCCAAAACTTTACTCTATTCTTCAATTAAGCCCTCCAAAAGGTCGCAAACTTCAATTTGGTCCCTGGATAATACGAGTGCATGACATTTGCCCCCTTTGACCCAAAAATATTCCATGCAAACCCCCAAGATTTTCAAATAAAGTTCAATTAAGTTTTCTTAAATTACAATTTGACCCAAAAACTTCCCATTTCCTTGCAATTAAATTCTTTTTGTTTATTTTTTGAGCCCTAAAATCCAACCAATCAATATCCTAAATTCTATATCTTGATTTTTTAGAAATACCGAATTTTTGGGGTGTTACAAAATATGTGGTTTTTAGGGTGTAGTACATTTTGAGATTGTTTTGGGAAGGGTTTTTAGGATTTTCGTCTTTTGGGAGAATGATTGGAGAATATGTACACTTTTTGAGTTTATTCTGGGAGTTGGAAACTATTCTAGAAAATACATAAAAGAACAAAGCCTTCATTACTATAAATCATCAAAAATTTAAGTTTTGAGAAATAAAAATATTAATATATAACTATAATATATATATATACAATTATATATAACACAATGGTGTGGGATCAATACTTATGCAATTTTCATTTTAATTGTGCAATTTTGGCCAAATGGCAAATTCTTAGAATTTTGAGTATTTTAATTTAATAAAAAAATTTATTAGTTGTTGATTATTATCTCCAATTGATATGATTGCATCGTATATCTAATTTTTTTATTCAAAATTCAAAATATATTTAATAATATTTGATAATCTTTATCAAAGAGCTAGAAGTTTGAGAAACAAATAATTATAATTTAACTAATATGTAATTGTTCAATTTATCAAAATCTTTAAACTTTAATTATTTTTTTTGAAGAATATCTTTTAGGTATGTAAAACATTTTTAGTTAAAACTATAAATATATAATATAACAAATAATTTAATCTAAAGAATACTTCAAATATGAAAAGTTACTTCCTACAATAACTATAAACTCATAACATTATTTTTATATTATTAATTTAAATCATTTCCATTTTTTAGCAATATAGAACTCATTTTCAATTATTTGAATAAGTTCTTTATGGGACATATATAGTTTACATAATTGAAAATTTTTAAAAGCTTGATAAATGACTACTTAAATAGTAAATAATATCAATTTTATATTTTTCAATATATTTAGTTAAATAATTTTATAATTATATCACCTACTTTTTTTTATATTGTTGCTTATAATAAATCATAAAAAATATTTTTATATGGATTAATGGTGTCAAATCAAAAAAGTTTGACTGAAAGTAAGTATTCATTTAATTATTTGTACATATCTATATATTTATAGAAGAAATTTATGTATAAGAGAGTGACTTCTTATCTTGAATTGAATAATGAAAATTTACTTATTATTTTATTCAAGTACATATTATATGATATTTGATAATTTTAAACATAATAAAATAACTGTATATATAAATAAAAAATAAATAAATTTTACTTATCAGAGTTGTATAGAATATTGAGAGATATTTTAGTTTATAAAAGTTACATATTTTAAGTTATGGACTAAATTAGTGTAACCCCCTAAATTTTTAATTAGAGAAAGTAAGGGCTAGAAATCAAAATTTTAATTTTAAAAAAAAATATTTTGGGGTTTAAAATGTAAATTGGAAAGGACTTAATTGTAAGAAACTTGAAAGTTTTGGGGTCAATATGTAAAATATTTTGGATCAACTGGGTCAAAATGAGGCAATAAAAAGTTGAGGACTTAATTGAAATTGGGAAAAAGAATTCTAGGGCCAATTTGAAATTTCAGAAATAACCTATATAAATAGCAACCCCTACCCTTTTTTTATTAAATTTTCACATGCAAACCCGTCTTCACCCAGTTTGGTGTCGGCAAAACTCAAAAGTAAACCCACCGTCCTCTTTCTCTCAATGAGACAAACACAACAATAGCCATTTTCCCAAAAATTCTCGGTGAGCAAGCAACGATGATAAGCAAAATGAAGCAAACCAACAGCAGTGACGAGTAGCTCATTTTTGGTGACATCTAGGTGTGAGCAAGGGATAAAAATTGGTGAGCTCAATGAGTAGAAGCAATTGGTAGCTTCAATTTGGAGTTTTTGACAACAACGAAGGAATAATTTGAAAAGGGACATCGCGGTGGCCAACAAGAGGGCTGGCAATTTTTTGGTATAATTGATCAGCAAGATGTCAGTAAAGTCCAAAATTGATTAGGGATTTTGATCAGCACAGCAAGGTAAACATTTTGGTATAGCAAACTTTCAACTCTAACAACAACAGACGGTAGTGCACGATAATGGTGCGGCGACTTTAGAGCAAAACTTTTAGGGCATTGATCCGAGCACGTGCAAGCTAGTTCTAGATTTTGAACTGACATCAAATTTGATCGATTTGGTAAAACATCGATTAATCAAATAATTTGATTCCTGATTTAATTGAATTGTTAGCCTAAATTTTGATGTAAATATAAGTTAATTGGACCAAAATTATAATTATGGACCAAAATAATTGTATGTGATTTTAATATAAAGTGAAGAGTGAACTCAGATCATTAATTAAAAGTTAATTATCATTAAATTACGTTAATTGATAATTGAAAATTTTAAATTGTGTGATGTTATGAAGATTGATTATTATTATTAAGAAAACATGTAAAATTTGTAAGGGTGATATAAATTTAGTAATTATGGGCTTAGAGCATTAAGTTTGAGATTTTAGGTAAAATTCTATTTAAATAGTTAAATGTCTTCTAATATAGTTTGATTAAAATGTTAAGCTAATTACTGATATAAGTTTAAGTAAATTGAATCAAATTGTAATTATAGAATGGAATGGTCGAGATAAGATTTATGATTTCGAGCTAAGCATTTGGATATATAAGTTATGTATAGTGCTAGTGGGCCTGAATTAATAATTAGAATATAATTATCGTTAATTAAGTTAATCAGCGCAATCGCACCTAACTTTGTGTAACATTTCAAGGATTAATTATTTCTTACAATTTAGCAAAATTATTATACATAAACTTGAGCTATTAACTTAAGAAATGATTAGTGATTCATAACAAATAAATCCCTCATTAATACTATAGCTATGATAGCACAATTAGTATGTTAACAATGCATTATTTTCAAAACCAAACCTCCAAATATCATACTAGTTGGACGCATGATAATTTTGTTAGGATAATTTAGATAATTAGAATATTCTAGCTTGAATTACTGTATCCAAAATGGAGTGAGAACTTGGACTTAGATAGATATGCCTCATAATCAGAAACATCCAATATTAAGGTATAAATGGTTTAATTATTGTTTAAAAAGATACATTGCAAATGTTTTGACATTTAAATAAGTTCTATTGGAATAGGTGACAAGGAGTTAGGGTCTCTAAAACCATAAGACAGCATAGCACCTTTGTGGAGTTTTAAAGTAAAAGCAAAGCCTACCTTTCTTCTGGGAAGTGAATGATCTTCGATGTTTGAACTCTCTATATCTATTTGTTGAATTTAATTGTACTCATTCTAATGCCCAAAGATCCTATTTTTTTTATTTATTTTTTGTCCCATATACCTTATAGCCATGCCATCTTTCCTTATACTTATTGATATTTTAGTCTTACTAACCTATTTTGTTTTGTACTCTTAGTTAATCATTATGCATGATATTTATATGACCTTGCTGGCCAATGTTTTATGGATTATATCATTATGTTCAATATGAGATATATATATATATATATGCTTCTGATCAGCATTTTTAAATATATTTTATTTATTGGCATTATGTTTAAGTCTCCTTCAGGATGCTCTTAGGACATTACTCTCTGTAGGGACACCATGAGGTAAGTTAGGCCTAGGATTAGGTCTGGAAAGATGATCGATGGTATGAACTGATAGTGGCTAGTCTCCCAGGTGGTATCCATTTAAGACCCTGACATGTAGATAGTTGAAAATAGTTGTCTGCAAGTGGTGGGTTCTAGTGTACAGCCAGCTATGTTGCACATCTACCGAGCTGAGTGCTTGGTTGCTAAGCTAATTACTTGGGTAATGGAGTGACAAAGAGAAATGAACAAAGCTGATAGAATCTTTGCTAGGATTGAAGATTAATAAGAAAAGGCCACTAGATACATACATATATATATATATATATCTATACTTAATGAGATTGCTTTCAGAACAATAATTGTGGACACAAGCATTAGTATACATTAAATAATAATTATCTTAGATCTAGTAGTGATCCTCTTATCGAACGTTAGGCTATTTGATAGTTTAGCAGCCATCTTATAGACATTATATGCAAAAGAAAAATAGCCAAAAATAAGGGAACATCTAATGTTAATGCTAACCAACAAACCAATCAAGGTCTAATATGTCTTGTGTTTAAGGAAATTATGCATATTTATTGAATCTTGTGCAATAAGAACTAAGAATGATTGGATATTAATTGGCAAACATCTTATTTAGTTATTGTAGACAACTGTGGCCTACACATCAAGAAGCTTCGCAACTAATTGAATAGTATCACAAAAACTAACCCCAACATATTCATTGAGTTGAGAAACTTTGGAAGAAGATACTTCAGAACAGAGATGTCCAATAAGTGTTGAGGAAGGAACATGAGTCCTATAGGTGCATTCAATAGTTATAGGAGAAATTATAAAATAGATGGTTATAATGTGGCAATAATTCATGCAATCACATCAACAACAAGGTTAATTGTGTAACCTTCAGAGAAACAAAAAGCCTCCAAAGTTTGAAACTTTAGCACCTTTCCTTAAGTTCCATCCCCTAATATTTATGGGTGAATTAGATTACCAAAAGATAGAATCTTAGATCAAGAAGATCGAAGATATCTTCTAGATGTTAAGTTAACCAGATGACCCTCAAACTTATATTTGCCATCCATATGTTGGAAAGAGCTATGAGTCAATGATGGACCTTAGTAAGTCAACAATGGGAATATAAGAAAATGCCTCATACATGGAAAAACTTCTATGGGAATTTATGGATAGATTCATAGTATAAGAAGTAAGAGATGCCTAGAGACAAGAATTTGAGGGTCTTACCCATGGGGATATGACAACATGGCAACATGAAGCTAGATCTACTTGATGAAATTAAATACTTAATTGTTCTTGCATTATTTTTGTGTTCTGTAGGTAGTGATTGCCCAAAAATGAGTTAACAGATGGTTTTTCGGCGAACCAAATACCAGTTGATCAAACTTGATGCATTTTTCAAACTGAACATAAGGACAAGATATGTCATGGACTCTTGGGTTTAATGAAATGGACTTTTTGTTGTCAGCTATATGTGCATGAATTTCTATCTCACGGGTCTAAAATTTGATAATGCTAAACCTAGACTTAGTTCTGTGTAATAATACTAGCATATACTAATATGATCAAACTAGACTATCCTATATCTCTCATGCCAACATATTGGAAAAATAATTGATAAAAGAAATGGCAAACAACATGAAACTTTCCAAGCAAAAGAAAAAAAAAAAAAACTTAGACAGCATGAAAATTTTCAAACAAAAGAAAGAAAGAAAGAAAGAAAGAAAGAAAATCTATATAAGTAGGAACTAAACAAACTATCCTTGATGAAATTAATTAAGCAATT
This sequence comes from Jacaranda copaia, assembly GCA_014898725.1. Taxonomy (NCBI): domain Eukaryota; kingdom Viridiplantae; phylum Streptophyta; class Magnoliopsida; order Lamiales; family Bignoniaceae; genus Jacaranda; species Jacaranda copaia. The sequence goes on along the minus strand of JACGDI010005412.1, from coordinate 522,847 downwards.
TCATCAATGGTTATTCCTAGCGTGATAGGCAATCTGAGTGCAACTATAGTTGTATAGATTCGCTTGCCGATTTGAGTTGCAATTGTAGTAAGAGTTCCCTTTAGTATTATATAGGACATTATGCCTTACCAGTGCACCATAATTGTGATTTTACTTTGAAATTTGGGTTAAAATTGACAAAACGTGGAAGAAATAGGCCAAAGCAATTGAAACGGGCTTGGAAGTATTCCTCGACGCACGTTGGCTGGACACCGCACACTAGGGTAGAAGGTAGTGTATGCTAAGGTGCATAGTTAGGTAAAATATGGTTAAAATCCATACGTCGTGTGTCGAGACATGAGCAGGCCACTCCCTAACATGGCACTTTCTGTGATCGCGCACCAGGGCACATGGTGAATTACAAATTTATGCTAGGGTGCAATATTTGTATGTCCTGGCATGGAATAATTTGCTAGGATTGCCAAGACAGCATAATACGTGCATTGAGGCGCAAGCCTTGCATGCCTTAGCGCGCGGCATAAGTCTACTGGGATTAGGAAACTTTATTTTCATGGGTATTTAATCAACATCTTTTGGGACAAATAGAGATTGATCATACACGAGTGATTTTAGACTACTTTTGAGATAGTTTCTCAAGATAATGTTTAGAACGAGAGTGTTAGATGTTCTCGTGAGATTTGTGAGACTCAAGTTTGTACTTATTACCTTGACTGAAATCAATAAAATTCTTTTCTTTATTAGGTGGATAAGGCATATCACCGAATCACGTTAAATTTGTTGTTAAGTTTCATTGAATTTTTTTACTATTACTTCATAGTTTTGTTACTAGAACTTTCTAGTTACAACAAATTGGTATCAAGAGTCAAGATTGATTAGATATTGGCCATGAAGTACAAGGTATAGAAGTTTGATGGGAAAAATAACTTTGGTCTATAGAAGATAAAAGTTCACACCCTTCTATATCAATAAGGTTTACAAAGAGCGTTAAAAAGTAGAGATTTCTTGTTAGAGATGCTAACAGATAAGGAGAAGGATGAGTTTATGGCAAAGGATTATGGAACTTTGGTGTTATCATTGGCAGATAATGTACTAAGAGAGGTCATCATAGAAAATATGCTAATGGGATTGTGGTTAAAGCTGAAGAGCCTTTATATAATGAAGTCCTTGACAAATCGACTATATCTGAAATAATAGTCATATATATTAAGGATGAAAGAAGGTACATCTATTACTCAACATATTGATTCATTCAATAAGGTGATTTTAGATCTTGTTAGTATAGATGTCAAAATTGAAGATAAAAATCAAGCGTTGATTCTCTTGTGTTCTGTGCCTAAATCCTTTGAGCACTTGGTATCTATTTTGTTGTACATGAGAGATATAATTTCAATGGAGGATGTGAAAGCCTCACTGAATACCAACGAATTGAGAAAATATGTCCTAGACAGTAATGATAGTGAAAGCGGGAAAAAAATAGTGGTGAAAGAGAGACCAAGAGAAAGAGGAAAGAGTAAAGGTTGCTCAAAGTCCTGAACCAAGCTTAGAAATGGCATCAAGTGTTTTAAGTATAGGGGAAAGGGCTATTGGAAACAAAATTGTATGAAATGAGAAAAAGGAAAGGATATAGGTGAAACTTCTAATTAGAAACGGGATGATGTTGTAGGAATTGTAAAGGATGAGTCTAATGATGGGCTTATTCTCAATGTTACTAAGCATTTACTAAGCTCTGAGTGGATTTTGGATAGTGGTTGTTCCTACCACATGTGCCTACATGAAAATTGTTTACCATTTATCAAAAATACGATGGTGGTGAAGTGATTTTAGGAAATGATGCTTCATACAGGGCTGTAGAAATGGGCTTACTGGGTATTAGAATACACGATGGCATAGTAAGGACCCTAATAGGTGTGTGTCATGTTCTAGATCTGAAGAAAAATCTAATTTTGATGGGTACTTAGGACATAAAGGCTGTGATTACAGGTTTAAGATAGAGTTTTGTGAGTTTTCAAAGGTTCATTACTTATCATGAAGGGAAAGAAGAGAAATGGCCTTTATATATTACAAAGCAACATAATTTATGGTACTACAATATTTTCTTCATTAGTCAATGATACTATGAGAATGTGACATATGTGGCTTAGGCATATGAGTGAGAGCAAATGTTATAATTGAGCAAATAAGGCTTGCTTTGTGGAGAGAAGACTAGAGAACTGGATTTCTACAAGCAGTGTGTGCTTAGCAAGCAACATAAAGTGAAATTCGACACTACGATTCATAAGACTAAGGGCACCTTAGATTACATTCACTCAAATCTTTGGGGGCCTTTTTAGGTTTCTTCAAAGGGTGGTACCAAATATATGATGACATTTATTGATGACTTCTCATAGAGAGTATGGGTATACATGCTGAAGCATAAGGATAAGTAGTTTGTCAACTTCAAGGAATAGAAAACTTTGATCTAAAAGCAGACAAGAAAAAAATCCAGCACTGTGGACTAGCAACGAACTAAAGTTTTGCAATAAGAAATTTCAAGAATTCTGCGATAAGGAAGGAATTGTGAGGTATCACATAATTGTACATACACAACAATAAAATAGAGTTGTAGAATGAATGAACACGACTATCTTGGAGAGAGCTAGATGCATGCTCATTAATGTTGAATTGTCTAAGGATTTTTAGGTAGAAGCAATTAACACTACGTGTTATTTAGGGAATAAATCACCATCGACTACTTTAGACTACAAGACATTAATGGAGTTTGGTCCAGGCCTCTTACTAATTACTTAAATTTGAGAGTATTTAGGTGCCCAACCTATGCATATGTTCATGATGGGCAGCTTGAGCCAAGGGCTAGGAAGTGCATATTTCTAGACTATGCAGATGGAGTAAAGAGTTATTCTTTGTGGTGTAAGATGACAAGGATTTCAAGATGATTATCAGCAGAGACGTGGCATTTGATGAGTTTGCTATGATGAAGAATGTGGAACAACTTGAAAGTAGTCAACAAGGTAGAGAGTTAAGGTGAATGTGGAATTTGAACTTGACACTCCACAAGTTTCAAAAGAGATACAGAAAGTGGTAGATGAAGCTAGTGAGAGCGCATTATCACCTAATCAGTAGTAGGAAAATAATTCACTATAGAACTATCATTTAGCTCGCGATAGAAAAAGGAGGTAGATTAAACCACTGTAGTGGAATTTTATGGGTGATGATCCAATCATATATAAGAAGGCTATTTCTAAACTAGATTCTAATAAATGGGTTGTAGCTATGAGTGAATCAATGAAGTCCCTACACAAGAATAGCACATGAAAGCTGGTTGATGTACCTAAAGAGTAGAAAATTGTAGGTTGCAAATAGATCTACAAGAAGAAGGAAGGGATTCCTAGGGTTGAGGATGCTAGAAACAAGTTGTGATTAGTTGCTAAGGGTTTTACATAAAGAGAGGGAGTTGACCTCCGTGAGGTATTCTCCTTAGTTGTAAAACATACTTTCATTCCTGTTTTACTTGTCATGGTTACTCTGTTTGATATGAAGTTTGAGCAAATGGACATGAAAACAACATTTCTGCATGGTGAGTTATATGAACAAATCTACATGAGCCAATCGGAGGGATTCATTGTTTCTAGGAAAAAAATCAAGCATCTCTCTTGAAGAGGTCTTTATATAGCTTGAAGCAATTTCCTAGGCAGTGATATAAAAAGTTTAGTACTTTTATTACCAAGATAGGATATACTAGAAGCAATTTTAATTGTTGTGTATATTATAAAAAATATAGTGATAGCCTTCTCGTATATTTATTGTTGTACATTGATGACATGTTGATTGCCTTTAAAAACATATATGAGATCAATGTCTTAAAAGCTTAGTTGAGTTAAGAAATTGAGATGAAGGATTTAGGCAATGTAAAGAAGATACTAGCATGAAGATCATTGGGGACAAACAAGCAGAATTGTTGTATTTGTCTAACAATATTACATCGAAAAAGTACTAGAATGTTTTGGAGAATAATTAAAAAAATATAGAGAAATTAATTTTTTGTTGGATGACCAAAGTGTTACTTATTTTTAGCCAATTTATTTGCACCTGCCACGTGAATACATGGCTTATGGCTGTATTCAAATTTGGGAATCATTGATAGTATTAATTGGTGTCTAATTACCAGGAAATGAAAGTCAAGGTGGTTGGATATGTAGATGATGATGTGATAATAAAATAATATGATGGTGTATGATGATGATGATATCATGAGGTGAAACAAATGTTATAAAGGGATTATTTGCAAACACTTCTTTTACGCTTTACCTAGTTCGAATTTTTTATAAAGATTCCTCGCCAGTTACATAATTCTTTGCAGATCTTTATATTTGTCTAAATAAAAAGTATACATTTTAAGAAAATGATATTTGAAATGACAAACAAAACTCCTTTAGTATTTATAATCCAATACATACATACATACATATATGTATTATCTAAAATTTAAAAACATATAATTTATCTTGTATATTTTGTATTCGCTAAGGAGACCACTCAAATACAATATTGCATTAGTATAAAAAAAAATAATAGTTAAGTGTTATATAACTTTAAATTTTCAATAGATTATTCATATAAAATATATTTACCTCAATATCACTTTCATATTCATCAATTATTTTTGAACAAATATTTATAAACTACATTAAATATATCAACTATTAAAAATATATACAGATGATATTTCCAGCAGTAATGCATTAAAAGTAATAAACTGAATGTAAATATAGATTTTTAAACTGAATATTAATTCACCAATTGTGTTAATGGTAAATACAATGCTTTCTAATTTTGTTTATCACTAGATTTTTGGGGTGAAGCACTATTGGCTATATATCATATTTTAAATAGAGCTCCAAGTAAAAGAATTAAAATTACCCCATACGAGTTGTGGAATAAAAAAAATAAAAAATAAAAATCTTAATTATTTAAAAGTTAGACTACGGGGCTTAATGTGAGGGCTCCTGAATCCGAATGAAGGAAGTCGCGTGCAAGAGGAATTGCATATACACAACATAGATCGATTTATGATCATAATATCAAATAATTCAATTTTTGCAAACACAGTGATTCAATCAAGAAATGCTATATTGGATGAAACAAGGTTCTATTTAATTTCTAGGCTTAAGGAACTATTTTTTGATTAAGTATTTTAGCAAATAATGTGACAAATGAACATGAAGAAAAATCTCTTGAGGTTCAAAGAAGTAAAAGAAATAGAATTATAATAAAGATATATGGTCCTAATTTCTTTGGGTTCCTAATTGAAGGAACCATAGAGCATGTAGATACTCATTTATCATATAGTTTCAATGTTGATGGTGATCCCTTAATATGTAAAGAGATTATGAGGTCTCAAGATTTTATATTTTGAAAAAATAAAATAAAATCGTACAAGATGACATGACCTCAATACAAGGAAGCAAAACTTGAAAATTAGTAGGTCCCCAACTTGGTTCCAAGCCAATAAGTTGTAAATTAGTTTTCAAAGAAAATGAAGGTGGTAGAACCAATGGAAAGTTTAAAATAAGTTGAGGTTCAAATCTAGCAAATAACTTAAATATTTGAAAATGATAGAGATTGTTCAAATATTTTCAAAATCAATGTTTTAATAAGTGATTTGCGATGAATATAAATAAAAAATATAAAGAAAACGTGCTGAGATATCACATCTTACATTAGGTGCAAGCAACAACCATATGAAGTCAAAGGTTGGGCCATGCTTCGGGCTTTTATTTGATCCGTCTATTTATTGGCTTGTACGGAAAAATTATAACCATTATTATGAGTTATATCGCTTGTGAGAAGGCACTAGTAATCTCTGCAAAAAGAATTGTCATTAAACAAGAAATTATCAAACACCAATATTGTGCACTAATGCATCCTCCGCCATCATAGTTTTTCATTATGTTCATCATACCTTGCTTTGTTGCAGAAAATATTATATAATCGAAATAGCTTTGTAATTTGAGTGTGTTAAAAGAGTTTAATTTTAAAGTGTTTGACAAAACCAAAAAAATTTTATTGTACTTCACGAGACTATTTACAATCCCTTATACATACCAAGTGGTTGGGTTGAAATGAATCTTAAGAAAAATAGTAGAGCAGACAACTTCAAGCTATTTACAGCTTAACACACCTTTCAACCTTCGAGTTCAAATTTGAAGCCATTTAAAAAAGTCGAAGTTTGTAAAACTAGAAAGAATTACATCCCACAACCAGTTAAAAGTAGTTTGTACCAGATTCCTTTTCTATTAATAATGAGTATGCTTCATAGTATATGCGACACTGAAATAAATCAAGAAATTTTCCTTTCCTTGGGGTACCCATAAATGAGGATAAAAATAGCCAACAGAATTGCGGGGATATATAACATAGGGAGGGTCGTGCGGAGGCTCTAGTACGTTGTGGCCCCTGGCCATGGAGGGTTCTGTCGTCTCATAAATTGTTATCCATTCATTTTCTGTATAGAATAAAGGAACAATTTTTGAGGTTTAGAGAGCAGTGGAGGTAGCGGCGGCGGCGGGGGGCGGCGTTCCAGTCCACCATTCTTCCATTACCCACTTGTACAAAAATCGAGAGCGAAGTTTTTATTCATTCTGAAGGGCAGCACGGCCTTCATATGGATGGTCTCCTCATTTTTGTCCTTCTGTGAAATTTTTTTTTCTGAGTATGATTGAGTTTGCATTGTTTCTGTCCCCAACTACTCCATGAGTGGATCAATAATATTGCAAGCTTGGTTTTGTGGAATTATTTGGAGCGGGAGGACTTCTTTGAGTGAGATAAGTTCAATGTACTTTTTAATTGAGAGCGCAGCTTAGTGATTAAGGGAAGAATCACTCTTATTGCATTACCACTAATTGTCCAAAAGATAGGACAAAGCTTATGGAGCTTATGGTGGGACTAGAGAATGTTTTTCTTAATTTTATTTTTACAATAATGTGCTTAGTTAGATCAATTTATAAATAATTATTGAACATTTCTCTTCAAAATGGAAGTTGCAAAAATGTGCTGAATCATACCAAAACCATGCAATACTGATTGATGATGAGAGGCCAATTGACTTAATTACATTGCCTTTCACATATAGTTTGAGGTTTGGGGTTTGAACTCTAACAAATTCTTAATGTGGACGAGTATAAATATATTACCTATTATTCATTTTTCCCTTGTATTGTGGTAGATGCATGTCAAAAACAATTTAAATCCTCTATTATAATTTATGGTCATGTCCTATTTTATTTTATGAAAATATAATACGTCTGTTAAATATTTTCTTACAAGAATAATCCAATACACTTGGCATATTTATATTAAGTTGGAATAAGAGATTAAATAGAGAATGGACTAAATGATTTAAAGTGTGTTCTTGTCAAACTTCATAAAATATCAAGTATAAAAAAGAGGAGTATACACAAGTAGTTATTTATACATGCCAATTTATTTACATGTTTAAGTAAAACCTACACACATAAGTCATATAACAATCATAACTTATTCATCCATCTGCCACTTAACTAGTTCAGATGGTCATTACATAATTATACAAATAAAAACTTAAGGGGGAGGAGTTGAAGAATAAGGGATGTGGCGAGAAGTAACAGCAGAACTCGTTAGGGACTTCCCACAAGCATGCTCAAAGCAGTCGACTGGCAGCTCTGCCTCACATTCCTTCTTACTCCTCTGGAGTGGCTTTTCCGGCAGACAGTTTCTACGATCATCAAAAACAATCCCTTTCGAAGTTAAGTTACTACAGATTCCCTGCTCCTCACAGAAGAAGTTGTAGGAGAAGGTGAAATTTGCCAAATTAGGCAAAACACATATTCCCTCTGGCACTATTCCACTCATCTTGTTGTGTGCCAAGTCTAGCCTCTCCAGGTGAGATAAACCTGCAAGGCTATATGGTATTGGACCGACTATTTGGTTGAAGCTGACGTCGAGTACTCTCAGTTTGTAAAGAAATCCCAACTCAGTTGGTAAACAACCAGATATACTTGTGTTTATCAGCAGTAGTTCTTCTAACGAGTTTGCAAATTTCGCTATGGTTGGAGGGAGGCATCCTCCAAAACGGTTATTGGCAAAAACCACAACAGAAGCAGTGCTTGGGCCTAAATTTGGTGGTATCATAGAAGTGAAGCGGTTGTTATTGAGAAATATTGCATCGAGGTTCTTGTTGAAGAGCTCAGGAGGCAACTGCCCTTCAAAGTCATTGTAACGAATGTCGAGGTAATATAGTGAAGGAAGAGAGAGTACTACAGATGGGAAAGGTCCTACAAATCTATTGTTGCTGAGGTCAAGCTCAAAGAGAAATGACAGGTTTGATAGAGTTTGAGGGATGATTCCGCAGAAACGGTTGCTGTTCAAATGAATCAAGGCAAGTTCAGAAAGGAGGCCTAATTCATCAGGCAGGAAGCCTGCCATGTCTGCATGATTGAGGTCAATCCCCGCAACCACTTGAATGCTCGTGTTGTTGGGATATGGGGCACAGTAGATGCCAGTGTAATTGCATACATTAGGGCCGTTCCAGTTAGAAGTGAAGTTTTGTGGATCGGAGTAGATGACACGTTTCCAAGCTTGAAGGGCAACATAGGCTTGTTGGAGCCTATGGTTTGTGGCATTCTTAGAAACATGCTTGATACGGTGATGGTGTGTGGTGGTTGTATGTCGATTTTTGGCATCTATATGGTTGAAAAAGGAGCCGAAGATGAGTAGCAAGAAGATTACAAAACGGGCTAGGAGGAGGGACGAAGAGCATGAGGCCATTGCACAGAAAAAATTACGTTCAAGAAAATGGAATTCTTTTCGATTTTACTGTCATGTGTTTGATATTATATAAGCATTCTGAGTAGCTAAAGCCTCAGTTGTACTCGTTACAACCACCAAATACAGCGACCTTTTACCATCACTAATGGCATCCAATATGATTATGTTTTTACCATTTTCTTGCCTTCTGTTGGATAGTCTTAATGGTTGCAGCTTACAAAATTGACCAGCAATGGAAGTTGGGATTTGGATTAGTACTTTTTCCGCTGAATATTAACAGTTGTGCATGAGTATGCTGAGGATTTAAATTAGAATAACTAGTGGATAACTTACAGGAAAACGACTTATTTCCTTTTCGCATAGTTTTCTCAGCTGCTTGACATGAAAACTGAGAAGACAGCTTGGCCCCAGAGGAAAAGAACATGAGGAAAAATACCTTTTCTTCAATCTGAAGGCATAGAAAATACAGTCAATGATCTACAAGAAAGGTCTATTCTTAGGTGGGGGTATATTTGAGTGGTCTTCCAGCTTAGAATATAGTTTGACTAAGCAACATAATTTTACTAGTGTGAAGTTAATCTTTCCATTTTACCAATAAACGTCCGACAACTATAGGATTATTTCAAAATTCAAAACCTTTTCAAAACTAATAATGAGTCTTGGAAAAATTTCTTAAACTTTAGTCAGTAAAAAAAAAATACATAATACTGTTAAGGAAGTATATCACCACATTGTGGAAAAATGGTTCGGCCTATGTTTTTCACATGCCATTGAAGTTCATTCTCACCTAAGTAACACAATGGAATTTAGCACTTGGAAAATATCATTATGCTCCGAATTTGAAACCAAACATGATTTTGACAGAAATTTTGTCCAAAGCAAAGATTTCTGGAAGTTATTAGCTCGCAATTTTCATTGACAGTGACTGCAAATTCCTAGGAATATCAGAATTCATAAATGGATGTTAACATTATTAGCACTACTGCAGTTTAGAGGGAGATAGTTCTCTGACAAACAATTCAAGAAAGACAACTGTTACAACTTGAAGCAGAAAAATAGAGAGGCCCTAAATCTCTAAAAGACCAACCGAGGATAGATATGGAGAAACACCCAAACCAACCATATTCCATAAACACTGCTGAGACGTCATTAGAAATACTTTATTTAAGCTCTGTGACAACTGAGATATTTGGACCAGGTTTTGTATGGTTCCCCCCATCTCTCCAAGCAGCAGACACACAAAACATTGGAACAAGAAGTAGCATATTTGCCCCAAAGCCCTTGAAGAGTGATTTAATGCCTTCATTTTTTATGATCTGCACAAATGCATCACTGGAGCTCTTATACTTGAAAGCCTCTCCTGAAGTCATCATCATCCTTCTAGCCAAGGTAGCACATGGGTAAGGAGCCAAGTGACCAACCGTGCAAAAAAACGCATCCTGCAATGCTCTTCCTAAGTAAACTTCCAGCAGTGATTAAATAATTATTATCAGCAGCTACTACAACAAACTTATGCAACACTAAAAACATGCTGAATCACATGGGTCATGCTCCAATGGCATGATGAAGCAGTTGCTAACAATAAATCCTATACATGCAATATTGAGCCCACAATATATCCCCACAATGCCATCAGATTTTAGAGTCTTTCTCCAAACATCAAGCAAACCCCTAAACTGTCTTTCACCGCCACTTTTAACACACTTGATATCATTAGCGAGATGTGTATAAGCGTATTCCAGTGGATAGAGGCATAGATAAGAAGAGGCACAAGCAGCAGAACCAGCTACCACGTTCCCAGAAAACCAATTTCGGTTATGATCTCTATCTCCTTTGAGGTTGTAAACAAGATGCTCGAAGCAAACACCAAACCCAATGTTTAGTGCCTGACACAAGGTCAAAAAATAAAAAATAAAAAATAAAGGAAGAGCATAGAAAAATTAGATTAATGATGAACCAAATTTGAAGCATGAATGAAATCTCTTCTTCCCATTACATATGGTGATGAATCATGCCAAATTGGAAAGAGTGTGCTACTATGACATAGATCATGCCGAGCAAATATTGGTGACAGTAAAAATAAGTTCATGTATGAGCAATTCTGTATGGATTGTTCTTAAGTAAAAATGCACTATATCAAAAGGAAATCACACCTTCATTCTTAACAATTCTGACAAAGCAGTCTGTGATCCCATTATATGGTGTAGATAGTCTACCAGTTCTGATCAACTCTCCCTGATTCTGAAGCAGGAGTTTCACTCTAACAAATGGAGCTGCAGTTGTAGTGCATACAAGCCCATTCATGAACGAACTTGCCACAATTAGATCATAATTGACAGGATCTATTCTCTTAACAGGTGAAGAATTTTCATATAATGTGCATCTGAATGCTGGTGACATAGCATTCCATGAACCATCATTGGCAAACTTGTCAGTTGAATTATTTAAACAATCATTCCTGGATTTCATGTGGTAAAAGAAAGATCCCCCATGTGCATTCTGAAGCGGAGACATATGCTGCAATGTGTCCATTTTTATATTTTCATACCAAGACATGACCTGAAAAGCAAAGCAACTAACAACGATACATGCAACAATCTTAAACTAAAATACCAAAACATATTAAACTAACAACTTCACAATAGTCCTGATTTCTCACAAATTATATTCCCAAGATATCACAAAACCTTTTAGGTTGCAAATAGCTTCCTACTCTCAGGCCTCAGCATCTACAAGCACTTAATTTAGAAGACGAAAGCAATCCCTGCTGACGTACAACATAAAACATGAACCCAGAGATGCTAAATTATATAAATTCTGCACAACAAAGCCAGAAATCTAGATATAGAACATATACATCAAATCTTGGGAAGCAGCAGCCTTATGGCAGATACAAAATAGTTAAAACAATCTGCATATAAGAAAGTCATAAACTTAAGTTAATAACATACATTAGATCTTGGCTACACCGGACCAAATTCACTATATAATGTTCACAATGTGAAGAATGCCAGATTTAAAATTCCACTGACTCTAACAAAATTATATTTCATGTAAGTAAGCCTTTCGTTTTTTTCCAAAATTGGTAAGCAATTTAGTAACATCTACAGTTTCAGCTTTTTGACCAATGGACAGTCTTAAACCTGCCTCTCTTAATTTGCATTAAAGAATGAATTAGGATCACCCCAAAGCTAAATTAGGAGGTGTGGATTGTCCAAATTCCTACTTATTTATTTCATATTACAATTTGCATGGACATTTTTATCAGAAAATATTTGTTTTCCGAAAATTTTCTAACTGGTCAAACACAAATTGCGGCCGCACTACTAAACAATGTGCCTAACAGTCAAGCTTTTTCTGTAAAAAGATAAACATATTTTGCTTAAACCTTACAAACCCCAGGGCTTTCAAAAATTTGATCTTATAGTCTTGACAGTACAAGAAAATGACCAAAACAAAGAAAAAAACTCTCGAACTTGCAGAAAAATATCGAAACTCACAACCAGAATGCGATGGTCCTCATATCCAAGAACACTACCCTAGGAAGCACTGTAAAGACAACCAGTACGATTTGTGTTCGGAGAACTCCAAATCTAAATGCGCTAGTGGGGCCCTTTGGATTTGTTTTCGAAGCCTTTTTGGGAGATTTTTTAGGGCCCTAACCCAATAGACAGGTTTTTTTATGTTCCTAAACTCTCGTTTTTATCTATTGTAATATATATACTTTATTATCATTGACTTATAACTAATTGAATATCTATCTTAAGATATGTTTGTTTTAAAAATAAATAAAATTTAGGGTTATTTGTTTAGGCCTGCCTGAGGTTTGGTTTATTTACTTAAAAATTCAAAAATTTGACGAAATTATCAATACCTCCTAATATTTTGCTCTATTTTACATTTTTGAAAGTTCATTAGTCTCTATCCAAAAAATTTGCTAATGTCGTCAATAATTTACATGAAATCCATAAATGTCCTGTGGTTACTGTGATGGTTATTTTTGTGACAAAAATACTCTTGAACTTATTTGTAATTTTTTTAAAGACTATAAAGTTTTATTTGTTAAAATATAATTTTTTATCCACTTAAGTTGCACTATAAAATATTACTTTTACCCCCATTAAAAAATCAAAACATTACATTAGTTGAATATGATAATCCTCTTATAAATAAAAGTTATGGAACATTGCAAATATCCACCTAAACTTTGCATGAAACTACATAACATGTTAGAAGAAAAGACTAAAATTTTTGCACCATCTATGAATATTATAAAAGCCTTACATTTCAATCCTTTAAATATTTAAAGTTTGACAGATTCATCATCCAAAATACTTACAAAATATAGTTAGGCTATCCACCAAGACAAAATAAAATAGCCATATAAGCGAACCACAACCAATAAAAATCCAACCAATATAGCTTTCCAAATCTAATAAAACAACAAGCTTCAACATAAAATTTTTCACAATTTCACATTGACAAAAGAAATAACAAGGACAAATTTAAGCAACATTTCTAGACTATCTTTCACCTCCCAAATGCTCATGTTCCTCAGTAGATGCAGAGCTGTTTTTGGCCTTCTTTTTCTTCTTCATTTCTCTTAGAATTTCAGCCAAAAGAGTGTTAGCATCAAACTAGACAAATTGGTCATTTCTTCTCTGCAAAAAGAAAAGAAAACATTAATCTACAAGTTTTAAAAATTCAAATATGCCTCAGTATCAGTTATTAGAGACTTCATACCTTTCTTCCTGCTCTTAGAAATGGACCAAGATGCCTATATGCAGGTCTTTTTGTTGTGCCCAAAAGACTAGTAGGTGTTGCATCAAAGAGAACATGATCTATTACTTTATATCACATTTTTTGCCTCAACTGGATTTCTTCTTCTGCTACTTGATGACCTCTTCATCTTAGGATGAAAAACTTTTTTCTAGTTGGGAATTCAAGTCTAAAAGCTAAAAGGTAATGTTTGGAATTCGATGTATCACCTCTAAGTAAGCCTTCAAGTAAATAGGCCTATAGAAACTAATATTTGCATAAAGATCTATTGATTCTCACCTGTAGGATATGGCTAATATAGCATGTTTGCATGGAATGCTAGAAATATCCTATCCTCTACAGTCACAACTCCTATCATCTAGGTTGACAATGTAATGCATCACTTTATCTAACACATAGAACTCATATGCACTACTAATTGTCAATTGGCAGTATACAACTTCAAATTTCAAACTATTATTCATAGAGACCATATTCTCATAGACATAGTTAGTCCACCTTTACCCTCTCTCAAATCTCAACCTTAGCCTAGTCATTAACTTTGTTTGAAGACTATTAAGGAGGGTTAAAATTGGTTTTGACCTTAGCTCACCTATCCAGTGGTTGAAAGATTCAAAAATGTTATTTGTGACATGATTATTTTTCAATCTTAAATCAAAAGCATGCCTTGCCCATAGCTAAACAAGAATTCCTATCAACCAATTATGTGCAACCTATTTATGCTCCTTGATCTTATACACTGCCCAATTGTAACCCTAGGCATTATAAGAACATACAGCCATCCAAAAATACTTTTTCAACAACACACCTTATAATTGTTGTCTAAAATTGGCATAAATATGCTTACAACACTTCTTATTTATTGCATTGGCAACAAGTTCACTAATAGCTTCAATAAGGTGCTGCCAATAGAAATAAAAAAGTCAGAAATAATATCATAGAAACCATTTTACTTTATAAGATATAACAGAAAAACCCTTAAGGTAATGTTAATATTACATTTACCCCTCTTAAGGTAATGTAAAATATTACATATAGCCCCATACAAACAATCAAAGTTGGTATGATACTACATACTTAGAAAAATCTAAATATGATATTACATTTACCTCCTTAAAGTCTTACAAACCTAATCAAAAAGCATTTAAGTCAATCACAAATAACCAAGAAAACCATTTAAGCTGCAAAAAGACAATAGAATATAGAAACACCTTTTGTTTATTAGTCATGAAGGTCTAGGGCTTGTTAGTATCAAATCCCCAAAGCATATTCCTCAAGCACTCAAGGAAAATCCCCAACTCTACTTGCATTCAGTTTTAACTATTATAAATGCAATTGGAAACAACTCATTATTTCCATCAAAACCTACTACTGCCAGTAGACCTCTTCCATGTGGTATTGAACTACTTTCAACGCCATCTTCAAACTCCACTACCCTTTTAAATTGCATGCTAGATATGGAACTTGGGTTTCTCCTCATCACCATGACATAATTAGAAGGTAGCTGAGCATAAGACTCACTATGGTTGCCCTTAATATCACTAAGTGCCTTTCTCTTAGTTCTATAAAGCAACATATAAGCAGGAGCAACCCTATTTTTTTAGCTCTATCCTGAATCTTTTATGCCTTATGGTAGGATTATCTCTCATTATTTCTTTCAATTTCCCAGCCATCCACTTAGCAAAAGCTTCTTTAGTGCGATCAACTCTAACATATGTGTGATCTGGCAATTTTATTTTGATAGAAAATGTAACACCATCTAGCATGATGAAGGCATGAATCCTCCAAGGACAACCATCAGCAGCACAATTAGTAGTCACTCTATTTCTATCATCCTTGATCCTAATAATCTCAAATCCATCTTTTATGGCATACTCCTATAATGCATCTCTGAATCCATATACATTAGAGAACACCATTCGTTTCTAAAGTTTGATTTTTTATGATGAGTCTTTTAGAATGATGAATTCATCTCTGTCTACTATAGCACCTCCTAGAGGATCATTTGAAATCTCATCATCTTATGAGTTCTAAACCTCACAATGGTCATTTGACCATAGTCAAACAACTCAATGCTTGAAGCATCAACAAAAAACTCCTTATCTAATTCACTTGGCTTTTTTTCATCTAAGTCTGATTCACTTTTCTCTTCCATAGAATCCTCACTTGACTCTGACAAACTTGCCTTGACTCACTTTCCTTTGGCTGACTTTTATTTAACTGATTACCATCATTTAGATCATTAGTTGTTATTATTTCCATCTTTATTCAAACCCTAATCCCCAAAAACGATATTAACAACAGCCTCATTCAAGAAATTTTCAGCAATCTAAAATATATTACAATAAAAAGAAAATAATACTCAGATTATGTATGAAGGACTTAAGTATTTAACATAACTAAAATAAACTCCTCAAAGTTTACATAAACTTACAATAAACCCCCTATTGTTTACATAAAACTATAAAAAAAACTGCTCCCTAATCTTTATGTTACTATTATAGATATATAATTAAACTTATTCAAATATTATAAATGCACCCTCATATTACAACTACCTCTTCATATTACATATTTAACATTACAGAAATTACTAACTAGCCCCCTATGTATATTCCATATTACAATCAACCCCTGATATTACAAAATAACACTTGAAAGTGCAATTAACTTATCTTCTCTACCTCATTAGCTGCAGTATTCTCTCTCTTATTTTCATTTGCATTATCTCTCTCATGAACAATATCCTTCATTATCTCCTCAATAATCTAGAACACATAGGAAAATATTACCAAGTATATGCTACAAAACGTACAAAGAAAAAAGAGTGTTGA
Source organism: Jacaranda copaia (assembly GCA_014898725.1). Lineage (NCBI taxonomy): Eukaryota > Viridiplantae > Streptophyta > Magnoliopsida > Lamiales > Bignoniaceae > Jacaranda > Jacaranda copaia. The sequence continues at coordinate 506,432 of JACGDI010005412.1, read as the reverse complement.
AATTTACATTCACAATAGCATCAACATTAGGATTATCATGACCAAATTGATGACCAGCATCAAAATTAAATGCTTGGTTTGTAGTCTTAACAACTTGTGGAACTGTAGAACCCTCAATAATGGGCTCCATCATATTTTCTTAAGTTGTAGAACTCTCAGCAATAGGCTCTAACACACCTTGTGGAGCTTCTGAACTCTTAGCAATAGGCTCTATAATAGTTTCTAGAGCTTCAGAACTCTTAATAATAAGTTTAATCACGGTTTATGGAGTTTGTGAATCCTCAATGATTGGCTCAATAACACATTTAGAACCTTTAACAACATGCTCCTCAATATCTTCAACAATCTCACCCTTACCAATAGGATCTAAACACTTATCATCAACAACCTAATACAAAGCAGCATATGTAACAAACTTATAAAAAAGTCCACATACTTCAAATAAAACTTCAGCATAACCTATTAACTTGTATATATATTACTTAAACCCCTCCTCATATTTCAAATAAAGAACTAATACAACCCTGATATTTAATTGTAATTTAAAAAATATCTAAAAACTTACACTTTTATTCTCTTCAATCTCAACCCTCTTACCAGCTGCATCAACGTCTTCACTAACTATATGACTAAAACCTTCTCAACTATCAATTTTGTTAATGTTACACCCCTCATCAACATGGGCAGCCTCTAGCAACTTCTCAAATGAACAATCAATAGCCAAAGGAGGTGTCTCTTCTATTTGTATAAATAAATCTATTGCTTTTATATCTTGGTTGATCACACACATACAATCAAATCATCCTTTCTCTAATACCAATATGCAATAAATCACACCTAAACATAAAAACTAAATTGACAGAAGGTGTTACATTCCTTAGAATACCCTCTATATCACCAATCAATTTTTCATACATGTATGCTTCAGGATCTACATTTTCAATTTTGCAAATGGAGTCAAGTAAATGCACAACACGGTCAAAAGTTCAAAAACCCATATCTATAACAAAAAATACAAAAAACACAAATTGCTACAGCTAGTCAAACATTACATTTACCCCTATCTGGTTTTGTGATAATTACAATATAATGACATTTGATTTCCTATAACAAACAAAACAATCCAACATTCTAAAACAAGCAAAATCAGTCTAGAAACAAATATTTTACCACACCATTCATCAAAAAATTGAAATACATCAACATGCCAGTACTATAATATGTTTAAATATCGATTAAAGTTCATTTCTAATGAAGAAAAAAAGAAAAACCATAAAAAATAAAAAAATCCATACATTACAATAAAAAGTAGAAAAAATGATATTTTTCGACATATTCTAAAGAAATATATAACCTAATAACATGATCTAACAAAAATAACACATTTTGAAAGGAAAAAATCATACCTTTATCAAGTTGCAAACCCTTGTATTTTTGAAACTATTCCAAACCTTAGGACTCCAATAGCCACCAATCAACTTCCAAACTGGAGAGGAGAATAATGGGTTTGAGAAGAAGTTGGGTTTTGGAAATGTAGGCCGAATTGTTTTGGGGGATTTTGAGGAAGACAATCGTATTCCTCTCTTCTTTACCATCATTTCAAGGGCCTTTTGGTCATTCTGGTAGGTAAAGGTCATTTTATTCTTTGGCAATCTTTTTTTTGGATAATGGTAAAATGGACAATTTCATTAAAATTGTCAAACTTAACGGCCATCCGTAAGTTCCAAGGGGTTTTTGTAATTTCTTGAAACTTTGGAACTTGTTGTGATTAGGCCAAACCTCAGTGGTATGGATAATTAATCCTAAAATTTAATCAAACAATTTAATATTTTTATTGTTCTCTTTAAAGTTTTTAATTTGTCCTTTGTTCAAAATTTTATTATTCTAAAAATACATTTGTTTGAACAAAAAATTTATAATAATTTAATTTTTCATTCAGTAAAAATACCTGATCATGTAAATTTTTATTCCTTTTCAACTCCAATTATCCAATCTATTCTTTCTACTAATACCCATCTTCCACCGCCATTGCAATTGTCCCGATAAATCTTTCATTTCTTCTCTGCCTAAGGCCCCATTAACCCATTAAGCAAAGCCTAGAAAAGCTCAAAAATTGTGGCCTCACTTTCTCTAACACCGAATTGAGTAGACATGGTAATTGCATGTCCTTATGCTGTAGGATTGAATATGCACACACTTTTCCCTCACTTTCTCCAACTGTCCAACCAAAAGAGTAAGAGCTATAGAGAGAATGAAGGAGACAAACTCCAATAAACAATTCAATAGTGATGGAGGGTCAACAAAAATAGAAGACAAGCAATGGAAGCTATACGAGGTGTACAATGAGTTGCACACTTTGGCACAAGAGTTCTCAACACTGTTCAATGCATTAGCAATACTGGTGGTGGGCCACCAGGCTGACAAAAAGAGCACACTCATGGAGGCCCTAATGGGATTCCAGTTTAACCATGTTAGCAGCAGCACAAAGACCCGCCACTCCATTACTCTTTATAAGAAGTTTAACCCCCATTGCTACACCCCACTCTGCTACTTCTTATCTGACTCTGACCCATTAATTCCCCTGGAAAAGTCTCTTCAAGAAATCCATGTGATTTTCAACATTCACACTCTATTTATTCGCATCTAAATGGGTATAATGGTGGAAAGTATAATTTAGAGTTAAGTTTGATTTACACTCCAAATGTGGTTGGTAAGAAACATATTAAAGGGCTAACTAATTTAATTCTTCATGTTGAACTAGTTTCAAGCAAGTATACATATAAAACTCAAGCAATTGGGAGTATAAAACTAGAAGTAAAGTTAAATAGAGCTTTATGAAGTTGCAATAATATTGTTTGCATAACTTGTGAGGAAGCTTTTGAGCCAATGTCTTGTGCATTCTTCCCATTTTTCATCTTGTAATTTTGTTCTTAGTAAGGAAAAGAAAGACTTTGTAGGTTTCATGAAATGCAAAAAGCTTCAAATAAATTGGACACTGAGTTTAATAATTAGATAATCTTGTATTGATATTTGTATAAAGTTAGTACAAAATTTGATGTTTCCATTGCTTTAAAAGTTGATACTAGTGAGAATTATGTTAAGAGTACTCTTTTTTTGGTCTAACTTTGTTTATAGCTGCAGTAATTTGTAATTCTATAAGCTTATGTTAAGAGGAATGGTATGTTAGAAGTTTTGTCATGTTATTTCCAATTTTAACTAAGTAATACACTTGTTCTTATGCTAAGTAGGTCACTTCCATATGCATTTTTTGTCTCATTTTCAAATTACCCTTGAAGCTGATGCTACTATTTTTGTTTGAAGTATTACAATGTCATCTTATGACTTGTTTGAATTGATTATAAAACCATTTCCCACATCTCTTGCTAAAGTTAGGTATACCACCTGATATAAAGGAAATATTTACTCTTTGCAGGAAAAACACTACAACATGAGAGGGTTAGTGGTGGTGCATTTATTGGCACTGATGTTCTTTAGTATCCACATAAGTTAATACCTATAAGTCCTTATTTGTTTATTGGCTTAGCATCTTGTTGTTATATGTCTTCTTATTTTGTGTTGTGAAAGTTTAAATATTAGATTACATTCATATTTTCCCATTAGACATACTTCCATAGAACTTATGAACATAAGAGAATTTTCCTATTCTCACAAGCCATCTAACTTACATGCCTACAATATTTTACTCATCATTTTCTAGTTCAAGCATTTTCAATAGCTTCAAACCTATTTAGGTTGTTGGCCAATTGCATCAATTACAAACGAACTATAGGAATGGTTTTCTCAATTATTTGATTTGCTAAGATTTTCCTATGTTGATGAAATAATGTTGAATTACCATGCTTGCATTTGCATCTATCATTATAGGGTTTGATGACTGCACCTCTCTCTTATTGTGTTCTAAAATCTCATTTTGTGCATCAATGGTTATTCCACTCTTAGTTAGAATTTGGTGAGATAATGTTTTCATATCCCTTGTAGATGACCTCATCTTAATTCGAAAAGTAGCTACACTTGTTGAACCTTTCACTTTTACATTGCTACTTTTTCTTGTTAGTCAACTTGCACTTTTCAAAAGTGTGATTAGTCATACATTCTAGTTGAACTATTTGAAGTAGCATTGCTGTCTTAGTTTTCTAATCTTTCTTATAATTTTATTGCTATTTTCTAGCTTCTAATAGTAATATGAGATTGTTTTGCTATTCACTTGGTGTTGATTTAGGAAGAAGTTAGATTCTTGATGTCTGTTTATAATTTATCGAGAGTTTCTTTCCAACTTTTTTGTTACTATTTTCTTTTTAGCTCTGCATAGAACAGGGATACATCTTTATGGAGGTGCTTAATATCACAGTGCAATAGTTGAGTTCCATTTTGTGGTTAAGGGAATCAAATGCCCTTCTATTTCATTTGAAGAAATTGTAAATGCTTGTGGTGTTGAGGACATCCATGATGGAACAAATTATTGAAGGTATTATGATCATCATCATCATCATCATCTTCATCATCCTTGATGAAACAAATTATTGAAGGTATTATGAGTTTTTTATTATTTACATTATTATTGTTGTTGTTGTTGTTGTTGTTGTTGTTGTTATTATTATTATTATTTACATTTTTATTTATTTGTATTTTAGGAGTTTAAGACAACTGGTGTAATTGCTATTGCAAAGGCTCGTGACACTTTCGAACCTTTTATTCATCAAGTGATGAACTTAATGCTATGTAAGATTGTTTCCTTCTTTAATTTTCTTTTACTGTATTTACATTACCCATTATAATAAAATTGAAAGTTCAGGGACGTAATAAAGTGTTGGTTGTTGGAGAAAATTGTAAACTAGATTAGACATACTCATAGACATACTTCATTTGAAAGAGCAAATATCTTGCCTCATACCTTTAAATATATGATTGTATGCAGTGCAAGTCAATCAAGCATAACCTTGTTGAATAAAAACTTGGGTTTTTCAATGTGATTTTCTTCTTCCACATCCTTCAAGGGCCATTCTTAAAGTTTAAACCATGATGTGATGTTTGGGAAGTTTTGGAGAGGCTTAGGAAACATTCACTCTATTAAAACCTTGACCCAATTGTGCTCACATGCTATAACAAGTGAAGGTTTCTGGTGGTGCTGGTATGGTGCAATTATATGTATGTGAATGTATGTTCTGATACAAATGGTTGAAGGAAAGTGGGTGCTTGAGGCTTGTGATTAATAGAAGACAAGGAGAAACAAAGTAGCAATGCCAAGTGCTTAGTGCAAAGTGTAGGCATTAGACAATCATGCTAACTATCTTTCGTTTACAGCACAATGGAGGCCACTTGTTCTTATCATTGGACTGAGAGGTCCAAAAAGATAGAAAGATTCCATTGTTTTTGCTTTATCTAGAGTATTTTGCCCAAATGATTTATTATTTTCTTCCCTTTTCTTCTTCCAAACAATTTGTTAAGGGTTTCAAATGTCCTATTTTGTCTTTGCACCTTGACTCAGTCATGAGAACCATCTAAGGTAGCCATTAATCAAAAATAGAGGCTTGGCATTTAGCCAAATTGTTGTTAAATGAGATATATGAATTAGTGCATACTGACTAGGTCATGCTATGTCTTAAGCTCTTTGATTTTAGGTTTAATAGATCTAAGTTTAGAAAGCTTCCTATTCAATTTATTATTCCTTTGATATGTCTTACTTTCTGAGTTCATTCCTTTTACTTGTAGTAATAGTTAGGTGGCAGGCTACTGCATATTCTAAAGAGATTGCTTCCAATCTCTGTTTTTCTTCTCTAGGTAGAATATTTACTATTTTACAAGTAATTGGTCTATCGCTTATACTAGTGTAATATTGATAACTAAATCTATTTGGTATGTTCTGTTACATTTCTAGCAACTATGATTTTCCTTTTGAGACATTCCAATAGAAAGATGGTGAATATCTTAGTGGCCATGAAATCTTTCTAAAACGTGTTGCCTCTACTTTTAACAACTTCACTGAATCAACTAAATGATCATGCCCTGAATAACTAGTATAACAGTCTTCATTTAGACATATCCTCTTTAGTATACCTTTGTCTATGTCTAAATTTTTCTATATACTTTTCATTGTTTCAATTGGTAATTCAATTTCTCATGAGGCGTTTGTAAATTATTACGATTAGCTTATTAATAATTTGAACCAATTTAAGTGGCCCTTTTCCTTGATTTTTTAGTTGTTTGTGTATACACCAAATGAATTTTCATACACAGCTATCCAAGAGTAAACTAGCATGCTAGAGGTTCTTCGGTCTTTTTTCTCTTCATCATTGCATTTGTCAAATCTTAAAGCCTTTTAAAAGTTATCTCATAGGCGACACGGGTGTTATGTCATAGCTAGTATTTCATACTTCATTTAACTGTAAGGATATATAATCCTTTCATCGTAGAAGTTGGCAAGTATTATGTGTCAATATGATCTAAATTTCAATAGTTGTTTAATCATGATGATAGAATAATGATTGACACATACACAGAGAGAGTTAGGGCAATGTCGCAAGGATGACAACTGGTGTACACCCTAGGAACAAGCAATAATACACATTATTTAGATAACAGAGATTATTCTTGTGGTGGAGGACTCTATTTATGTGATGAAACCTTCTTACTGACATTGGTAGAGCAAATACTCGTATGGTGTAATTGAAATCAGATGTTACACTTACACTTGCACAATAGCATAGTAAAAAAGGAAGCATCATGCCTATTATAATGGTGAAGCTTTTAATAATTGCGATTGCTCTAGTGTTCAATATGAAGATAAAAGCAAGGCAACCTTTCTACCATTTGTGGTCTTACGTTTTACATGGTTGATTGTGCTACACAGCTTTAACCGAGATCTTTTCCTTTTTGTTTTAAAATGTTAATGAAATAGTACTTATTGTTTGTTCTTAGTAAGTTTTCCTTCAAATAAATCAAAAAGGGAGAAACTTACGAAATTTTTCTGTCCCTCTTACATATTATCCTATATTTCTAAAATTTCGCATAACTCTCAAAAAGTCAATATTCGGTGGATTTTTCTCTCACTTAAAAAATGTGTTTTATTTTAATATTTTATTTGACACTTCTGTGTTGATATTTCCCAACACTCTTATGCCTTATATTCATCTTTGCATTAATTCACAATTTTATTTGGTGTATGATCTTGCAAGTGTATGGAGGATTTAGTGAGCACCACTTGTTATGTTTCATGCTCTCTTCACAATAAGGTAGGCAAAGTTGCCATTTTGGTACAGAATAAATTTGTTTCTTCCATTTTTGTGTTTTCTTTGCTTGATTTGTCTCATATATGTATTCAAATATATAATTTTGTAGTTTTTCTCCTTTTCAATTGTATATTCCTTTTATGTTCTGGGCTGGGGCCTGGCTTGAGTTTTTATCTTTGAATTGTATACTTGTCAATTTCTAAAATGTAGAGACACTTGATATGGAAAGGAGATTGTGCAAGGACTCTACTAATTGATTTAGGAAAATCCTAGTGATTGTTTTTCATATTCTTTTCTTTCTTCTTTTCTTTTCTTTTTTTTGCCCTTGGGAAAGGTGGAGATGGAATGGGGTTCCACCTTGCTTCCTACTCTTCCCAATTTCTGCCACTCCCCTTAATTTTGAAAAAAGAAAACAATAAAGAGCAGTGCACTATGTGAGAGGCTTCATCACAACACCCCAAACATATTAACCATTCTTCTAATTTGTAAATTTTGTTGTTGTCTTATATTCAGTTACTTCTATCTGACTGCACATTCTTACATTACAAAATTAGGTTTGATTGTTAGTTCTTGAATTCATTTGGTGGATTAGAACATTCTAAAGTTGGTGTTATATCTGCTAGCCTTTCACCAAAATTATCGTCTGGCTTTATAGGCAATGATAGGCAAGAGGCTAATCAAGGGCAAATGCATAACCCAGCAATTTGGCTTCAGGAAATGATTTAAGAGGTAGTGTTCCAACAACATAGACAAAGCTAGCTAATCTCTTAGATAATACACTATGGAATTATTTTTTTGGACAAAATTCAATTTCTCGTATCAATTTGAACAATCATAATCTCTTTTTAATAGATATAAATAGATTGGATTATTGATTTTTTTTTTTATTGAAATATTGGATGATTATTGATTTATTTGGGATTTTGTTAAAGTTATAAAATTTTACAAAGTTCAAGTCAATACATGCATATGCACAAAATGAAGGAGAGAAATTATAGATGTGTCTTCTTTTCTTTGTATTTTTAACTTATTTTCCTCATTTATAGAGTGAGTATTAATTTATAATAACTCTTAAGGTATATCGTTGAAGTAATCATAACTATTGATTTTATAATTTTTTGTATAAAACTTATATACAAAATTTATATATTGATGGTGGTTAGAATTCATAATAATATTATTTCTTTTTTGGACTAAATGTATGTAGCATCCCACCTTAGGATAGCATCTAAGTTGAGACACTATTCTGATTTAGACTTAATTCTCAGAGTTAAAATTTAACAGTTGGCCTATAAATTTCAAATGTCTCAAAGGTAAATACCGATTCAACTCAAACAAGACTAATTAAAACTGTAAAACAGATATATCATAAGAGATTTAGGGAACTTAGTTAAATTACAGCCTCTGGCAGATCATGCCATCAATGCCAACTTACATTATAACCTTCAAAATAAAATTTACATATCACAACATTTCTAAGGTAAACGACACATTCACAAGTTTCATACTTAACTATGACATTAGTTATATTACAAAACAACCACGCATTTCATTTCAAACCTGGCATCCATTAGAGACCATCCCTATCTGAGAGATTATGAAATACAAGGAAATAAGTCCAAAGATTTAGTGAGGGATAAGTAAAAGTAATAGTAGGGTTTATCAAGGAGGAACTCAACTCAATAAAACATAATTTAAACATGTTGAATATAACAAATCTAGGAAAATAGATAGTATGGAAAAGCAAACAGAAAACTCTCCTATCTTATTGCTCCAAGAACATATTACAAATAGACAGAAATCATTTAGCAAATCAAACCCATAACATATGCATTCCAAGAAAAGAATATAAGACATGCACTTTAAATTCATCTTATACCAGATAGACAGATAATTTAGTTAAGCGTAATAGCTTGGTATATGGCAGATGCCTATACAGAACTGTATAGCGCATCACTGATACCTAGGGAGAAATTCTTAGCATATGGTTGGCACCCAAAGGATAATCCCTAGCGTACTGGTGACACCCAAGGAAAAATCCCTAGCGTGTCCCACATAACAAAACAGATTGCTCGGTATGGCCCTTGGCCCACATAATCACCGTATAAATGACAAAAATAACTGCTTATACAATTACCTAAGGAGAAATCCCTAGCACACCATCGATTTCAAATCAATATTATAGATCAGAATAGAACAGAACAAAAATGCCGCCTAGGCAACAGAAAGTAATAATAGAACACAAATAAGCCAGCAAGGCTGATTAATACAAAATGAATAGTAGATACGCCGATGAGGCATAGACATAGTATAGACAACATAGATACAAAACAAGTAGATATTAGAATAATAGACAACAGATAGAGGCTCTGGGCACCAGAGCAGATAGAAAATAAAATTGATATCAGAGATAACCCTCACAGAGGTATTCAAATTAGATAACAAATAACAAATAGATTTCAATCACAGTTGAGAGTACGGTTCAGAAATAATAAAACCCACATAGAAGCTTATTACAATTAACTAATAAAGAGAAAAGTGCCAGATTGGCAGACCTTCAAATGAGTTTCCAACAAATATGAGTAAGCTTAACAAAGTAATAACCCAAGAGGGAGGAAAACCTTATCTCATGTAGTCCCAGTACTACTAAGCACATGCTGCGGTCTACTAATCTGCTGGGTCTACAAGTTTGTTACCTGATCAAAATATCCTTATAATCAGAATCTTGTACAACTCTAATATTCCTTAACAATTGTAACAATATCATTTAACAGTCTAAAGTCACTTAGATTTATCTATTTACACTGGTTTTAAGGTTTTAAAGCAATTTAATACTAGATACAATAAATTCCCAGTTGGCATAATAAATCTTGTATCAAATCTCAACTTTCTAGATTTAACCATGATGGTTCATATTAATTCCAAAATAATATGGTTTCTCAATCTAATACACATGTCATATCATTATCCTAGTTCACACAATGTAACTCAATTCCCTATATAATTAATCTTAAGCAAATATTCTTATATTACATAATCCTTATAAAATCCAAATTTGACATCTAGCACAACACGTTCGAGTCCATTATCCTTATATATATATATATATATATATATATATCCTGCATGTCTCAGTTATTGGTCCCAAATCATAATTTTGGTCTAATTAACTAATATTTACATCATAGGATAGCCTAACGATTTACTCAGATTAAACCAGGAATCAATTAATCAATTAATTAAAACTTTACCCCTGATTTGATTGATGAAATCTCAGATTCACAAGCCAAGGACATCTCTACGATCCTTACGATGAGCAGAGTTTTCTGCCCGCTAACTACTGCCACATTTTCACCGCTGTCTGCTATTTGCCGTCATTGAAAACTTTCAAAACCACCATAGTCTGACTCCTTTCTTCATCTTGAGTCTAATAGTGCTTTTGGTTTTCTGTTTCGAAGTCGGAAAAGGCCTCAATGGTGGCCCAAAAGCTTTAGCTAAACCTTCCCGCCACCGCGCCTAAAAGCTCAATTTCCGTCACCGCCGCCATGCTACTCCTCCATGCAAGGCTACCAAAGTGTTTCCTGTGGTAAGCTCTCCCAGATACTCCATTCAAAAGACTCCTACGTCACCACCTCACTGCGGATTATGCAGTCAATTTCTGGGGTATTCAAAACTGTGAAACCTTGTAACTAGGTTTATGTGCACGAGGTGATGGTGTTGCTCTAGGTGGGTGAGAGGAGAGGTGTTTGGTGGTGTGAGATGGTGGAAATGGTGACTGGTGAGGGTAGCGGAGATGGTGAGAAGAGAATCGAGAAAGTACAGTAATGGTGTAGAATGGTGGAAAAGGTGATAAATAGTGAATGAAGATAAAATTTGATTTTATAAAACCTTTTTTTTCTTTTTTTTTTTCTTTTTACAAATTTTCAGATTTTGCAACTAGGCCCTAGTTGACTTAAGGAGTTGTATGCAAGCCCTGAAAGTTCTAAATTTTATACAATTAAGTCCAAATAATTTACAAATTAACCCTAAGAAATTTAAATAAAATTAAATCAAGTTTTCTAAAATAATCAAATTAACTAAAAGTATTCAAAATTAATAATAAGAAGATAACAATTAAACATAAAATATTGAGGGTGTTACAATGTAAATATTAACATATTTGTATTCCAATTAACCTTAACTCTAAAATATATCCATTTGCTGCAAATATATAATAAAAATAAGAAAAAGTTATTCAAATGTTGAAATGACAACAAATTTATTGAAATTCAGAATGAATTCACTTAAAGATCAAATTATGAAATGAGATATTGTTTGGTTGTAAATATTAACATCACTTAATTTATTCTCGTTATAAATCTTTTACTGTTCCAATTATTTTATTTTGCTTAAATTATTTTTTTCATCTTAACTATTTTCTTGAAGTTACCCTACAAATTTAAATATTATATAAATATAGTATTATATAAAAAATAAATATTTTATTTACCACATACAACATAAATATTTTAACATATGCATTGAGAACGTCAATGTTGCTAGTATTAAGACCATAAAATTCAGAATACATTATGTATTTGTCCCTTTATAAATTCAAACTCTTTATCTTTTGAATAATTAACTTATTATATATATTTTTATATAAAGTTGCCATCATTAAATTTTTAAAACTTTTATACTTTTGTGTTATATAATCTAAATAAAATAATTTTAAAAATATTGATAAAAAAATATTATAATTATGCTAAGGAAATATTTAAATTGGCTAGTCAACGACAGTTACCAGGGAAATATTCAATATTTGGGAAAGGAGAAGAAACTATAAATTAATAATAGAAAATTAATTATATGTACAAAATTTTGATAGATAAAGTAAAGACATACTACCTATCAAGCTAAAGTAATATATAGTTTGTTAATACTTCGCATTGTAAAAGCTTATGATTTTAGTGTTTGATTAAATATTTCAATGCTGATTGAAATCCAATTAAATGTAATTTAACTTAAGAATAAATAGATTGAATTTTACAATTATCGGACAAATGATGTACAATATAAGGTTTATCATTAAAATATAAATTCAAATGGATTAATTGTTAAATGAATTTGATTATTTAATTTTTAAATTAATCCTAAGATCATCTATTTAAGTATTGCATTATTAAGAAATTAATATTTGCTTAATATGAATGTGACTTAAATGTCAGTTACAAAAAAGGGAAATTTCTAAATGAGAGATATTAGTACTTACTATTATCACTGGCTTCTCTCTATATATATGTAGATGTATTCACAGATCAAAATAATTTATCTCATTTTCTTAGCCCACTGATAGTTAGATAAAATAATAAAACTAATACTTTGTCTCACTAAATTTTAAAATATATGAGTTAACTTTCCAATAAGATGTTAAAATTTTATAAAGACAATTGAAAGAGTTTGTCAACTACTTTTTAAAAATTTAATAATTTAATATAATTTTAATTATTTTAGTAAATAATTATAGTTGTTAACCTTTTATAAGTTGCATAATCTTTTTTTATCTCTATATTAGATACTCTTATCACAAATTTTATTATGCAGATATAGTTCACAAAATTAACAAACCGACCTAAGAATATTTTTGATTTATTTGATTTTTATATTAGCATTATTACTTATTATCTCAAAATTTATTCAACATTCAAATTTTTCCATAGTAAATAATTGTTTTAGACAAAGAAAATGATAAAAAATAAATGTCGCATGTTAAGTTTCTTCAACACTGAAGAGCGAAATTGATTTGTATATGTGAAAAATTATAATTATTATTCTTTACCTTTTTTAACAAAATTGTGACTTTTAAAAACTATTTTTCCCATATGTGTGATTGAGGAGGTCAACTTACAATTTGTTCTTAGTTTTTTTCTATTTTATGTAAAACAAATTTCATAGTTTGTAGAACTTTAGGGAGGAGCTGTTTTCTAAAACCATAAATTAAAAGGGATGCGAATGTTAAAAATCAAATTCTCACAATTATAAATGAAAATACTAACAAAATTTTCTCAAATTACATCAATCATAAATGATCGTATATCAAGCAAGTGAATCTCCACTTTAACCGCCGCAAGCCTACAATAGCAACAAAATTACTTATTTTCATTTTTTTTCCTATTCTAAAATTATAAAATAATTCATTTCGTATTTTCTCAATTTTAGACCCATTTTCTCCACGGTGAATGAACCATACCCTCTTCTAAAACTTTACATTGAAGATTTGGAGCTAGTTTCTCGACTCACCATAAATGATACCCTTTTCTAAAACTTTACATTGAAGGTCCACTCTACAAAAATAGTTTTTTTTTATGTACCTCATTGCTTACATCACTTTCTCACTCTTCCTTGGCCTCGCAATTTGCAAAAATCAGGTAATGTGTCCTTGTTCATTTAATTTTTTAATATGTAAAAGAAAATTTAAGTTTTACTAATATTGTTTTATTCAATTATTTTGGTCTCAACTAGACATGGTACTCGTAGGCCAGTGTATTATAGCAACAAAGTGTTGCATAGCCTAGAACATAATTATCTTGAGATTAAAAAGTTTGCTCTCACATTGGTCACAGCTGCTAGAAAGCTGAGGCTCTATTTTCAATTTCATTCTATTATTATCCTAACAAATCAACCATTGAAATAAGTACTATTAAAACTAGACACGCCAAAAAGACTAACGAAGTGAGCTATCGAGCTAGGGAAATTCAACATTACTTTCCAACCTCAAACTTCCATAAAAGCCCAAGTGTTAGCAAGCTTTGTAGCAGAATGTCTAGACCTACCCGAAGAAGTCAACCAAGATTTACTTGTTTGGACTTTGTATGTTGATAGCTTAGCAACTTCATCAGAAGGAGAAATAGGTACTTTTTTGCACTCTCCTCAAGTCAAGGAGTATGACTTCTCCATTAAACTCAACTACCCCATCACCAATAATGAAGCAAAGTATGAGGCCCTCTTTATTGGTATGAGGATGGCCATCGATATGAGAGTCAAGCAGCTAGTAACCATCACCGATTCCTAACTAGTCACAGAAGAGTTTGAAGGAAGCTTCGAGGCTGAGAAAGCCATAATAGGTAAGTATCTAGTTGAGGTCAAAAAGTTACAACTATAGTTCAAGAAATTCACCCTAAGCCAAGTTGTCAAATTAAAAAATGAATCAATAGATGTTCTATCTAAGTTTGCCAACTCAACAAAAGGGACTAGAGATAAAACAATTACATTCCTAATCTCAAACAAACCCACCATAGGTAGCATTGACTAGAACCTGATTACATAGATCTAAGAGTTTGATACCTCTTAGTAGGATGAAATTAATGCCTACCTAACTGAAGAAAGAGTACCCAAAGATAAAGCAGAAATGCATAGAGTCAGAGGTTGGGTAGCAAAGTTTGCCCTTGATGAAATGGTCAGCTCTATAATAGATCTCTTTGGGGACCACCATTGAGGTGCTTGACATCAGAATAAGCTCGATGATATTATAGGAGATCCATTCAAGCATCTGTGGTAATCACTCTGAAAGATGAGCATAGGCCCACAAAATCATTAGACATGGATATTTTTGGCCAACTTTGCTAAAGGGCGTAGTCAACTTCGCCAGAAAATGTCCATCTTGACAGGTCCACTCTAACATCCCTTACCTATATCAATGCTAATACTAATTCAAATCACCTGGCCATTCAACTAGTAGATAATAGATATAATCGGTTCCTTTCCAAAAATAATAGGCCAAAGAAATTACACAATCATTATAGATAAATACTTTACCAAATAGGTCAAAGTAGAGGTAGTTCCATAAATAACTAATGCAGCCATTAGAAGTTTTTTGTGGAAAAATATTATTTGCCACTTCGATTTGCCCAAGGTTTTGATATCAGATAATAGCACACAGTTCCAAAGCATAAGCACAAGGAATAGGAGTGAAACTTTAGAAATTCAACAACACTTTACCTCAGTTGGGAATCCCCAAGCTAATGGTTAACTAAGGTCATAAATAAAACTATTTTAGACCATATCAAAGCTCAACTTGAGGGATCTAGAGCAATCTGATCATATGACCTCCCTAGGGTCCTATAGGCATACAAAACCACTCCTAGAATGGCCACGGGCCACAATTTGTATAGTTTAGTTTACGTGTCAAAAGCAGTAGTCCCAATAGAGTTGATACAACATACAACTCATGTCATCTATTACGACCCAATTAGGAATGACTTAAAAATAAAATTTGACCTTGAGGTAATCGACAAGTTATGCCAGCACACATACATAATAATGCAGAGATATAGGTCAAAGATGGCCCAATCCTGCAACAAGGGAATTTGACCAAGAAGTTTTAAAGTAGGAGATTTTTTCCTCAAGAGAGTCAAAGTTTCAAAGAATGTGGGAAAACTAACCTTAAGTAGGAAAGGCCATACTTGATAGTCAAAATTGCAAAGCATAATTCTTATCAATTAGCTAATATAGATAGCAATGAGCTCCCTCGACTGTGGAATGCAATAAACTTAAAAAATATTTATATATGAAGAGGCCAAGGCCTCCATTCAACTATTTTGTAATTTGGTTCCAAACTAATAAAAGCAATTTAAAATTGCGTAGCCACTTATCCTCAAGTACAATGATGACCCATGGCCTAACTTAATAATAAACAAGACAATCATCTAAAGTTAACCTTATAGTCAACTACAAATTCAATTTTAGACTGCAACTATAGCCTCTAGCCCAACTTAATAATAAATGAGATAATTATTTAAAGTCGATCATGTAGTCGACCATAAATTCAGTTTTCGATTGTAAATATAGCCTCTAGCCCAACTTAATAAATATGAGAATCATATAAAGTTAACTCTATAGTTGCCAAAGTTGACCTTGTAGTTGCTTATCATATCTAAGTTGCTTGATGGACATATTTTGCCACGCAACAACTTAAATTGATTCAATAAAGTTGACCATGATTGAATAAAGATTTCAAACCTATTCATTCGATTACAATGATAATATTTTAAGTTGACCCAAAATTCAACTATAAAGATTGATCAAATTGACATGAAAATATTACAGTTGCTCAATTAACTCTTTTAAAGTCAATCAGATTGACATGAGAATTTTACATTTGTTCAAACAATTCTTTTGAGGTCGATCAGATTGACATGAAAATTTTACATATGTCCAAGTAATTCTTTTAAAGTTGATCTTATAATTGACCACTAACTTGATTCGATGGTTTAAATAGAAGAAAAGTTTGTTCTCTCATTCATTCATGCAATCAATTTAAAGAGTTGAATTGAGCAAAAAGCACTAAGGGGACAAAATCAATAAAAGAAAAGCAATCAAAGAGTTGGTATTATAAAATAAAAATATTGATTACATGGTTACATCAAAAATCATTCAAAGCACCTCGCAAGGCACATTTAAATAGAATAAAATAGCAAAAAGATGCAGCTTCAACTTGACCAAGCTCTTTCCACTCCACCACCTTTTGCAGCTGCCACCTCATCAATAGCACGATCAAGCTCATCTCCAGAGACCACCTACATAATAGTTGGGTGATCTTGTTCATATGCTAGTTCGATGGTAGCCACTAGTTGAGAAAGCCCAGCCTCTTCCATCATAAAGGTTCATTTAGCGAGAGAAAAGTAGAAGATAAAGTCAATCTTTCCATCTTTGATCTGAAAGATAAAACCAATAGTGAAGGCAAACTCTCCTACCACCTAAGCTACCCTTAGGTGGACTCCAGCTCCTTCTACAAGTTCATTCCCATCAATAGGTACAACGTCAAGATAGTCCTCAAGCTACTCATACTATAGCACATTAAGGTGTGCTTTATCCTTGGGTCAGAGCTAGTAGCCTAAAAATTTGAGCTGCTTCACATTTTTTTGAAATGCTTCTTTCATGCCATTAATGGAGAAGACAATGCTGGCATCTTGAAATACATGGCATAGCATGAACTGTTGAAACATCTCTTTGTGAATGCCCAGCAATATTTTGAAGAATTCATCTTGTACATATATTTGGTCGTGCTATTGTATCTCAATACTCAACCAGCATTATGGGATGCCTCCACCGCCTTGCATAGCAGCTCATTAAGACAGCTATTTTTAGTCATAATAGCCAATAGCTATATATCTTTCACCTCAACCTGGCAAGTCAACTTGTTGATCCTTAACTACATCGAATCAAGCTAAGTCTATCATTTCAACATCATTTTACTCCTTCTAAAGCTCCTCACGGTCACCAAAGGCCAACTCAGACCTCCAAGAATATTGATAGCCCATTTAGCTTACCTACAATAATAGCAAGTTTGGTTGAAAAATTCAAACATAAACTTGGAAAAAATAAGTACAACTAGAGTAGATAATTACCATATTCACATGGTATAGATATGCCTTCAACGCCTTTAGCTGGCTTATCTCCAGTAACTTTTTTGGGTCAAACATAAGTAGCCCAGCTAAGAGCACTTTTAAAGGGCCCGCTCTAGTCAAACCTGCCACGACATCAATGTTGAGTTTTGAACCTCAATGTCGGTTCCAATTCATGGATTAGGAAAGGTGGGCAAAGGGAATAACTCCTCATTCGTTTAAGGATCAAAGAGCGATAGTCCGCCAACTTTTTCTTTCTTCTTCATCACTATAGTTCTCTTCAAAAGGAGAGCTCACTCATTGACAGTTGCCCCTTTTTGTTGAGGCACCAAACTACAATCCTTACCCTCAATGGTCGAGTAGGTAAAAGTATAGGTAAAGGATTTGGCTTGTGAGATGTAACATGTGAAGTACCTTCCTAAAAAGTAGTCGCTTGGTAGTGCTCTTACATCATTTGCTAACGCACCATAGCTTGTTGGCGTGTCTAGTTCATAATTTGTACTCAATCTGAAATAAACATAAAAATAAATATATATTATTGACTAGAAAATACATAATGAAATATCAACATAAATCAGCAAAAATATCTACCTAGTCAAGCGTTAGCTAGCAAACCCAGCGGAGCAGGTGATAAGCCTACAAGCACCAAGTTCTTCTCTTTGATGTACCTTAATACTTCTATTTGCCCAAACTTGAGTAAGTCTTAAATGAAGGTATTAGTCCAACTAGGGCTCTTATTCCCAAGCATCTCGACACGGCCTCTAAGCTATCCTCTAGGAATGTTAAACCTAGCCCCACCCAGAGCTCGAATAAAAAAGTAACATTTTTTCCAAGCCTGGCCATGGGAAGAAGATGGGTTCACAAAAACGTTTGATAAGATAAGCTATGAGATAGTAAAAGCCCAACTCCCTGTTACTACCCAACTTTTAGGACATTGGTAAGTGAAAGAGATTACTAAATTGGTAAAGGATAAGGGTTGGTTGTGTATGGTCATTAAAATGATAAAGCTACAAAAAATCAAAAAATAGTTGGGAAACAATTAGGTAATGTAGACCTAGAGACCTATTAGCAGGTCAACTACGGCTAGTGTTGGAGGAAATCTAAGTCAACACTTAAGGGCATCCTTGAAAATTTTCAGGCAACCATTTGTAGGTCGATGTGTTCTATCACTAAGCCCAGGAACTATTAACCTGAACTTTGAAGAAACATGATATAAATGTCGAATCAATCCTAAATCTTTATCTTTGTTCTCAGATATAATTTTGTTATAGTAGTCAGAGCTGAATAGCCTACCACGAGTATGGGAGGTCAACTCAACCCAACCCCACCCCAGTATCAACATGAGTAACACTTGAGTTATTAGAAAAGCTCAAACTACCACTAGTAAATGCTAGACCCGATAGTCAAGTCGTCTACCCTTCTCGTTGACCCCTTACCGAATATAGTCTCATCATAGCCATTAGCGCTATTGCTACCCTGCGCAAAAATGTTGTACTATATGATATTTAGGAAAAATAAAGAAGAGTAAATATGTTCAAGAACAAAAGAAACTTACAAACATGGCAAAACTAGAAAACGTTTGACAAACAGAAGAGGTAATAAATTACATAGCTTGACCTCTCAAACTGCTATAGAAGTGTAAAATAAAATTTTTTCACTGTGCTATTTATAAGCTTTAGCCAACGAGTAACTTAACCAACTAAAATGACTAACTATCTTGTAATTATTACGTATCTATCAATTGAAAAACTACACTACCCAATGTAATAGATGGATTAAATGCGTTGAAACCCTGGTTAAAATATGAAATTTAAATATTAACAATGCAATTAGATCCATGGTCAAACATATTTTAGTTTTCCAGGTCAGCTATTCTTTATTTCTTCTCATTGAACAACTCGATCAAGACTCGGGATAAGGAAGACTTGTGATACAGGATAGTTTGACAGACGCAACCAACTAGCAATCAACCAGGCAAGCAGCATGATGTAAAGCAGCCTAATTGGTTGACAAGCCGAGCCCATTAACAGTCGATGAAGTAACCAATCAAGCCTAAATCCTTATTAGGCTATTTTGCCAGCATAATTGTTGACACCATTCTAATCGACCAAAGTCTGGTCAATCAGCTTAAGGATAACCATTCAGCCCTCAACCAGAAAAGCTTTAGGATCTAAAAAAATCTCATCATCTATACCAAAGTATGGAATGGTGACTCACAAATAGAGAAATATCTCAACTCTAGGAGGTTGATCTGGGCAACATAGACCAATCCCACACCACCAACCATGATCACATTACATGCAATGCAACCATCTCTCTACCACATTAAATGCTCTGATAGGCGGTATACCTTCATATTAATGGTGCGTACTCTATCTTGTACCACTATTCTATAGAAGTAGAGTAATGTATGTCTCCATCATACCACCATGTTTTGAAGAGTAGGAAGAGGTGCCATCTAGAAAGAGTACACAAAAAAAGAAAACTTAAAGATCCTCAAGTAGGGACAAAAGACCTTTCTGTATAGATAGGGGCAAGATTGACATCTTAACCTCACAAGAGAGACTATAATTACCCTATTGCCACCTTTCAGTAAGGAATGCTCATTATTACTCAAGCCTTCACTGTATTGCTCTATTTTTTGGTCAATTAAGCACTAACTTGAGCATCAAAGTGCTTTAGCCAAGAGCACCTCAACTACCCTGACGTGTGCTATTAGTTGTAGAACTTACCCTGACTTAACCTAAACATTCCATTCAAATTGCCCTTCTGGTCGATTAATTGGGCCAAAGCCCAATATATTACCAAGTAGAACATACCCTCATCACTTAGCCTTATAGGTTAGCTCATTAGGTTAAAAAAAATCAAAAGAAATATTAATTATGCCAAAACGTAAAGAGAAAAAAAAATAAATTAACTGGCCTAATTTTAATAAACCATGAATGGTTCAATGGTTCAAATGGTTTGACTACCCAATCTAGTCTATTTTTTTAAACAATAGCTTTGTGACAAGTTTTCCACCAAGTTGCTAGCAAAAAAAAAAAAAAAGCAAAATTTGCCCTACACTCATTTACGTACTATGAAATAAAATAATGGAGATTCTTTTTAGGACTTATTTGTCAAATTTAATACTAAGGTGTTGAAAATCAACAGTCCTAGAATTAAGTTTTGATTGATATGTTATTCCTTGGCCTCAAACATACAGAATATGTTAATACCCTGGCAGAGACAAGCTATAGTCAATGGAGAAACTACTCGACCTTGTGGAGAGATATATGACCCAAGAGGATATGAATAGGTTGAAGTAGAAAACTCCTAAAAATGATAAGAAGAAAGGCAAAATGAAAGATAGATAGCACAAGAATGGTCAATGCTCCCCCACCAAGAGATTCCACATTTACACGTCACTGACCACAACCAAGAAAAAGGTCTTGTTTGCCATCCCAAATGATAACCTCCTTAAAAATCCTAAAAAGTTGAATAAGACCGAAGCCATGAAGAGATCTAAAAAATATTGTCACTTCCACAAACAGAAGAGACATCACACAAAAGATTGCTTCAACCTATATGATGAAATTGAATGGTTCATTCGACAAGCACATCTGAAGAAGTTCATTAAGGAGAAAGCCAAACAGGAGATGGACTGGTCTAACCAAACTCCCTCTAAAGAAAGGTTGGTCAGCCAGAGAAAAGACAAGAAAAAAAGAAGACAAGCTAACAACCAAGGTCCTTCTTTACGAAGTGTGATTGATATCATTACAGATGGACCAACTAGAGGAGACTCCAAAAAAGCCCTAACGCAAAACTAATGGTAACTAGAAATAACAAAATCTATGCCGATCAAGGTAGTTTTTTCGCTTTCCACTAGTGTAGAGCCTATCCTTTTCTCTAATAATGACCTCTCACATTTCAAGCACCAAAAGGCTGACAATAAACTAGATTGCCTCCTTATCATATCAATTGACATTGCTACTTTTGAAGTAAGAAATGTTTTGGTCGATAATGCCAATTCCGTGAACATAATTTTCTAGTCAACTTTGAAGAGGATGAATTTGGAAAATCTTAAGTTTGAAGTAGTCTGCACCTTGCTAATCGGTTTCAAAGAATCTGAGATCATCCCTAAAGGATCACCTAGAAAGCAAACCTACTTGGTCAACTACTGGTGGTTAACACTACTTTTACATATAATTACAAAATGGGGAGGCCTACATTGAAAGACCTCAAAGTGGTCATTTCAACCTAACCCATGAAGATCAAGTTCCCAACACCTACAAGAACTAGGGAGCTACTCTGTAACTTAAGAAAGGCCTGGCAATGCTATTCCATTTCAATCAAGGTAAGTAATCCAAAAACTCAACGTAAACTAAAACCCTCAAGAGATCTCTCAATAATGAAACCCAAGAAAAGACAGAAAAGCAAAAAAGGGAAAATAGAAGAAACCAAGGTCAATCCAGTTGAAAAGTTCAATACCATAGAACTCAAGCTCAAAAATCCCAACAAAACTAAAAGGATTGGGACTAATATGGGGAGCAACATGGAATGCATGATGACCAACTTTCTCAAAAAGAACATTAACATTTTTGCTTGGAAAGTTATAGACCACCAGGGAATCAACCTTTGCATTATCATCTACCCCTTAGTGTGGAGCCCTCAAGCCCTTCATATAGAAAATCAAGACCTTCAATGCAAAATAGTACCAGATTATTGGGGAAGAGGTCAACAAACCTTTAGAGAAAGGCTACATCATAGAAATTCAATACCCTAATTAGCTATATAACGTAGTTCTTGTCCCTAAAAAAAAGGGTAAATGGAGAATGTTTAATGATTTCACTAATTTGAATAAAGTTTTTCATAAAGACCCTTACCTACTACCTAGAATAGATTTATTAGTTAAGTCAATAGTAGGTTGTGATCTTTTGAGCATGATGGATGCTTTCCAATGATATTATCAAATTTTTATGGCCCCCGAGGATAAGGATAAGACCTCTTTTGTGGTATCCAATAGTTTGAACTATCTTTCGGTCATGCCATTTAGTCTCAAAAATGTAAAAGCAACATATCAAAGATTGGTAAACTTTATGTTAAAAAATGAGATCAGATGAATGATGAAAGTCTATTTCAATGACTTAATTGTCAAAACAGAAAAAGAAGAAAACCACTTGGCCAATCTCGACCATACTTTCTCAATATTAAGGGCATTTGGCATGAAGCTTTACCCCAACAAATGCACATCAGGGTAAGAAAAGGAATGTTTTTGGGCTACATAGTTAGTCAAAGAGTTATAGAAGCAAACCCACAAAAGATACAAGCAATTGAGGACATCTTACCACCTAAAACAATCATGGATGTGTAGAGATTGATTAAGAAGATCATAGCATTAGGTTAGTTCATCACTGGACTAGCAAACAAAAGTTTACCATTTTTGAGAATTCTTAGGAATGCAAGAAAGTTCTAATAAACAAAAAAGTCTGACTAGGCCCTAGTCAACCTAAAGCAGTACTTATTCACTCTCTTAATGCTTACTAAGCCTATGATCGGGGGGGAAAGGGGTTATGCATTTACTTAATAGTCTCATTAACAATAATCTATTTGGTTCTAGTGTCGACACAACATAGTGCACACAAATTGGTATACAACATTAGTAAAGCTTTGTAAGGCCCAGAGCATAACTACCTTAAGATTGAAAAATTTGCCTTTGTTTTGGTTATAGTAGCTAGGAAATTGAGGCCTTATTTCCAATCACACCGTATTATTTTCCTGATGAACAAACCCTTAAAGTAAGTACTCCCAAAACCAAATAAATTGGGAAGACTGACAAAATGAGCTATTGAATTAAGGGAGTTCAACATCATTTTCCAACCTTAAACAACTATAAAAGTACTGGTATTGGTAGACTTTATCACTGAATGCGTTGATCTCCTCATTATGGTTGAGGCAGATCCATTTATTTGGTCTCTACACTTTGATGGATCAGTAACTTCCAGGGGAGTTGGAATAAGAATTTCCTTGCACTCTGCCTAAGCCGAAGAGTATGACTTTGCTATCAAACTTGACTACCCTATCACCAATAATGAGGTAAAATACAAAGTCCTTCTCACTGGGACGAGAATGGTCATTGATAAAGGGATAGAACATTTAGTAGCGATCACAGACTCTCAGCTGGTCGCAGAATAGTTTAAAGAGAACTTTGAAGCAAGGGAAACCACTATGAATAAATATCTCACTAAGATCAAGAAATTACAACACCAGTTTAAGAAATTCACCTTTAGTTGGTCATCAGATCTGAAAATGAAAGGGCAGATACATTATCCAAATCATCAATTCAACAAAGAGTACCCAAGAAAGAACCATTATATTCTTAGTCTCAAATAAACCCACCATAAATGGCCTTGACCAAAATTAGATTTGAGAGATTCGAGAATTAGCTTCCACTTGGCAAGATGAAATTAAAGCTTATCTAAGGAAAGGTGAAGTGCCAGAGGAGAGAACAGAGACTTGAAGGTTAAAAGGTCGTGCAGCGAAGTTTTTCCTGGACGAATATGGTTAGCTATAAAAGAGTTCTCTCTTTTCACCAGAACTAAAGGGTTTGACATTGAAACAGGCTTTGGAGATTTTATCAAAAATCCATTTGGGCATATGTAGGAACAATTTCAAGAGATAGACACTAGCCCACAGGATCATTGGGAAAAGATATTTTTGGCTAACCTTACTAAAAGATGCAATCAATTTTGCCAAAAAATGCCTATCCTACCAAGTCCACTTTAATATCTCCCATTAGTCTGTATCAACACTAGTCCTATTTCAGATCACATAGCTATTCGACCAATAGAGGATACACATTGTAGGCTTATTCCTAAAAGCCATAGAGTAGAGAAAGTACATGATAGTGGTAGTTGACTATTTTACAAAATGGATCAAAATAAAAGCGGTTCTAAAGATATCAACACGGCAATTAGAAGCTTCTTGCAGAAAAATGTCATCTACTATTTTAGTCTACTTAAGGTACTGATATAAGAAAATGGAATTCAATTCTAAAGTAGAAACATGAGAAAGTAATGCAAAAGCCTTGGGATAAGACAATAATTTTTATTGGTTGGTAACCCGCAGATAAATAGATAGATAGAAGTTACTAATCGAACCATTCTCGACCACATCAAGACTAAATTGGAAGGGTCTAGCGGTAATTGGGCATATGGCCTCCCAAGAGTGTTATAGGCTTACAAGATGCCCTAAGAACTACAACAGACTATAGCCCCCATAGTCTAATTATGGTTCAGAAGCAACAATCTCCATAAAGTTAATACATCATACGGCTCAAGTGATTCACAACAATCTATTTAAGAATAAAGCAAGATGCTATTCAACCTCAAAATAATCAATGAGCTACAACAACATGCATGTTTTAAAATGTAAAGGTACAAGTCGATCATGGTAAAGAATCACAACAAAGGCATCTGACCAAGAAGTTTTTAGATCAAAGACCTCATTTTGAGAAAAGTTGAAGTTTCAAAAAATGTTGGAAAACCTGACCCCAAATATGAGGGCCCATACTTGATAGTCAAAATTGACAAACACAATTCATATAAGATAGCATATATGAATGGGAATGAGCTTCCTCGACCATGGAATGCAGCAAACATGAAACTTTTATATGTATAAAGAGACTCTAGTCTTGATTCAACTATTTTGTGACATGTGATATCTAGCCTTATAAAAAAATGCACTTTTGTAATTTGATTTCAAACCAATGAACTCAACTCACATTTAATTCATTTACTTTCAAGTAAAGTTAAGTCTTCTAGCTTAATTGTCTAATAATGATGGAATTATTTAAAGTTGACCTAGTAGTTGACTATAAATCTAGTTCAGGTGAGCTATAATAATATTCACTTAAATGATCCCCCATGAGCTTGATTTCAAATTGACTAACACGTTGAATGAAATAAATTTATTCACTTATCTAAAAGTTGACCTCGTATATAACCGTTGTCTTGGTTTCAAACTAACCAATTGTTATGTGCATGTTAACTTGAAATCTCAAAGTGATTGACACAGCAGATGAGATATATTTATTTATCTATGTTTGACCTTGTCACCAACCACTATCTTGGTCTCAAACTAATTAACAAATGTATGCATACTACTTTCATAGTTTTATAATGACTTAACTTTAGGCTCATCAAATAAAAATATGCATAGCTTAATGACTTTAGGGGTCAACTAAAGATTTAGAAAAATAAAATAATGATAAGGTGATGATATACGAATAGAATATTTGTACAAAATATCAACAATTTCCATAGCATTACATCAAAATGTTTTTCATACCTTTCAAAGCAAAACAAGTTGAGCAAGATAAAAAGATACAAAAAAAAATAGCAATAGCCTCAACTCGAGCTAGCTCTCTCCCCTTCTGCGCCTCGAGCAGTGCCTTCTGCCACCTCATCAATGGCTTGATCAATCTCATCAACAAAATCCATGGGCATGACCATCAATGGACCTCAACTTCCTAGTCCACCCTAGAGCAAAGAGCTCCTGCAAGCTAAGATGAGCCAGCCTCCTCAATCAAGAATGTGTGATCGATAGTGAGGAAATATACAGCAACATCGAACTTTCCATCTTTGTGGTTGAGAATGAAATTGCCAACGAACTCAAACTCTTTTCCTACCTCCGCTGCTCAAAGATAAATTGAGGCCTTTGCCTCCTTAGTTGATGCTTTCTCATCATATCCTTGAGATGATTATTCTAGAGTACATTTAGTTAGGCTTTGTCCTTCTCTTAGAATTGATATCCCAGAAACTTCAATTACTTAACAATCTTCTAGAAAGCCTCCTTAGGGTTGTCAAATGTAAAAAATAATGCTAGCCTTTACAAAGGTTGGGCTGAACAAAAATTATTATACTACCTCCTTGCGGATGCTCGACAACATATTGAAAAACTCATCTTAAGCATATCAAAAAGTGCTATTGTATCCCAAGGCTCGACCAAATAGCAAAACCTCCTTCACTCCCAACCTTGCTTTCCTTAATAGTTCGTCTAAGTGTCTTTTTTCCAACACAGTCGCTAGCAAATCAACATTTATTTCTTTAACCTTCTGCTTTAATTCATGTATGGGCTCGACCTAGGTCTTAGAGATATCAAACTACTCCTTTTGAAGTGCATCACAATTAGCCAAGGTGAGCTCAGCTCTATGCTAAAAATTATACCCCTATTGCCCAACTTGTAAGAGAAAAAAATTAGATTAAAACGGTTTGTGTCTATCTAAAGCTAAAATTAACTCAACCATAAACTTACTATGTTAATGCGGTTGAAAAATGCTTTCAGGGCATTAGCTCCTCCAAGTCGAGCATCTTTTTCTAGTCGGAAAGGAAAAGACCAGTAGTGAGAACCTTCAAAGGGATCACCTCTATCGACCCGCGCCCAACATAGAGGCCATGTTTTTGAGCCCTATATCTAGTCTATACTTTGATTTTGAAAAGGCTAGCAGCAAAACTAGTTCCTTGTTAAGTAGTGGCCTGAAAAGAAAACCATTAGTAGCTTTTCCTTTTCCTTTTTAGCAGTAGTTCTCTTAGGAGGAAACGACAGTTTGTCAGTAGTCTTCCTTTTCTATTGATGTGCTAGGCTAGCAGCCTCAACTACAATGGGTCTAAGAAGTGGAAGGGAGGTCGATGATGCCTGTAGTGAAACAACACCTTGGGAAGCGACCTCTCATCAAGCAGCACTTCTGAACGCTCTTTCGCATTTCGTTGGCGTGTGTGATTCATTATTTCTTTAGCTAAAAAATACATAGGCAAGAACACATAATGTCGATTAGAAACGTTGTAAAATGGGCAAAATTAGTGTAGCAAAAATGACTTTACCTAGGTGAGCATAGGTTGGCATATCCAATAAACAGGTGACAAGCTTACTAACATCATATTCCAGTCTTATGTAAACCCCGATGCCTCCTTATGTCTTAAATTCACTAGGTCCCTAATGAAAGTGTTATTCTGAGTCAGATTTTCATTGCTAGGCATCTTGACTCGACCCTTCAACCATCCCATTAGGATATTTAAGCCGCCCTCACTAGATGCAAGATATACAAGTATCTCTTCTTCTAGGACTGGATATGCAAGGATGAAGAGGTCACAAGTATTTTTTAATTAAAATAGGCAATCAAATAATAAAATTCGGACTGCTCGGTGTTATCAGACTTGTGGCACATTTAAAGGTAAAATAGATCGCTAAAGTTTATGAAAGAGGGGGGTTAGTTGTTTATTAACATCAAAATAGAAAATTTATACAAAATTGAAAAATAATTAGGCAGCAATTGAGTGATACATACTTGAAGACCTTAAGCAATCGACTACAGGCTGCGCAAGGGGAAATTTGAGCCCACACTTGAATGCTTCCTTGAACACTGTTTTACAGCCCTTCGGAGGTTTGTGAATTCTATCACTAGGCCCTAGCACAATTAACTCAAACTCAAGGGAATATCGTATATGTGCCTAATCTACCCTAAATCTTTATTAGTGATTTTAGAAATTATATTACTATGGTGGTTTGGTGTAAATAGCCTATCGCATGATACAAAGGTTGACTAGCCTCCCTAGATGGTTTAGCTTTCCCTCTAATACTAGCCCTCTTTTCACTTGAACACTTAGAGAAACTCAACCCCCTATTAGATGATTTGCTTATCCCACTACATGAATCCATTACTCTTTCAGCCAAGTCCCCAAAAGACTTCTCAAAATCACTCAACATCCCACTACCTTTATCAAAGATTCTAAACATGTTTAAGATCTGAAAGGTTGTAAAAAAAAAAAGAATGGCGAAGAACAAAACTAATTAAGAATGGAGAAAAACTTATAAAACAAAAAAGAATGAATTCTCGTCTGAAACAATGAAATTTGTAGAGCTTGACCTCTCATTGATTGGTAAAAGTGGTAAAAGATAGGCACAACATACTATTTATAGCCCTCAATTGATGGGTAAATCAACTAGCGCAAATAATCAATTATAGATTACTTATTACATAACTGTCAATCAGAAAAATTTTGCAACCCAATGTAACTACCACATTTATTACACCAAAACCCTAGTCAAAATTTAAAATATGATGTCAGTTTATGTCCATTGTGATTTAGAAGAGTAGCTATTTCCCATTTCTTCATTTTTTGAGCTCAATCAGGACTTATGACTAGAGGAGACTCATGATATAAAGTCGTAAATTGAGCTAAGTAGGCCTAATAGCAGTCGACCAAGCCCAAGAATTCATTGAGCTAGTCAACCAATATTAGGTGTCACTATTCTTGCAGTCAACCAGAGTGTGGGGTAGTGAACCGAGCCTAGTAAGCCCAATAACAGTTGACCAGGCACAATAATGCATTAGGCTAGTTGACCAATATAGGCCATCAACATTTCTGCAATCAACTAGAATGTGGTTGAAATAATTTCATCAAGAAGCCCATGACTAATAAGGCATCTTGGCTCGGAGAGGTCCTTTATCCAACCAAAGCTTGGCAAAGAGGTCCACAGCCAGGGCAACATCCAGACCAAAAAGGTTGACCTAAGAGACAAAAAGGTTTCCTCCACTACTAGTCACTACCGCATTAAATGCAACTCAACCACCCTGCCACATTAAATATGCTGACTTGCAGCGTGCCTTTACATTGAAAAAGTGTGTCTCTACCGTACCACCAGCATGCCTCAACATTAAGTGCAGAGATCTCCTCTATATCCTGAAAGGAATAAGGATACACCACCTAAAGAAGGTTTTCAAACAGTGAAAAACCTAAAGGTCTGCAAACAAAGATAAGGGTCCTAAATGCTTGAGTAAAAGCATTAAAGACATTTCAACCTCTCATTATAGACTATAAATACCCTATTGCAGCCCTTTATAAAGGTATGTTCATTATAATTTTGGCCCTCACTCTGCCACTCTAAATTTTGATCAATTATACTGACTTAAGTATTGAAGTACTTTAGCCGAAGGCCTCCTTAGCTAGCCTGACATATGTTGATTGGTTGCAAGACTTGACCCACTTCCATCCTAATACTTACCTCTAGCCCACCTTCAAGTCAATTATAGTGAGCTAGAGCCAAACCCATTTACTCTTAGATCTAAGCATCATCAAATGCTTTCTCATATTTTATGTTAAATATAATTTTAAAACGCATAAGGTAAGTAAATCCATTAGATTTTATTAATAAATTAAATAAATAAATTTATAGATAGTGAAATCATGTCTTATTTAATATTTATAATTAAATTATTTTGTTTCATAATTAAATCAAATATTCAATTTGATGCTGCTAGAAGGTGGAGTAAGGTCCTTTACAAAAAAATAGTAGAGTGTTAGTTTGTCTTCTCAAAAATGCACGCAAAAAGATATGCTCATCTCGACAATTATTCTATTATGAGAAATTTTACAAATGATTTCTTATGTCCCATTTCTCCCTTAGACTTGGTACTTATAGATTTTAGTCTTGATGGGTTTAGGCCTATTTATGACTTGACTTGTTCTTTGAGCTCTTTGGCCTATTTACTTAGATAACTAATTTTAAAGTTCATTTGTCATTTGTAGTCAATTTACCAAATTGCCCTTAAGTCCAAATTTAGTTATATCTTCAAGCCCCCTATTTTTTGAAAAACATTTTAATTTTATATCAAAATTATATTATAAGTTTAATTTATAATTTTTTCTCTTAATTTGAGTAATTGTTCTTGCTCACTAATTTGTGAATTCTCAATTGTTGTTCAAGTTGATGTTGAGTAGGTCCCAAGTCTTTGAGTCCTCTAAGATGTGCTCCGTAAAGGTGGCTTTGTTTGCACCTAGGGAGTTAGCAAAAAAGAAAAACTCTTCACATTGACTAGAGAGAGAATGAAGAAAGATAATTCCATCATGAGTATTGAGATGAGTTCTCAAGGTAAAGTCTTCCACATACTTTGGACTCCTTAACTTATTTCTTCCTTCTTGATTTCTTCACTTGTACATTCCATCACAACTTCTTTTATGTCAGCAATAATTTTGGGGTTTAATTGAGCTAAAGAATGTTTAAGAATAAGTCTAGTTTTAAATTAAGTTCGGGAAAGGAGTCTTCAAGAAATTAGTCGAATAAGAGAGAATGAGGAGTTATTCTGGCTGCCCTTTATCTAATTGGTCATCCGTCTACAGTGCGTATGGGCTAGTTCATGCTAGAGAGGGTTATCTCTCGCATAGTGTCACAACGTATCCCAATCCTTTCTTATGGTGTAGTCAATCCAGGCCTTAAAAAATTTCAAGGAGGAGTTGCATAGTGAGAGTAGAACTAGAGAGTCATCTTCATCATCTAATTTTGATTCTAAAGAAGAGGAATCTTTTGATGAGATGTCTAAGAGCATTCTTGCTACTGATATTAACTTCACAAAAGTGGTAGAAATTAAGTGTTTACTCAAGCCAGAGGAGTTAGATTTTTTTAGGGGTGCAATTTGTGTCTCTAATGAATTGAAGTTTGTTATTTCTTCTCATTAGAGAACATGATGTCGCCTCCTAGAGGTTACTTCATGGTTTTTATAGGTACTTCACTTGTAGATTTTCTCTTCCTCCCAAGCCTCTTTTACTAGATATGTTGTGAAGTTTGGTGTATGTTTGAGCAAACTTGTGCCTAATGTTTTTAGGTCTTTTGCAGGGTTTAAACAACATTTGAGTGAGTTGGGCTTACTAATATTGTCAAATAGCTATCACCACTATTTGGGTACATAAAGTGCCAAATTAGCTATTCTTTCATTTTTTTTTCCCAAATTAAAAGTAAGCACTTAAGTGGGTTAACCTTTATCAAGAGGTTGTTGAAAGGATAGATTCTTTTTTGTTTGAGATAAAGATTGGGATGTTCTTTGTGAATAGATTCTTAGTCAAGTTCAACACGACTTTCATGTGAGTTTCTTGAAGGTGGGGTTGTTTGATTATTCTTTTAGTATTACTTACACATTTCCTATTAGTACTTAGCATATTTTATTTTATGATTTGTGGCTCGTACTTGCACTTTTGTACATTTTTTTTTACATGTTCCCATCTATTATTTGCATTTTAACTTTATTTTTCTTCCCTTCATTAGTAAGAAAATAGATTAACTTTGTCAGAATCCATGCTTGGAGAATGAAGGAAAGATCACATAATAGGCACACTATAGAGCATTATTGTAGGGATACGCCATTGAGTGGGCACTGCCCAAGCCCCCTTAGTCGATGGCCAGGTAAAGTACACACCTCAGTGACCCTAGTAGTGTGTGCACTTTTTGCAAGCAATGAGTTTGAGGTATTACCTTCTGGTTCTTCTGGGAAATGTGCTTGTAGATCTACTACTTCCCATATTCTAATTATCCTCTCTATGTCAGTAAGGGCAATGGACTCTTTCATTATGGCTTAGGGTAGAGTTGAGGGGTAGACTCCCATTAAGATATTGATGGGACCTCTTTTAGCATTGATCACATATAGTATATGGTGTGCAAGTATGATCAAGGAGAGTTGGAGTTATTCTCCTTTACTTAATTATTGAAAATAACTGGTGATAGTTTTACCTAGAAAAAAATTTTCTTTATTACTTTGATTTGTTTTTTTTACATAGTTTTTCTTCTTTGTTGCTTTGTAGTGATTTTTTACTATGGAGCATTTATGCATTTTTTAAATGTAAAGGCGAAACCTGGTTGAGCAAATGTCTTACCAAGCAGAGAGAGCTCTATTTATGGCAAAATTTCTTAATGAAGAGATAATTGAAGTAATTAAGCAGTGTAGCCAAAAGGAGGAGGAATTGACTCAACTACTTAAGAAACATAAATGCTTGAAGACAAAATATGTGACGGAGGTAAAGAATGAGAAGACTTTTAAGGACGCTGCTGCTAGGAAGACCTTTATATATGGCAAAGTTTTTTAAGGAAAAGACTACCGAAGCAATTAAGCAGCGTAGCCAGAAGGAGGAGGAATTGACTTAACTACTTAAGGAACATGAATGCTTGAAGACAAAGTATGCAAAGGACGTGAAGAATGAGGAGATGTTTAGGGACACTATTGTTGGGAAGACCCCTCATAGATGCTACTCTTCAAGAGGCTATTAAAGAGGTCAAAGGTTCTAATAAGTTTTTGAGGCAATCAAAGTAGAGGCGATGATGATCTACAAGAAAATTATTTAAAGTTGTTACCTCATTTTGAACAAGACTAGGGGATACCTTGAAAAGGATTTTTTGATGTTGAATCCCACCATTACAATTGATATTACTATTAAAGAGTCTGAGAAGGATCCCAAAATTGGAGCAAAGATTACAGTGGAGAAGCCAGTAAAACAACTCCACAGGAATAAAGATACTTAG
The DNA here is from genome assembly GCA_014898725.1 of Jacaranda copaia. Lineage (NCBI taxonomy): Eukaryota > Viridiplantae > Streptophyta > Magnoliopsida > Lamiales > Bignoniaceae > Jacaranda > Jacaranda copaia. The sequence continues at coordinate 473,479 of JACGDI010005412.1, read as the reverse complement.
TTCAGAATAGCACTAACGAGTGAGATCTATGTCTAGAAATTTTTTTAGTATTTTTCTCTTTGTATTGATGTTCATTTTTTCAAGGCCAAGTATTGGTCAGACACCATTGTGTTTCTCTCATTTGATTTCAATATTCTTCTTATTTTTGTTTATTTTGTGTTCATGCAAACACCAACTAGTTGTATGACTTATTGACTTAGCATATTTGTACATACTTCAAGAATTGAGAAATAGAAGGCATGAAGATGTCATCATTAAGTATTAGAGAAGAAGTGCATCCTAAGTGCCAAGGCACTGGACTTGGGCACTTATGCAAGGTGCCAAACTTGGGCATCTATATGCGATGCAAGCACAATCTTGGGTTGTTATATTAAATGTTTGCTATATTTTGTTAGATTTATGTTTTTTGTGAATTAAATATTCAATCAAAGTTTAGATTAAGTTAAAATTTATGTAGGTATATGTCGAATTATATTAAGTTTATATGAGTTAGTTTAGTTTATGGAATTATTATTTTAAATTCAATGTAAGAAAATTTTAAATCAATTATCACTTTGTAAATTATGATATATGTTGCTTTGCTCTGATTAGAAACATATATTGAATTTTTTGATTCAATACGCATAAGTATATGAAATAATGTGACTAGATACTTGAAATATTGATTTGTGTTGAATTCTATAGTTCATCTAAATTTGAGGATGGGAAGACATGACAAGGGAAAAAGCATTTTTATTTTTTGTTGATTAGTTTGTAATTGCTTACATGATGATGATGGATATAAAGGAGAGTGTTTATGTGCTATTATGTGTTTACGTTTATCATCAATTGTATCTAATTAAAATGGTGCTACTCATTTTATTGAGTCTTGTTTATATATTAAGCAATTTGAAGTTTCTTTTTTGAGGTAGTTTTTGATAGAATATATCATTCACATTAAATTTTTAATCTTTTTTCTACCTAGAGTTGGTTGTTGTAATGAGAAAAAAATCAAGGAGTGGAAAATCAATGGACCATAGACTTTCCAATCCTTGATTTGTTTGTCATTTACATCATTACAAAAATTTTGTTATTCATATTGAGTACTAATGTATGAGACGTTTGGATTGATAAGATTGAAAACAATCATATTTTCTACATTTCTATGATTATTATATGTTTCAGTATGTTGTTCGAATTGTGAGTTCTCTATGACAAATGGACTTAGACTATTTTCAACTTAGGAGTTATTGAAGACATTTAAGGATGAACCAATACCTGATTGATTGGCACTAATAATTTGTTATTCAAATCATAAGTTATTAGGATTATTCGAATTTTGTTATTCATATTATAGAAGTAATTCAAATTTTGTTATTCAAATTTGGATAATTGCGTCATGTTATGTGGATAATAAAAGTTATTCAAGAATTTTGTACTATTCAAATTATGAGCTATTTATTGATTGGTGCTTAAGGTGTAACACCCCAAAATTTGGAAAATTAGTTTAAATTGATTGAATTAAATTAATTAAAGTTTAGGTGGAAATATTTGGAATTGAAGGATTAAATTGTAAATAAGAAAGAGCTTGATTGTTTAAAATTCTAAAGTTTAGGGGGTCAATGTGAGATAAATAAAAGCTTAAAGACATTAAAATAAATGGTTTTGGACCTAATTGGCAGGAACAAAAAATGTTAGTGGGTCAATGTGTAGAAAATTAAAGTTAGATGACTTAATTGAAGCCCATGGACCAAATTGAAAATGGTCCAAAAGTTTTAAGGTCGGAATTGTAGTAGGTCAGAAAGTTTGGTGCCGTAGTGAAAAAGCTGAAAAATATTTTTATATATATAGCTTCAAGGACCAAATTTTATCAAATTCTCAAAAATGGCCCAAGACCTTTCCTACCAGCAAATTTTCAAAAAATAGCCACTGAACTGAAAACTAAGATCGTAGAAGTGTCCCTCTCAACTCCACAAACAAACCCATACCAAGAACACTAAAAACTACCAGTGAAATCATAGGGAAATTATGCCCAATGGTGGGCGGCGATGGGTGGTGGCAATTCTGCTGCTTTTAGTGGCGGAAAGTAACTAGGTCTTGATAGGTTTTAGTCGTGAGCTCATGGGTAAGCTTGTGGTGGTATCAATTTTGGGTTTTGACAAATGGTGGTGGAGAAATGGAATGTGGCAGTTAACGCCGGAGATTAAGGTTAGCCTTGGCTACAAACGAAAAATTGACCAGCTAAACAGCGGCCAATCAAAAAATTGATTTGGAAATTTTGTTGTTGGAGTTGAGGCACACCTGGTGGTGGTGGTGCTATCCATCTCTAGCAGTGGTGCGTAGAGCTCTTGTGATAGCAAGTGGTGGTTCGACGATAGCGCGTGGTAGTAGTTTTGTACCAATTTGTACAAAATAACATCCTAGGCTTATCTAAGCTATTGCCAGCTTGAAATTAAATCTCAATTCAATCCAATTAAGGTAAATTTCATAATAAAATTTAATTCGATTAATTTATTGAATCTAGTTGAATTTATGAATTTGAGCCTAATCTTAAAATGAACTAAGATCGTAAACTATAATTTAGTTGAAGTTGGGCATTAGTCTTATAATTATTATAGTAATAAACTGAATCAACTCTAAGGGATTGCCAAATTATCATTAAGGCCTTAAGTGAGATTTTAGACAACTTGTTTACAAACTCACTAAGTTAAGAACAATGATATATGACTATGTTAAACATTTTAGCATACCATGAGCCTGAAAAAATTAGGAATGACCAAGTATAGTAATGGAGGAATTCGATAAGAATTTGTAAAACACATTAAGAATTATGATTCAAAAATCAGCGCAATGTTGGTTCAGGTTATCTTATTCTAAACCTTGAGTTGATTTAGGAAATAAGGATGTGGGCTTTCCTAAACAATTAAGAATTACTGTATTCAACTATCTTTAATATCTGGATATGAAATCCAATCATTAGGAAGATTCTATTAGAACAACTCTGAGTTTGGTAAAGACGTTAATTCTAGTTATAGAAAAGATTTAGAGGACTAACAGAGTGGTAATCGGAGTTATTTTGTGATAGCTCTCAATCGTCTAACTAGGAAGCTAGGACCTAAACACCTATCCAGCTAGGGATTTCTCCACATTTTCTGGGTGAGTTTATATTAGCTTTCATTATTGGGGAAAGGAACATATATAATTGCCATTATGTCCTTATAGTTGATTCTAATTGTGTCGATCTATCATCGCTATTTATCTGCCCTATAATATCCATTAATTTTTGTGTTTAAAGTTGATAATTTATTTGAGTTATTTTGCCACCTCCAATTCTTGAGTTGTTATTGGACAAATCTAGTGTGGTCTTCATCTTATATATATATGTTATTAAATTTATCACTAGTGTTCGATCCTATCTTGGTTGTAAACATTTGCTCGCCTGTGACGTATTGATCCTTGATTCCTATGATGCTCTTGATAGTTCATTTTGTCTCTTTTTTGGTAATTCTTGAACTATACTTATTTGAGACTCTTATCTGTTTGAAATTGTTGATAAATTAATAAATATTAATAAATTCAACTATTTGTAAAATAGTACTCCTCATTGCCCCTTCTCACTTGGCACTTTTATTAATATTGATTTATAACACTAGTGTTAAATTGGCAATTATATTAAGGAAGTTGAAAATGATTTTTGATAGATATATATAGCTTGTTGCCGTGTCTTGCTAGAAACCAGCCTGGCGCTGAATTGTTTATGTGTTTGTTAAATGGTGACTTGTTATACTACTTGAAAGCTGTTGGACATACTAACATGAACAAATATTTAAGCTTTCGGATCGGTTATGAAAGATGGCTAGGTAGAAAAAATCGCAATGATAGATTTTTTAGCCGATAACCATGTGTAATGCACATAACCCAACCCTATAGCTAACTAGAGGTAGTTGGCTATGAGCTGGCAAGGCATGTGGCTAGCCATACCTAACATGTGATACAGTGTCCAAGCTAATATCACTTGACACTTTAGAGAAATAAGGATTTCTTATGTGCTCGAAAGTGGAGTGACAATGTCGGAGAACCACCAACAGCAATTTGTGAAAGTTATTGATATGTTCGATCTTATGCTTTGAATTCAAATATTTGACACAAATCTAGGCATTGTTCAAATGATATGCCGACCATATTTTTGAGCATAGCTAAATTTTAATCCTCGGTGAGACATATGAATTTTGTGAAGTCTCATCATTGGTATGGGATGATAGTGAGATAGATCATCTAAACATTTTGATTAAAATCTTCTCTCACGACTTTTGGAAATTTTAATGTTCCTACTTACCTTTACCATTTGTGAAATTATCACTTTGTTGTTATGACTAAATTATCTCACTAAGTTATTCAAACTTACATTATTTTATTGTTTCTTTCATTCTTTACCCCAAATAGGATCTAGCGACGAAGATAAACTGAACCAACAACACATGAGGTAATAAAGGCGATAGAAGTGCTAAGTGCCATTCAGGATATTTTGATTTAGAGCTGAACACTTGATGGATATAGTTGTCGAAATTAACTACTTTGGAATTTTGAGTAATGTATTTTCTATTGTTCATAAGAGTTGTGGTGTAAAGTAGGCAGCACCTCGATTGGAAAAAAGGGTCTCCCCATTGAGCATTTCATAAGGATACACTAATAGGTGGGCACTTACATTGCATATTTGTCAATAGACATCTTAGGTGGTTGAACACTATACACTAAAGCTTTTATGTTGCCTATATCTATTCACATATAATCTATGTCAAACTAGAGATTACTCATTTGACTTGTTAATTTAAGTTTTTGAAAGATTTTCGACAAACAATTCTATTAGGACTCCTTCCTTTAGATTTTGTTATCTAGAGAAAGTGAGGGTGATGTAGTTTGGGAGTTTGACGTAAGAATTATTTCAAGCATATTATATATATAAGGGATAAAAATAGTTTGCCATCCAAACTATACATGTTTTTACACTTTGGTAACTAATTTTTTTTTTTTTTTGTGACACTTTACTATCCAAACTACACTTTTTTTTTCACCTTGCCATATATGAACAAATTCTAGTGGAATATTATGGAAAAACCTCATCACATTAATGCCAGGGGATTCCTTTTCAGGTATTATAGTCAAATAGTCTAATTTGATAGACATGAATAATCATCTCCTTTGTGCAACCTTAGTCAATCGCAATATGAGATGAACTTTTTCAATCTGCGTTCAAGTGCATATCTCATGATAATTCAAGTTAAAAAAGGAAGTCTTTTAATGAAGTGATAAAAAACTATCTTTAGAAAAGACTCAGGCCACTCCTATGATAGAATACCATGAAATATTTTATCTAAATTGATTCATGTATGGCAAGGTGAAAGAAAAAGTATAGTTTATTTGGCAAAATGTCACCAAAAACAAAAAAAAAAAATTGGTTGGAAAAGTATAAAAACGCGCATAGCTCGGATGACAAAGTATCTTTATCACATTTTTTAATTTGATTTCAAAACATAAATTTCTCTAAGTGTTTAGAATTCTTTTATGTGCCTCCGAACAAAGTTTGGTTGTTTGGAACATGAGAGGGCAAAGATTTGCAAAATATTTAAGGATGAAGAGGATGATGCTTGATTAGATTATGTATTAGTGTTCTATTTACTTTATGAAAATGTTGACACTTTAATAATTACATTTGTGATAATCTATTTCCATTGCAAAAACTATTTCAAAAGGGACGCTTCAAAACTATCAGAATGTTCATTGCAATACGTCACAAATGCATCACAAAAATTTGTGATAAAGGTTTATGCGATGGATTTTGTTTGTCACAAAATTCGTCGAAAATTTTTATTTCTGACGGATCTTTGAAAAAATCTATTGCAAAATCCATTGCTAGTAGCGATATTTTTAGTAGTGAGATATAGAAGCCCTTGGCTAAGCTTAATTTGCTTTTTAGGGATTTAATTCGTATAATTTTGAGGCATGATGACTTAGACAAAATGGAGAAAAATATTTCAATAATTTTGTGCAAGTTAACAAAGTATTATTTCTCCAGAATTTTTTGATTGCATGGAGCATCTACCAATCAATTTAATACAGGAGACAATAAATAGATGGCCAGTAAAATCTCGATGGATGTATCCATTTGAGAGGTAAAATATTCTTATTTGTATGTTAAATTATTAAAATTATCTAAGACTTTAAATATATAAATTTGAAGTATTATTTATATTACACTTAGGGAGCATAGCAAACTCAAAAAAACTATGATGCAAAAAGCATAAGGAGAAGGATTTATCTATGAGGCATTTGTTTGAAGAGAGACATCAAACTTTTGCTCCTACTATTTCTAATTGCATGTATGTTCTTTATGGATAATAGTAGGCCAAAATGATAGTGGGGAAAAGGATGACTCTCCACCTACTTTATCTATTTTCAATCACTCTGGTCGTGCCTCAGGTGCCTATACAACTAGGCACTTAAGCGGTGTCAAGTTTAAAGCCGCAACAGTGTACGTGCTACTTAATTGTGAAGAGATCAAGGAATACCTTGAGTAAGTCATTCAACTAATTAATATTAATTTCATTTTTTTAAGCTAGGTACGTTTTTTAGTATGTTCTAAAGTACGATGACGTAGGTATTTTGTTGAACACTTTAGCATTGGCGATCAGGATGTAAATGCGAGGATTAAAAATGATTTTACCTATTGGTGCAAGTCATATGTAAGAATATTTACACAAATTTCATTATGCATGACCCAAGCAATGATAGATTTGACAAAAACTTTTATCAAAACTAACACTCTATGTGATAAATTGTAGATTCATGACCTAAGCAATAGCATAACAAATTCATATTTGCATGACTTAGCTTAAGGCCCTACTAGACAAGTTTAGGACATGGCCCAAATACTTTGTGAATGGATTTAAGTTCCACAAAAATGTATAGAGTCGCGAATAAAGAATGATGAAGAGTGGTGCATGGGTGAAGAGAGTCAATGGGGTTAGTGGTGAGGAAGACTATTACGTGGCTTTGAGGGACATGGTTAAGTTAAAGCCCATTTGGATATGTTTTCAAAGTCATTTTTTTCTGCTGAATTCAAAAATTGAAAAGTTAGTTATGAGTTTAGGTTTGAAAATAAAATTTTGTTTGGATGTTGTAACACCCTTAAAATTTGGAGTTTTAAGAAAATAAGGATTAAACATTTAAAATACTGAGTAGTCAAACTTTAGGACTCAAGAAATAAATAAAATAGGCATAATTGCAAGAATTTTAAAATCTTTGGGGGTTAATTGTAATTCATGGAAACTTAATTGAGCAATACTTGAAAGTTTTGTGGGTTTGTAAGGGATTATTATTGGTCAAAGGGGTCAATGTGAAGTAATAAATAACTTAAGGGCTGAATTGAAGTTTTGTCAAAAATTAGGGAACCTAATTGAGAGCTTGAGGAAATATTAGGGGTCAAATTATAATTTCTAGAAAAGTCTCTTTATATAGCAATTTCACCCCTCCATTATTTCAAATTCACACATGCAGCCTTTATCTTCTTCCTCTAGCAACATTCTCCAACGAACTACAAAACCTATCAAATTATATACCATTCTTTTCCTCTTACTATGTAGAACATGAATATACCATTTTCACCCAAAATCAACCAGTATAGCAGTTGAAATTGAGATTGAAAATTCAGCCACGACGAAGGTGGTGCACTTCCATTTGTTGATGACTTTCTATGGCAAACCCAGGTACCATTTTGGTAGGCTCAATTTGAGGGTCACACTAATAGTCCCATATTCTCAAATAGACCATCGGAGTGAAAGGAATTAATAAAAAATCATGCAACGATGTTGGCAGCGGGCTGGCAATTTCTGACCAATTGATGGTCAATTCGATGGCAAAATAGAAAATTAATTTGGGGGTTTGAATTATGGAGTTGAAACACACCATTTGGCAGTAGCGATGGTGGTGGCACGGCAGCGGTCCCAGGGCAGTTTTCTCATCTCATTGTAGTGAATGCAATGGTATCTCGATTCGTGGTTTTGAGGTTCCAATTGAGAAATATTGGGTAAAATGCCAGTTAATCAAATAATTTATTCTTGATTTAATTTAAGTAAATCATAAGGTTAACTTATGATGTAAATACTAGTTAATTGAACCAAAATTTTGATTTGGGACCAAGAATTGGGACATGCAAGAGTATATATGTAAGCATAATGGACCGGGGCACGCTGGGTTGGATGCCAAATTTGGATTTAATAATGACAGTAAGGATTATGTAATGTAAGACTAAGTGGTATTACTTAAGATTAATTATGTAGGTAACTGGACTATATTGTGTAAATTAGGATGATGATATGATATGATCATGACTTTGTAAATAAAAAAGAGATATCATGCTATTTTAGAACTAATATAGACCATCATGACTAATTCTAGAATAATTGATTTATTGAGATACTTTGTGTAGATAGTACATATTAAACATATATTATAATGTTGATTGAAGCCTAAAACTGCCATACTAGATAAGGAGTTGTCAATTTTAGACTATTGATATTATGATTATGAGTAATAAGGTTAAATGAGGATATTGACAGTAGACCAATTCTTTTGGATTAGGTGGCGAAGAAGTGGGTTCCATAGACTAATAGATGGTGATAGTATATTTAAAGCTATTAAGGTGAGGATCTAACCTCTCGGTTATATGCTTATATGCCTAATGAGGGTCTGTCAATCTGGCTCTTTCTTATACTTATTTGTCACTGTGATAAACCCCTGTGAGGGTTAAACTCATTTCTATTTCGTAACTGCATCTTGGTTATTGTACTCTATGAATTATTTGAGATCTTAATTGTTATCCATTGCTTGTTTCGTAAACCCCTATGAAGGTTATTGCTTATCTCTGTTCTAGTGTCTAAAACTTTTATTTGCGATATTCATTTTTTGTTTGTTGTACCCCACAGCCTTGCCAGTTTACCTTATATTACTTGTTAAATCATTTTGCAACTCAAAATGGCATTGTCGGCCAGTACGTTGTGTATGATAATTGTTCTAAATGTGTACCTCTTTGTATTCTTGACTTGTTTAAATGTGTTGTTCAGTTAATACTATAAAATATTTGCTGGGCAGAGTAAAAGGCCACACTAGTTGACAAGGCATGTCCAGTAAAGAGCCCCTCTTGAGCCTATTCCCGTTAGCATCTCTAGATTTCAGTACTAGACCTATTCTTGATTTATATCATTGCATTAGTGATAAAAATAATGCTATTGGCTGACTTGGTTTGTGATCTTGACTTTGGGCAATTGGGGGTTGATTATGGCCTAAAGCGTGATCGGTGAGGATCAGTTCTATCGATTCGTGTGGTAGCGATCTTGTCTTTGAGGGAGATTTGATCGGCGAGGATTGGTTTTACCAATTTATGCTATAGCGGTTGGCAAATTGGTCACTCATCAAGGTGATATAAGAGGGCAGGCCATTTTACAATCATATTACTATATAGAATTAAGGCGATATAAGGGAGTAGGCAATTTTACAGTTGTATTGTTTATACAGAGCCAAGACGATATAATGGGGTAGGCCATTTTAAGGTCATATCATTTATATAGAACTGGGAGACACAAGGGGGAAGGACATTATACGGTCATACAAATGAAATATGCTTATATAATTGATTTTATAAAATGTTCTTATCTAGCCTATTTTATAAAATTGATCGAAACCCTAGATTTTGAACTTGAGATTTTCCTGGAAATGTGAATTGGGTTTTTTAAAATTAATCTTGTCTATAAGTTTTAAAATCTTCTATGAAATGTATTATATGTGAAATGACTCTTTGTCGGTATGGAACGGAATTAAGTCAACTCACAAAGTATTGTACAAGAAATACTAGTTTTGGATTTAGTTCATCGATCTTGTAAACTATTTTAGATCTCCAATACCTAGATGTCATGACTCGTGCTTTAGTTATCTAAGTTTAGAATGAATGTTCTTCTTACATTTGTATATTGTATTCCATTTCATTCTAATTCCACCTACATGCAAATGTTTGCCTCACTAAATCATTCGGACTCACCCTTCTACATTATTTGATTTCCTTCGAACAAGTTTAGATGATGACCAAGGTCCTCAAGTATTAATGTATTTTGTAAAATACTAGACTTTTGGTTGTATATATATGTATATAACTCCTTGTATGTTAAGTTAGTTTGAAATGTTGTGATATGTCATGAACATTCATGAAGGCATGCGAATGTAAATGTTACGTATTTGGATACTTTACCCAGAGTATGTTAAGTTAGTACTATGTATTTCTTGAAGAGTTTGAGGAGAAATTTTATGGGCCTATTGCTTGCTATGAGCAGAATATTAAGATTGAATTGGTAGCACCTCAACTTAAGTGCTGTCTTCGGAAAAGGTGCTACTAAGGTGGTATCAAAGCTTAGGTTTTGAAAGCTAAGCTATGCCAAGACAGGGTCTTCAAAATATGGGATTTCCTGGTTAGTGAGGATTATGTCTGCCTTGGGAATTTGTTTAGGATATAAATTTTAGGATAAGGCATGATATCGAAAAGGGAAAGACTGGTACTAGGATGGCCAGCCAGTATATGGTCCATTACCTTGAGATATCGCGCATATGACTTTGCTAGTATTTGGCAAGATAATATCTTTGGGTTCTTGTTGTTGACTAAGCATTTTGTGATAATTGAACACAAAAACTAAAAGGTGTTTAGAATGATAAGTGTTTGGTTTTATAGGGGATTGAGACTTAGATGACAAGTTTATCTTAATATGGGATTTTTAATAATATGATTGACCTATACAACCGCATGGTGGCATTGAGAAGAGAATATGGGAATATTTTCTTAAGGAGATCATGTAAGATGATCAGTGAATGACATATATATATATGATTGCAACTTAAATATCTGAGGTAATTAGTTTACTAACAATGGAAGAACACACTGGTTTGATTATAAGTTGATATAAGATAAAAGGGAAAGATCGCCTATGAGAAATAAGGCTCCTAAAAATCATGCTATAAATTCGAGGTAGAATGGAATACCACATTTTTCTAAAAAGTGGTAAGGTAAAAGTAGTTAGTATCCCAAAGATACTCAATTGTGCTTTAACCCGACTAAGGAAAATTTTAGGATTCAACATTCCGAGACATGTAGAATACTTAAAGTATGTAGTTATACATATTTATATAAAAACATATATGTTTCATATATAATCTTATGAGGAGTAAAACAAAATGTGGTGCTTTGAAGATAATACTAGAGTTGGTTAGCTTGTCCACCCTTAGTCAAGTAATGAGTTTAGCGAATATGTTATATGAACTTATTTATGAACTAACGTGGTTTTACTTGTTAATGTTAGTCTATATAGACATATTCCCATTACATATTATACTGTACTCAACATACCCTTGTACATGGTGATAAGAGCTATTAGAATTTTGAATGGGAACAAAGTTTTCTATTAAAAAATCTTACATAGTGAGTGATGTCAAGGGAACAACCTCATCCCTTGCTCTTATTGTGGACTGTTCGAGATCATAAAGGATGACCTACCATCAGTCAAGATAAAGCATGAGAGGGTCAAATAGGTAATTTTTCTAACCAAGGATACCCCATACCAGAGGATAAAATGATGCCGACCCCACCATTAAACTAGGGAATTAGATGACAAGCTATAGAACAGATATGTAACATGTGGCAATAATTCATGCAATTCTATCAATAGCAAAGTTGAGTTGGTGGTTCTTAACATAGTGAAGAATCAACCATGGGTCGAATGCTTGAACGATTCCTTCAACACAATCCCTCAAGGTTTATTGGTGAACAGGATGATTGGAAGGCAGAAATATGGGTCAAAGAGGTTGAGAAAATTTTTCAAACTTTAGATTATCTGGAAGAATAGAAGGTTAGACATGCCACCGTTCTTTTGGGAAAAGATGCTTATCATTGGTAGAGGTTATTAGACCAACAGTGGAACTAAGAAGGAACTTCCCATACCTAGGAGAACTTTAAGGGTGAATTTATGAATAAATATATACCTTAAGTTGTAAAGAATGCTTGGGAGTGAGAGTTTATGGAGCTTACTGGAAGATCTATTTCAATGTGCTAGTACAAGGCCAAGTTCAATCATTTAATCCAATACACACCTTACATATTGAGTGATGAAAGACGTAGAACAAGAAAATTCATTGATGGGTTAAAGCTTGAGTTGCAAAGATCCCTTCTAAGCTATGAATTTCCCACTTATAGCAAGGTTTTGAATAAAGCCATGTTAGAAAAATTAGAACTTTAGGAAGTATATAAAATCAAAAAATAGATTAAAAAAGGAAAGACTATTAGGTCTACAGCTTAAATTAGAGAAAGAAGTGACTCTAAGAGGAAACAATAGAGGGTTCAAAGTCGGACATTGGTCAACCACCTCTCTCTTACCAAAAATAACACTCATTCGACCCAACTAACTCCAAGAAAAGTTCATGAGTTTTGTGGTGACACTCGTCACAATGAATCTACATGTTGGAAAAAGCATGGAAAATATATGCGATATGGCAGTAACCAATATCTTGTTAAGGATTATCCTAGAGCTAGGAAATCTACCTCCAATGATCAAGAAAATAAGGGAAAACAACTTATGAAGTCTAGCCGAAGACAGGGGGCTCGACTTGTGCTAATGCCTCTACTAAGAGAAATGCAATGAACTCTTAGGGCATTGTCTAAAGTATAGGTTCTATGTTTGAAGTCTATGATAATGCCTTATAAGATATTGATGTTTACATTCTTTCCTACATGTCACACTTTCTCAAACTAAATTTGCAACCTGAGATTAGGATTATTACCTAAGAAATGGTACCTAAATACTTAGAAGTAATTCCGAAAGAATTGAGCTCATAACCCCCTACCCCACGTGGAAGTATTGTTTAACTTTCTATGGGGACTAGAATCTTTTCAAAGCCGGAGTTGGATAGGAATCTTACCAGTTGAAGACTAGAAAAGACAACAAAAAGCACTTTCACATGGTTCTCGAGACTTCAAGAGAGCATCAATTGTATGCTAAATTTAGCAAGTGTAGACCTTGAATAAAAAAGGTGACTTTTCTAAATATATACTATCCCAAGATGGGGGTAGAGGTTGATTCGTCTAAGATAAAAACGATTGTCAACTTGAAGAGATCAAAAAATGCAATAGAAGCTCATAAGTTTTTGTGTCTTGTCAACTATCAATGGAGAATTATACAGAACTTGTCTAAAATAGCTAACATGTTAACTAAAATAATTCAAAAAATTCAACCATTTAACTAAAACGACAACCTGTACATGAGATAACATGATGGATTGAGTTCTAGAGGACTACTATGCTTCCATCACCTAACTCCCAAAAGGGCGAATGTAGTGACCAATACCTTAAGCTGAAGGGCTAAAATGGTTCACTTGCTGGAAGTAAAAGCATCTAAAAGTTTATGAATGAGTGTTGTGTTTAAATTAATACGACAAGTGGGATTGTAGAGATAAATGCAGTCTGAAATACAGAATGAAATGCAATGAAACCCAAGCCAAGGATATATGGATGATGAAACATAAGGAAAAGTTGAAAGTTTAAGATATCTAAGTTTGATACCAAAATCAAGATGTTTTTCTATTTCATAAGAAAATATGTGTGCTAGAACAAGTGGAAGAAAGATTATTAGATGAGAGACATAAGTCAAGAGATACGATGTATTCGAGAGATATGAAAATGCATTAGGACATTAAGAAGCAATCCTGGTGGAATGTAATAAAAAGATAATGTAGATCAACTAACCGAATCTACTTCTTTCTGCCAGTTGAAGTAATACTCATTTGAGAATATGGGAACAATTCTCTTAAGGAGAAGGTTATAACACCCTTGAAATTTGAAGTTTTAAGAAAATAAGAATTCAAATTTTAAAATATTGATTAGTCGAATTTTATAGCTTAGAAAATAAATAAAATAAGCTTAATTGCAAGAATCTTAAAATCTTTAGGTGTCAATTTGCAATTTACAGAAACTTAATTAAGCAATACTTGAAAGTTTTGTGGGTTTGCAGGGAATTATTATTGGTCAAAGTGATCAATGTGAGGCAATAAACTCAAGGGCTGAATTGAAGTTTTGTCAAACTTTGGAAGACCTAATCGAGAGCTGGAGGAAATATTGGGGGTTAAATTATAATTTCTAGAAAAGTCTTTTTATATAGCAATTTCACCCCTCTATTCTTTTAAATTCACACATGCAGCCTTTGTCTTCCTCCTCCAGCAATATTCTCTAGCGAATGGTAAAACCCAATAAATTACATACCATTCTTTTTCTCTTACTGCGCAAAATATGAATACACCATTTTCACCCAAAATCAATCGGTATAGCAGCAAAAAATTGAAATTGAAAATTCATCCACGGTGGAAGAGTTGAGTTTTCATTTTTTGATGACTTTTTATGACAAACCTAAGTACCATTTTGATGAGCACAATTCGATGGTCATGCTAGTAGCTCTATCTTCTCAAATGGACTACCAGAGCAAAAGAAATTGAAGAAAAATAGAGTGGCAGCATTGGTGGTAGGCTGGTGATTTTCCAACCAACTGATGGTCAACTCAGTAGCGGAATAGAAAATTGATTTGGGGGTTTCAATTGTGGAGTTGAAACACACCTTTTGGTGATAGTGGTGACCTTTTCTAACGATGGCTGGCGACAGCGTGGTCCTAAGGCAGTTTTCTCATCTCATTGAAGTGATCGCGGTGGTATCCTTGATTCGTGGTTTTGAGGTTCCAATTGAGAAATATTAGGTAAAATGCCAGTTAATCAAATAATTTGATTTCTAATTTAATCTGAATAAATCGTTAGACTAACCTATGATGTAAATACTAGTTAATTGAACTAAAATTTTGATTTGGGACCAAGAACTAAGACATGCAGGAGCATATATGGAAGCATAATGGACCAGGACATGTTGGGCTAGATACCAAATTTGGATTTAATAATGATAATAAGGATTATGTAATGTAAGACTAAATGGTATTGCTTAGGGTTAATTAGGTAAGGAATTGGACTATATTGTGTAAATTAGGATGATGATATGATATGATCATGACTTTGTAAATAAGAAAGAGATATCATGCTATTTTGGAACTGATACAGATTATCATGACTAATTTTAGAATAATTAATTTATTGAGGTACTTTGTGTAGATAGTACATATTGACTTATATTATCGTGTTGATCGAAGCCTAAAACTACCATACTAGATAAATAGTTGTCAATTTTAGATTATTAATATTATGATTCTAAGTAATAGGGTTAAATGAGAATATTGACAGTGAACCTATTCTTTTGGATTAGGTGGCAAAAAAGTGGGTTCCACAAACCAATAGACAGTGATAGCATATCTAAAGCTATTAAGGTAAGGATCTAACCTCTTAGGCATTTGCTTCTATGCTCAATGAGGGTCTGCCAATCTAGCCCCTTCTTATATTTATCTGTCATTATGATAAACCTCTGTGGGGGTTAAACTCATTTCTATTTCAAAATTGCATCTCGGTTATTATACTCTGTGAATTATTTGAGACCTTAATAGTTATTCATTGCTTGTTTCATAAACCCCTGTGAGGGTTATTTCTTATTTCTATTTTAGTGTCTAGAACTTTTGTTTATGATGTTCATTTTCTGTTCTTTGTACCTCACAGCATTGCCGGCTGACCCTATATTACTTGTTAAATCATTTTGCAACCTAAAATGGCCATGCCAGCTAGTATATTATGTATGATAATTGTTCCAAACTTGTACCTCATTGTATTCTTGACTTGTTTAAATATCTTGTTCGATCAGTAGTGTAAAATATTTGCTGGGCAAAGCAAAGAGCCACACTAGTTGGCAAGGCATATCTAGTAAGGGACCCCTCTTAAGTCTGCCCCCGTTAGCACCTCTGAATTTTAGTACTAGACCTATTCCAGATTAATACCATTAAATTGGTGATAAAAATAGTGTTATTAGATTACTTGGTTTGCAATCTTGACTTTGGGCAATCAGGGTTTGATTGTAGCTTAAAACGCAATCGACGAGGATTGGTTTTATCGATTTGTGCTATAGTGGTTGGCAATTTGGCCACTCATTGAGGTGATATAAGAGGGCAAGCCGTTTTACGGTTGTATCAAAGTGATATAAGGGGGTAGGCCATTTTGCAATCATATTGAGGGGATATAAGAAGGTAGGCTATTTTACGATCGTATCAAGGTGATATAATACAATAGGCCATTTTATAATCATATTGAGGTGATATAAGAGAGTAGGCCATTTTACAATCATATCGTTATATAGAATTGAAGCAATATAAGGGGATAGGCCATTTTATGGTCGTATTGTTTATATAGAGCCAAGATGATATAAAGGGGTAGGTCATTTTAAGGTTGTATTATTTATATAGAACTGGGAGACACAAGGGAGAAGGCTATTATATGGTCGTACAAGTGAAATATGCTCATATTACTGATTTTATAAAATGCTCTTGTCTAGCCTATTTTATAAAATTAATCAAAACCCTAGATTTTAAACTTAAGATTTTCATGGAATAATGTGTGCATTGGATTTTTTTTCAAAGTTAATCTTGTCTATGAGTTTTGAAATCTTTTATAAAATGTATTAAATGTGAAATGACTATTTGTCAGTATCAGACAACATTGAGTCAGCTCACAAAGTGTTGTACAAGAAATACCATTTTAGATTTAGTTTGTCAATCCTGTAAACTCTTTCAGATCTCCAATACCCAGATATCATGACTTGTGCTTTAGTTATCTAAGTTCAGAATGAATGCTCTTCTTACATTTATATATTGTATTCCATTTTATTCTAATTTCTCCTGCATGCAAATGTTTGCCTCACTGAATTATCCGGACTCACCCTCCTACATTATTTTGATTTCTTTCAAACAGGTGTAGATAGTGATCGAGGTCCTCAAGCGTGAATGTATTTTGTAAATACTAGACTTGTAGTTGTACATATATGTAACTCTATGTATGTTAAGTTAGTTTGAGATGTTGTGAGGCATGAGATTGTAAATGTTATGTATTTGGATATTTCGCCCAAAATGTGTTAAGTTAGTACTGTGCATTTCTTGAAGGGTTTGAGGAGAAATTTTATGGGTCTATTGCTTCTTATGATCAAAATATTAAGATTGAATTGGTAGTACCTCAATTTAGGTGTCGTCCTGAGAAAGGGTGCTACAGATGTTTTGTCTAAGATAAAATAATTGTATAGGATTAAAAATGAGATGCATTTAGATGTTGTTGTTGTGTTTTTATATTAGAAGTTGTGCCAATGAGAGTTGGAGAAATTTGGGTGTGAAAAATGGAGAGAAAGTGTAAAAGTGTATTTGAAAAAATGTTTTGAGAATGAAAATGTTTGTGAAAATAATGGAGAAGTTGATAGCTTTCCGTTTTCATTTCCTAAAGAAAATGAAAAGGGAATGAAAGGGGAAGCAAAAACAAAAGAAAACGAACACGTAGAACACTCAAGGAACATATATAAAATGTGGTTTTGTTCCATTGCGAGTACTTCGATCCTACCCCTGTGAGAAGAACTTGTATACTGCATCCAAAGTACAATATTGTTGCAACTAGGGAAAAGGATAAACATAGAAAGTATGATTCATTTATAATTGCCCATAAAGTGCTTCAAATTTACTATGGTCCATATCTCGAAAGAATTAGGGATTAAGTAAATTGGTTGGATGTTATAAAAATGAAGGTTTCATGTAGAGTTGAAATTTAAGATTCATCATAAGTTGCTTATCAGAATGATACTCCATTGTACGTTAATGCAATGAATTCAAATGATTAAATAGAGAATCAATAGATCATAATCATCCTTTAGAAGATGCCAATAGATCAGATGCACAACATATAGATGGTATCATTAGTGATGATGACAAAGAGCATATCGGGTTTAGCGATAATGAAGATGAATTTAATGACAATGATGAGACTAATAAATCTAAATATTCCAACAAAAATTGAATTATGTTAACGATATGTAATTCTTGTTTGAACTTGTTTGTTATATTCAGTTTAGTTATTAATGAGTTTTCTACATTTACATATGTTATTACTTAATTTGACATATTAATATTATTGTTAATATATATTGAGTTTTGATGTTTTTTTTTTAGGTTATATATGACAAAACTGTCGTGTATCCACTTCCTCGCCACTTGCAGATTAGTCAAGTATTCAGCTCCTCCCCCTTCCCCAACGACAATCAACTAGTAGATAGGATGCATGTTTTTGTATTTGTTTGTAATGAAGATTCATTACTATTTAAGATTATGTTTATAAAATTATAATTTTCATTTATTTATAAATGTATTATTTTATAGTTTTATCATATTTTATATACAACAATAGGTCATAGATGTAATAAAAAACAAATTCAAAAAATATTAAAAATTATATTATGCTATCAAAATTTGAAAATAAGTTTATTAATAAAAAATAATTTTCCAACATAATTTCAAGTAATTTCTGTCAGAATATGTACTCAATAAATATTAATTTTAATAACTTTTCAATGGATTGGCCTCACAATTTCATCAAAAAGGAAGAAAAAGAATAATTTAAAAAATATAAAATTTATTGAAAATTTTTCGATGGCATTTGATGGTCGGGAATACAATGAAAATTGACCTATATTTTCCAATGGTCAAAAGTCCATCTAAAACACATTGAAATTCCATTTAAAAAATTTTCGACAAAATATTCCATCGGTAAAGTAACGGAACCAAATTTGCGCCACGGATTTTTCCAACATAAAAAAAATCCTTTGAAAATCCTTTGTAAATTTATTGTTCCATTAGAAATCCATTAGAAAATTGCAATGGAAAAAGTGCATTTTTTTTCTTGTAGTGATTATCTCTCACCGACAAAATTTTCACCAATATTATCCTAAATTGAAACTTGCCTACAAGCCTCTGAATGCACATGAACTCCAAGTTTCTTGATTCGAGCATATCTTAAGAATAAATTTACATTCTTTAACTTTGAATGGCTTCCTATATACCTACTCACTTTGTAGGTTGCTACCAAAGCTTCCACAACTTACAAACTTTATATCCTTGAAGATAATTTGATGATACTTCAAGAGAGATTAAGAGAAAAGAATTATAAATATGAAGAAAGTACATATAAAAAGTGAATAATCAAGTCGTGTGCTTTAAACTCTTAGGAAGATAGACTTCCAAGAGTCCAATTCCATTAGGAGTCAATAAAGCTATGGATATTGACTACCCCATACAAAGAAGACTTGAACTCCTAATTATGAATAAGTATTATTTAAGGAATAGTTCTAATCCAACAAGAATCATAATCCAATCTAAATATAGAAAAAATCCTTTCGAATATAAATGTTTATTGGGTCAAGGGTCCAAAATGCAACCCAATTTATAACACAAATTAAATATGTGTGAATTTTTTAAAGGAGTTTTTCACTTGATGGGACAGCGTAAGAGAGTTTATACCTGTGAGTAGGGGACCACAACCCTTTATAACTGCATACATGAGACCCTATTTTCTAAATTTAAGCTCATCATAAATTAGAAATTAGGAAATTAAGTTCCTACAAATAGCAAAGTCCAGCCATTTAACTTTAAACCGTATTAGACAACTTCTAATTTGGTCAAACCTTTATAATAACATTTAATATACAATTATCATGTATAGATATACACAAGTCAGATGTGTGTATATGTGACTTGTGTATATATATGTGTATATATGTGACTTGTGTATATATACAGATGGGATGGGGTCTAGATGAATAACTTGGTCTAAAATAAAAGGGTGCTTGGTTATAGTTCAATCCATTACCCAAATGAAATAAAGGAGTCTAATATGAATGGGGGCCGCGCGAAAAAAACCATTTAGGCCCAGCCAGGTAAACTCTACTATCATAAATACATAGGTGTCTTAAGGTGCATAATTTTTTACTATCCCAAATATTTTCTATATATATTACCTTTTTTTACTACTAACTTGAGTTTAGAAGGGTTTCCACGAGGATACATCAAATAATCTAATCATTTTACTACTAACTTGAGTTTCGAAGGATTTTTGCGGGAATACACCAAATACTCTAATCATTCATTATGTATTTGTCGAGTGTCTTATGGCCCAATGACATATATTTCACACATAAAGTGTGAGGCCGATATTCAAATATATCAGATATCAATATTTGTGTGTATGAATAATACACATATATAAATAATACATATATCTATATCTAAACCAAATTGCACAACACCCCCCTTATCATTCACAATTGGTTCAGAAACCCATGTGAAATAGAAATTGGCAAAAAAATTCCATGTGTTTAATTGAATTTAGTTAGCTTGACCCAACTGCCTTCCTCTTTTTCTTTAATGATCATTAAGTACTAAAAAGATAAAATTACTCTTAAGTAAAATTGGCTTTTTTATACATTTCAAATTACATAGTATTTAATATTTTAAAAGAAAGGATATATATAATATGTTTCTATTTATACTTATATATAATATGTATACATATATAAGTTTATGCATAGTAACTTTAAAAAAGTATATATATTATAGTTTTTACACTCAAAATATATGTACATATATAAATTTATCTATAAAGACATTATATATTATTTATTTATACATATCACATATATCCATATATAAATTTTCTTTAATTCTTTTAAAATTAAATAATATATAATAGTTATAAAAACTATTTAATTAAATAATATCAAATAATTAAAAAAGTATATATAATATAGTTTTTAATTACACTTATATAATATATGCACATATATAAATTTATCTACAAATATATACATATATTATTTATTTATACATATCTTATATATATCCATATATATAAATTTTCTTTAATTCTTTTCAAATTAAATAATATAAAATATTTATAAAAAATATAATATATTTTAATTTATAGTTATATATAAAATATATGTACATCTATAAATATAAACATATATGTTTTTTATTTATACATATAATATATAATTTTTTCTTCATTTCAAATTAAATAATATTTTTTTAGAGTAATATTTATTATTTGTAAAAATATAAAATATAATTTTTATTTATACTTATACACATATAATATACATATATATTAATTTATCATAACATGTATATATATATATATGCATACATCTCCCACCCACCCCAACCACCCCACACCACCCGTCTTCTCCAAACCCAACGAGTAGCCATGGCTGCCGCGCATAATAGCCAAGTCTGGCCAGATCCTGATTTGGACGAACCTGGCCATTAGTGGCCATTGGTCGCCATCTATTATTTTTTCTTTTTTAGCCACCAGTAGTTGACTCGAGAGTTGTTGGGACTGACTATCAGAATGCCAGCAGCCATGAAAAACTGATGGGGTGGTTTGTGGGGTGGGATAATCATTATATTATATATGTATTATATATTAGATTATACATTATACATATATCTATTATATTATACATAATAATATATTATCTATTTTTTTAATTTTTTTGAAAGATATTTTATTATTTAATTTGGACCATTGATTTTTTTAAAAAAAAATTAACGGCTGATAAGTGAGGGTATGATCATTTTTTTATACATAAAACTACATATCAAATTGCACACACCCATGTGTGAATAACACCAACCTTCTGAAGGGTGCTCATTGCATGATTTAAGAAAGCACAAGAATTTTTTTTTTTTTTTTGCCAATTTCTATTTTAAGAGGGTTATGAACCAATTACAAATATCATATAGGGTGCTATGCAATTTAGCCTTTACATCCATATTCATTGCCTATTTTCGGATCAAGTTTATTTATTATACAAAGAAGCAAAAAATTGAATTAGAATTAAAAGGGAAGCTTTTGGTTCTCACATTAGCATCCAAAATTCTAACATCATATTCTTTGAGATTTCCTTCAAGACTTTTGTGTTGAAACTTAATAAACAGGCTTGCTATATTTTCTTTCAAGATGACGCTTTTCGCATCAATTGCCGCATCAAACAATCATTTTACAGATTTGATAACACCTATTAATGTAATTGGATGTTTGATGATGTCTTGGTTCCATTATATTTGCGATCTTTCTATTGTTGGTATAAAAAAGATTTTTTTTTTAAAGAACATTACGTTATCATAAACGAGTTGACTTAATATTTAATTTTAAATTAGAGTTGAAAAGGAAAAAAATATTTACTTTTTATTATTATAGTTAAACAAAATAGTTATCAATTAGTATTTCGTGTTATTATTTACTATCTTAATTGAAAAATATAATGTTAAAAAGATATTTCAAATTAAGAAATGAAATTTTATTTAAATGTGTACAAAAAATAATAAAAAGTTTTTCTTTTAACTTTGGTTTTAAAAGTTAAATAGTAGACATAAAATAGGTCCATTTACAATTGATTAAGAGGGTATTTGGCTAAAATTATTTAAAAGGTCTTATAAGCTCCCACATTTTATGAGATATTTTAGGAGCTTATAAACTATTAGATCTTTTTTCAAAAACAAATTCTTATAATATTTGGATAAAATAAGATTTTAAAGTTTATAAGATATTGGAAATAATAATTTCATAATTAATATGATTAAAATTAAAAGAGCTTGTTAAAATATTTAAAATAACTTAGGAACGCTTTATTTTTTTAAAAAAAATTTATAAGTTCATGATATCTTATTTTTGAAGTTTATAAGCTTTTTTTTTAAAAAAAATTATCAAATATTTTTTAATATTTTATAAGCTTTCAAATATCTTAGGATATTTTAAAGAATTTATAAATTCAAAACCCAAACCCAAGCCTACCCCTTCCCATTGGGATGGCTTAATGGGATAGGGGCGCATTTTCATAACTTGAATTATTTGGGTTAAGATTCGAAATTTACTTCAGTCTCCCCAAACCTACCATGTCACCCCACCTCATATAAATATTATGTATATAATATTTTTATATTTTATATTTTTTAATTAAAAATAATATCCTAATAGTTTAGGATTCTCACTTTTCACCATAATCTTATATTTTTCTAATTTATTTTATATATATTTTTATTTTACTTTTAAAATTTTATTTTGTTTATATTAATTTTTTATTTTTATATTTAAAATTTAAATTTTTATTACTGTCAAATAATTTTAATTTGATATTTTTATTGACTAATTTTAATTTTTTTTAATTCTTTTAAAGTTTGCATAGGTTAAATCTATCAATATGAGGTAACAATATATGGTGGCAGTGGGAAAGGTTTTTTTGGGCCGGGGCGGGGCGG
>JACGDI010005412.1:424586-450055 GCA_014898725.1 Jacaranda copaia | reverse complement strand
TCAGCATACTGGCGGTGTGGGAGGTGGTGGTGTTCTGGGGAAAGGAAATTTGAGCAATACGGGCAGCTCGGGCAGCTATGGGGGAGGTGGTGGTGGTGGTAGTGGAGGTGCATCATCCATGGGGAGGCCAAGGTAGGTGGGCCGGAGTTGCTTACCTTTGCAAATCAAGTTACTAATCATTACCAGATAGATAAACTATGATAAATCATGAGTTGATGATAGTTTCTGGATTTTTCCTCCATCTTTTCATGTTTTGTTTGTTTGGAGTAGCGCCAACTGATCCTTTGCAACTATTATTCTCTCTTTAGGATGCTGTTGATGGTTATAATTGATGATGCATCACAGAGCAATAGAAAGGTTGTAAACTTAAAAAATAATGACTGCATTTTGTAAAATTCCGAAATAGATTCGTGCTTACCTGAGTTCCATTGTATTTTTAGGTCATTCGACAATCCATTTTGACTTGTCAAGCTTGTGCTTTGATTATTCAAGGTTATTGAGATCATAATGTTAGAAAACTGTTCCTGAAGGTTGTGAAAAGCCTTTCTTGTTTAGCTATCTAATATGCTTGAATTATGATGTTTACTCAGAGAAATTCTTACTTGTTCACTCAAATTTCTTTGTTATTGCACTTTTAATTAGATTGCTTTTTCAAGTGTCTATCTTGTTTGCTGCCCTGCTTAGCTAGTTAGCAGAATTATTAGAAGATACTCTGGTACGAACGAAGCCTTTTCTACTTCAAAAAATGCACAAGGTTCTTCTGTTTTTCTATGGGATTCCTCCATCGAATTGCAGAAATGCTGTATATGGTTTGATTGGTAGATCTGTAATGGAGAATGCTGACAGCTTCTTCAAGCACTTAGCATGATACATCTTTTAACTCCTTAGAGACAGGACCAAGTAAGGATGATCAACTTATTGGACTTTTATGCAGCTTTCTTAGTGAAAGGACTGTATCTGCTCTCACATGTAAAGCTTCATATTAAGTACATTTTGAAGGATAGGAAACTTGAACAATTGCTTTTCATATTAAGTACATTTTGAAGAATCCAAGCTTAAATGCTTATGTGCTAGGGACTTGCGGATTCTTGCTCTGTTGAGTGAGGCTCTTGTTCACACTATTTCTTACCTTTAGGTATCCTTTTCTGCATTGGTCTTCTCATACTTGTGTTCTAGTTTTTAAGTAAAGTGCAATATCTGTGATTAGAGCAGATACTTTGATAAGGACATGTGCATATTTGCTAGCAGAATATGCATCAATAACCTTAACAAAACTGTACAAGGATCACCAAACAGACTATGATCTACGTTTTCAAAGTAAATATGATTTAACATTTTCTGCACAAAAGATTTTTCAGTGTGTATTTCTACTCCGTTGAGAAACTGGGATTATGTTATCTAATGTGCTAATTTCATTGTTAAAGGGGCACATATGGAAAAGGAACGCCATGTTGGAGCAAATACTGCAAAAGTGAAACACTTTATGATGAATTACTTTATTATTGTAAAAGAAATTATAGGAGATGGAGAACTAATTCCTGTACGTGACTTAAAAAAATGCAGCCTTGAAAGGTGATTTATTTAAAAATTGATTGCTTGGTTACATTGCACTTGGAGTCAACTTGTACTCATCTGTTTTTTCCTTCTTATTAGTTCTTCTTGTCTGCTGAATGATAGAGTCGGAGAGGTTCACCATAATTAACTGCATTTACTAGCATACAACTTTTTGACATTCTGGATGAACTTTATAGTATAAGCTATAATGTAAGTAATGGTGATTGACCTGTCTTACATATACAGTTCCGTCTACTCTGTCGAAGAGTAAGTGCATATATGATTTGTTTCTCATCATAGTTTATGCTGTTATGCAAATTTGTCTCGATTGTTGATTGTCGACAATTTAAAATTAAGCAAATTACCAGTATTGTTTGTCTTGGCGGTATACTACTAATGGGGAAATTTAGCTATTTTTTTTTTCTTGATGTTTTTAGTTGCCTCGAATAGGAAAAAGATGATGATCGCAAGAATTTTAGGAAAAAGCTTTGGAAATAAAAAGTTCGAGTTTACCTCATTCGCAACCAAGTGCTTTCGAACTTGAGCCTAAACTTAAGTTCACATACATAAAAAAATGATTGTGGTAGAATTTAAATTTTGATTATATGTTATTTCTAAATTCTTATTAGTTTTAGTTCAATAAAGTCTATTCATCATTTAAAGTTTTCTAAACCAACTCTATGCTATGAACTCTTCTATCGTTGCTATATTTATTTTGTGCGAATCCACCGACTCAGCAAAGTTCATTGGACGAGCTGATTTTTTTCACTGGTGTGAGATTAAGAAATTCTAATGGAAAAGAGTTTGGCGGACAACTACTCAACTAGGGCAAGTAATGCATATAAAGTCGGAGTGCACAAATTCTTAAATTTTAACTTTCGAGACTCAATCATCTTAAGAATAATACTGTGTCCTCGTTAAAATTTAAAGACGTAACTTATAGAATTAGAGAAGTTGTACACAAACGTTTAATTTGTTGATGTCTTATCCCATTAGGTGGCACGTTGAGAACTTTAATTTAAAAATATATCGTTGGACGCATTCTGAGTATCATGTTCAGATGATATGCCATGCTTATTAAAAGATGCATTTAGATGGCAAAATGAGGATTATGCCATGCTTATTAAAGTCCTCATGTACCAATTGAAGTTGTTGTTGAATCCCTTCGTATATTTTTCTTTACAGCCAAATAATTACTACAATTTAATAAATCCATTAATGACAAAGATTTGAAAATAAGTACCTATGCACACGCATTGCTTACAGCCCTAAATGTATCGTACCTTACCGTTGGAACTCTCATCACACCATAACTGATCATAAATTACATTCAATTCAATGTTTAATTCGGAAAAAGAAATATTATCCAAGATGAATGACTTGGGATGTTGTGAATAATGGATTCACAATTCAAATCAAGTAAAATTGTCAAATGAATTGTACTGGCATCGATGTATGCGTTAGAAATAAGGGCCACTTATTATAAAGTAATAAACGTACTTTTCTTTTCTTTTTTTATTCAATCCCCACTTGATTTTCTATACGATGAACTCTCTACTTTTGTTAAAAATTTAGAGATTACTCCCTCCACTCGATTTGGCAAAAATACCTTTAAGTATAATATTTTTCACTTATTTCTTTTTACTTCTTCGGTATCCACACAACCAAATACTAAACCCTAGCATATGTACTTTCGTTACAAGAAATAGAAAGAAAAATTGCAGAAGGAAATCAAGCTCCATGGCGGGAACGAGAACATCAATGGAGCTAATGACCACCAACACAACCACTGCATTTTCTTCTTCTCTCTTTATTTTCATCATTTTTAGGTTTTTTCTTCTCAATTTCTTCTTTCTTCTCAGTTTCTTCTTAGTTTATTTTTATCTCAACCCGTCCACTGCATTTTCTTCTACTCTTCATCTTGTAGTTTTCCTAAAATGTCAACCAGTAATGAAGGTAGAGTGTTCACTCAAGTCTTGGGGAGTTGCTACTGCAAAGACTAGCTCCATATAATCTCAATTAAGGATAGTATGACTTTAATGAACATGTACCTTAATATTGCAAGAAAATGAAGCGATCAACCCCAAGTTCTACACTTTGGAATGCATAGCTCCATATCAAAGATTGTACGTGATTTTGACCAATGACAACGATTTCATGAATATGGTTATACTGCATTTGACATTGAAGATGAACATTATTGACATTCTGATATACCAAAAGGTTGAATCAAGTAGCAGTGATATTTTAAGATAATGCTCATATAGTACCTAAACTATATAGCATTTTGTAAAGTTTTGTACTTGAAGTGTTGTGTAATTGTACTTTGTTTATTTGAAGCTCTTTCTATACTTGGAGCATTCTACATTATACTTAATTACAATTAAAATTGTACTACATTGCTAGTGTTTTATACTTTACTTTGCAATTATACTTCGTTTATCTAAAATTGTACTACGATACTAAATAAATTTTCTTCAACTGTTCAACATTTATACTTCATTTGACCTAAATGTATACTTCATTATTGAAGTTTTATACTTCAAATGTTTTACTAATTGATTATCCAAAATTATACTACAATTGTTAGTGTTTTATACTTAAAATGTTTTGTAATTGTACTTCGTTTACTTGAAATTGTTCTATGATGCTAAATTGTTTTTATTCAAATATTCTACATTTATACTATATTAGACATAAAACTATATTGAATTATTGAAGTTTTATACTTGAAGTATGTACCAATTGATTATTCAAAATTGTACTACAATTGCTAGTGTTGTATACTTGAAGTATTCTATAATTGTACTTTGTTTATCTAAAATGTACTATGATGATGAATTATTTTTCTTTGACTGTTCTACATTTATACTTCATTTAACAAAAAGCTGTATTGCATTATTGAAGTTTTATACCTTAAGTGTTTTACTTAATTGCAGTAGCGTTTTATACTTGAGGTGTTCTAAAATTGTACTTCTTTTTATCTAAAATTGTACTTCATTTATATGAAATTGTATTTTATTTTATACTTCATTTTACCTAACATTGTACTCTATTATTGAAGTTTTATACTTCAACTGTTTTACCAATTGATTATCCAAAATTTTACTGTAATTTCTAATGTTTTATACTTGAATTGTTCTGCAATTGTACCTTATTTATTTGAATTTGTACTACCATACTAAATTAATGTTCTTCAAGTATTTGACATTTTTACTTCATTTTACTAAAATTGTACTGCATTGTTGAAATTTAATACTTCAAGTGTTCTACTAAACTAATTGATTATCTAGAATTGTATTGCATTGCTAGTGTTTTATACTTAAATTATTCTCGAATTGTACTTCATTTATCTGAAATTATACTTCATTTATCTAAAATTATACTATATTATTGAAGTTTTATACTTCAACTTTCTACTAATTGATTATCTAGAATTGTACTATAATAGCTAGTGCTTTGTACTTGAATTGTTGTGCAATTGTACCTCATTTACTTAAAATTGTACTACCATGCTAAATTAATGTTCTTCAAGTATTCAGCATTTTTACTTCATTTTACTAAAATTATACTGCATTATTGAAGTTTTATACTTCAAGTGTTCTACTAAACTAATTGATTATCCAGAATTGTACTCCATTGCTAGTGTTTTTATATTTGAATTATTCTAGAATTGTACTTCATTTATTTGAAATTATAATTTATTTATGTAAAACTGTACATCATTTTATACTTCATTTTACCTAAAATTATACTCTATTATTAAAGTTTTATTCTTCAATTGTCCTATTAATTGATTATCCAAAATTGTACTGTAATTGCTAGTATTTTATATTTGAATTGTTGTGCAATTGTACCTTATTTACTTAAAATTGTACTACCATGTTGAATTAATGTTCTTCAAGTATTCGACATTTTTACTTCATTTTACTAAAATTGTACTGCAACGTTGAAGTTTTATATTTCAAGTGTTCTACTAAAATAATTGATTATTCAGAATTATGCTCAATTGTTAGTGTTTTATACTTGAAGTGTTTTGGAATTGTATTTCATTTATTTGAAATTGTACTTTATTTCACATAAAATTATACTCTATTATTGAAGTTTTATACTTCAACTGATTATCCAAAATTGAATTATAATTGCTAGTGTTTTATACTTGAATTGTTCTATAATTGTACCTCATTTACTTGAAATTGTACTATCATGCTGAATTAATATTTTTCAAGTATTCGACATTTTTACTTCATCTTACTAGAATTGCACTGCATTATTGAAGTTTTATATTTTAAGTGTTCTACTAAACTAATTGATTATCTAAAATTTTATTGCATTGCTAGTGTTTTATACTTGACCTATTCTAGAATTGTACTTCATTTTACCTACAATTGTAGCATATTATTGAAGTTTTATACTTCAACTGTTCTTTTGATTGATTATCCAAAATTGTACTATAATTGCTAGTGTTTTATACTTAAATTGTTATGCAATTATACCTTATTTATTTGAAATTGTACTACCAAGATAAATTATTTTTCTTAGTCTATTATATATTTATACTTCATTGTACTAAAATTGTATTGTGTTTGTCAACTTCAAGGGATGCATTAGAGAAGGAAATTGGTTCAACCAATGGATCACAAAATGAATTAGCTTTAGTTAGCAACTCAATTGATGCATAAAGGCATTGCATATATGGAGGATGTTGAGCAGTTCAAAATTATACTTAAGAATTATGCAGAGGCTACCATGCAGTCATTTTAATACAAGAAAAATGACAACAAAAAAATAGCCATTTGCAGCGATGAAAATTGCAAATGGAGAATCTATGCATCGAGGCATGAGACTGATAAATTATTTAGCATTCAAAAATGCAATCTAGAGCACAAATGCCGTGAGGCTAATCTTCAGATAAGGGGATATCCAAAAGTTGATTTTGCTTGGTTTGCTAACATAGTGAAGGATAAATTGATATCAGAGCCATGTTATCGACCTTCTACCATATTGAAAGATATCCACAGAGAATATGGTGTGGAACTTAGATACCATAAAGTATGGATGGGTAAGGAATTAGCTATGCATGACATCTATGGAGTTGAGAAGGGATCTTATGATAATTGAAGTGGTGCTGTGATGCTATGAAGAGGACAAACCTCAGAAGTATTGCAACCTGTGAGATTGAACTAGTTAGACAAAAAATTTGTTGGCTATTTATATGTTTCATTGCTTACCTTATTAGTTTTTTCAAAGGAAGTAGGTCATTGATATTCTTATATGGCACCTATATTAAAAGTAAATATAAAGGAAGCTTACTTAGTGCTACCAGTAAGGATGCTAATGAAGAGTTGTTCATGTTGGCATATGCCATTATTGACTCTAAAAATGATATTGGTAGACTGGTTTACTTCAAGCTAAGAAGTATTTTAGATTTTCAATAACTATTTGGCTTATTAAGGCTTACTTTTTTCTCCGATTGACATCCGGGTTTTCTTAAGGCTATCCCCATGATATTTTTTGGTAGTCACCATGCATATTGCCTAAGACACTTAGTGGATAACTTCAAGAAACAAGTAAGAACTTTATCTTTACTTGTGAAATAATTATATGAAATAAACTCTAATTCATAACATATAGTATATTACAATCCTATTATTTTAAATTCAGTTATTAAAGAAATACCCTCTACATTACAAGAAACATCGAGCTTCTATTTTTATGAAAGCTACATATGCGCTGCCAAGGTAAGAGTATACCTGACATATAGATAGTATCTTGAAGTTAATGCCGCTTGCTAGATACTTTATTATGCAGTTTGACCCACAACGTTGGGTAAATTCCTTATTCAATGGAGATTGATGGGGGTAATAAAAAATAATCAAGTAGAATATTGGAATAATGGGTGAAATCAACTCATTTTATGCTAGTTGTAGCCATAATTGATCATATATGTATACAAATAATGGTTATGAAGTATGATTGACGAGAAAAGTCTCACAAGATGGTTGGTTAATTATGCTCCAAGCAAGAGAAGAAGTTAGCAATCAATAATATGTTTTATCATACCTTAAAAGTTGTCATGTCTAGCAGTTGGAGCTTCAAGCTAATTGAGCATGACAAATTGTATTTGTAAATTTACATAGTAAGGTTTATTTGTGCAAAGCATAACAGATTGATAAAATACCATGCAAGCATGCTTGTGCTTGTATCAAGTCAAAGTCACTTTCAACATATAACTTTACCAATCAATACTATCGAGTTGAGATGTATCAACAAGCATACCAAGCAGTAATAAATCCTATTCTTACTTATGCATATGTTCTCTCTAGATGATGATGGTGTCATTAATGCACCTGATTGTCAATCTCAACTTAGCCATAGAAGGACACAAAGGACTCCATCACAAATTGAGAAATGTGTAATTAAGTGTACATGTTATGGCAGGAAAAGACATCATTGTCGAACTTGCAAATAATCAATAAACTAGCTAAATTAGCTTGACTATGTGGTTGGAGAAGAATTTTGAAGAACTTTGGATTGTTAATTTGTACTGAAATTTTATTGTAATTGTAATTGTTAGATTGTTACTTTAGATTTTATTGTATTTGAAGATTACTAGCAGTTGCATATACATATTATTTGAGATACCAGTGCTTTTCTACATTAATAAGGGAGATTTATACATGATTTTGGGATATATATACTTCATTGTGGCAATTTTGTACTTGATTTCCAGTGAAATGAAGTATGTAAATGTTGTTTGAGATATCAGTTCTTTTGTACTTCAATAAAGGAGATTTGTACTTGATTTCAGTACATATTTACTTCATTGTGGCAATTATGTACTTAATTTCTAGTGAAAATATAGCTTGTACATGTTGCTTGAGATATCAATGCCTTTGTACTTCAATAAGAGAGATTTATAATTGATTTTGGTACATATGTGCATCATTGTAGCAATTATGCACTTAATTTCCAATGAAAATAAATTACATAAATGTTGTTTGAGATATTAGTGTCTTTGTACTTTAATAAGGGAGATTTGTACCTGATTTCGGGACATATGTACTTTATTATGGCAATTATTTGCTTGATTTTAAGTGAAAATGAAGTATGTAAATGTTGTTTGAGATACAAATACCTTTGTACTTCAATAAAGAAGATTTATACTTGATTTCAAGAAATATATACTTAATTGTGGCAATTATGTACTTGATTTCTAGTGAACATGGAGCTTGTATATGTTTTTCAAGATATCAGTGCCTTCGTACCTCAATAAGGGAAATTTATATTTAATTTTGATACATATGTACTTCATTGTGGCAATTATGTACTTGATTTCCAGTGCAAATATAGCTTGTACATGTCGTTTGAGATTTCAGTGCTTTTGTACTTCAATAAGGGAGATTATACTTGATTTTGGGACACTTGTACTTCATTTGGCAATTATATACTTCCAATGAAAATAAAGTATGTAAATGTTGTTTGAGTAGTAGTGCCTTTGTACTTCAAAAAGAAAGATTTGTACTTGATTTCAAGACATATTTACTTCATGCGGCAATTATGTACTTGATTTCTAGTGAAAATGAAGTATGTAAATGATTTTTGAGATATTAGTGCCTTTGTATTTCAATAAGGGAAATTTATACTTGATTTTGAGGAACATGTACTTCATTGTGGCAATTATATACTTCATTTCGAGTGAAAATAAAGTATGTAAATGTTGTTTGAGACATCTATGCCTTTATACTTCAATAAAGGAGACTTATACTTGATTTTGGGGACATATGTACTTCATTGTGGCAATTATGTACTTGATTTCCAGCCAAAATGAAGTATGTAAATGTTTTTTGAGATATCAGTGCCTTTGCACTTCAATAAGGGAGATTTATACTTGATTTCGAGACATATGTACTTCTTCATGGCAAATCTATACTTTATTTCTTGATCTCAACAATTATGCACTTGATTTCTTGATCTTCGTACTAATAGTGATGAACTTGAGTTTTGTTCCATGTTTTGCCTTTTTTTTTCTTGGTAATTAACAACCAGAACTCTAAAAATGTGTGTAATGTTTAGTATGGTATGAATACAATAATGTTAAAGTATTAAAGTGATAACCACTAACATTTAACGGATTAAAGTTATCATTCACAATAGTGTAATTTGTACTCATTCATTCAAAGTTGTAAACGCATGAGTATTTGATGATCATATCCATTTTATCACCCTTACAAATATGTACTTCACTTGGTCCGATAATCTCAAAATATTATGATTGAATCTCACTATAATTATTAGAGACTAATTATTTAATGTACTTCAATATAACCCTATATATATATATTTTGTTCTCTATATATACTTTATTTATATTGAAAACATACCACCAAAGCATGAACAAATATGTGAGATATTACTTCAATAGGGGAGATTTATACTTGATTTAAGTACATATGTGCTTCATTGTGGCAATTATATACTTGATTTCTTGATTTTTGTACTAATAGTGATGAACTTGAGTTTTGTTACATGTTTTTCCTTTTATTTCTTAGTAATTAGTAACCAAAACTCTAAAAATATGTGTAATATATAGTATGGTATGAATACAGTAATGTTAAAGTATTAAATAGATAACTACTAGTGTTTAATGAATTAAAGTTATCACTTGCACTAGTGTAAAGTATATTTATGCATTCAAAGTTGTAAACACTTGAGCATTTGACAATCATATCCATTTTATCACCCGTACAAATATGTACTTCACTTGATCCGATAGTCTCAAAATATTGTGATTGAATCTCACTACAATTATTAGAGACTAATTATTCAATGTACTTCAATATAATCCTATATATATTTTGTTTGTTTTCTATATATTCTTTATTTATATTGAAAATATACTACCAAAGCATGAACAAATATGTGAGATATTACTTCACTAGGGGAGATTTAGACTTGATTTTGATACATATGCACTTCATTGTGGCAATTATGTACTTGATTTCTTGATTTTTGTACTAATAATGATGAACTTGAGTTTTGTTCCACGTTTTACCTTTTATTTGTTAATTAACAACCGAAACTCTAAAAATATGTGTAATATAGTATGGTATGAATACAACAATGTTAGAGAATTAAAGTGATAACTAATAGCTTTCAACAAATCAAAGTTATCACTTGCATTAGTGCAAAGTATACTTAAGTATTTAAAGTTGTAAACACTTGAGTATTTGATGATCATATCCATTTTGTCACCTGTACAACTATGTACTTCATCTGGTCTGATAGTCTCAAAATATTGTGCTTGAATCTAACTACAATTATTAGAGACTAATTATTCAGTTGCATAAAGTGTAATTCAACATAACACCATATATACTTCGTTAGTTCTATATTTGCACTTCATTTCCTACTTATTGTACTGAACCTCACTACAATGTTTTACCATGATCTATCATTCACACAAAGTATACTTCAATATAACATCGCATATACTTTGTTAGTTCTATATTTGTAATTCATTTTCTACACATTACACTGAACCTCACTACAGTGTTTCACTTTAGTTGAAGTATACTTTAACATGATACCATATATACTTCATTTGTTCTATATTTGTATAACATTTCCCATATATTGTATTGAACCTCACTATAATGTTTTACTTTAATCGAAGTGGACTTTAATATAACATCATATATACATCGTTTGTTCTATATTGGTACTTCGTTTCCTGCATATTGTATTTAACATCACTACAATGGTTCACTTTAATCAAAGTATACTTTAATGTAACTTCATATATACTTTGTTTGTTCTATATTTGTACTTCATTTTTCGCATATTGTATTGAACCTCATTACAATGTTTCACTTTAATCGATCATTTGCACAAAGTATACTTCAACACAACACCATATATATTTCCTTTGTTCTATATTTGTACTTTGTTAGGCAATATTTATACTTCAATATAACAACATATGTACTTTGTCGGGTGATATTTGTACTTCAACACAATCTTATATATACTTCGATGAAAACATATACTTACATATAGAATATTATCAATAAAAGTATCCAAAATGTCAATAAAATTAAAATTAACTTCTAATGTCACTAAAAATCAAACCATTGCATTTTCATGACTTAAAAATATGTATGCCATATGTGCATGAACTGTATCCATGGAGTATTTTTTAGCATACATTCAGAAATTGCTAATATCTCTAGTAAAGCATTCTGCCTAAAGGCATACAAAGACACCACAATCCAATGACCTTTGTTGCTGTATGCCTTTTCATACTATCGTGCTCTAGTCCATATCACACCCCAATGAAAGATTGAGATATTAAGAATATAACGCAGCCTACAAAAAGTTGGTCAATTGTTGACTTCCTATTTAATAAAGAAAGTTTCAGAAAAGGAAGCAAACTTACAATGGAAGTAGCCATCAATTTGTATTGAGGGGCCATTATTGAAGTCATGTACATGAAAGTGCGAGTTGAAGTGTTGAGGACAACCAAGTACCAGTGATGGTCCCGATTAATCGATAGAGTTATGTAACGACACGTGTTTACAACAACCAAAGTGATCTCTTACAAATCTTTACATGTGGACAAATTAAGTCCAAATATGTGTTGAAATAGTGCCCTTCAAGCCAATGAGATTGACCTTGTAAATTATTTCACTTGTGGTACAATTTTGATTGAATGATATTCTTTATATGGCCATCTTCATCTTATGTTTTGTTTCACTTCACTAGCATTTAGATGAAGCCCTTAGATCACCTATAATTGCGGGACTTGGTTTGGTGACCATGGAATAGGTCTCTCACGGTTTTGATTTTAAATCTTTCAAGTTATAGGATCTTATAAGATAAGAAATCTAAGATCCGGATAGACTTGCACTAACGACACATAAATCCAAGGGTTGGAGATTGTTTCATTCCATGAGCAACTATATGAGGAACAAGTGCATGTTAATAGGTGCTTGTTAGAGAATAAGGCACTAAAAACCCATCAGAGAATCCACTAGATAGCCAAAGTGGCAAGTTGGTAGTGGCTAATTTTTTGCTTACGCTAGTGCATTTTATTAGTCCTCTGACTTGAGGATCTATAATAACCTTATGTTCGGTCCTCATGCATTGACTCATCCTTAACCACCTAGCGGGTCTTTTGGGTTGATATTGGGTATAAGTTACTTGGCATGGAGGTTTGTGAGATCTAAGATAGAATTTGACCCCTCACTATTGTGAAGGCTGAGTATATCTCCTATATGTTATATGATGATTGGTTCCTAGAAATCTTTGTGCAAGGTGGTGTAACAATTTGAAAAATGAGTTTTTCAAAGGTAAGGTCACATAACAGGGATTGAATGAGAATAAAGATATAGTATCGAGGCTATTAAGAAGTCAACAAATATCTTGCCCTAGGCCTCTTTCAGGAGATAGGAGATGGAAGAATTGTATTTGCATGGCATGCGTAGAGCGATGATGGTTCTCTAGAATAATTATTTTGGACAATTAGTTAGGCTCCATAGGCTTGAGGTTAGACATCGACCATGGAGATTGGATACTTTTCAATTAATGAGATTAATTAAATTAAGTCGACGAGTTTAAAAGGAGTTTTAAATTGGAACGAATATAAGTTATTCAAAAGTCACAAATAGTTGTGAGCCCATGTCCAATGAATGGTAGAACCTATTGGATCACACACAAAATCCAATTAGCTTCCTAATTAATAGGGATAATTTTCTAAGGTGTTAGAAAATGGTGTCTCCTAGTGGACCGATTTTTGGGGCCAACTTTGAGGGTCAATTTTAGCTTGATTAATTTAAGTGTTAAATTAATCAACTAATTTAAGAGTTAAATTAGATCAATAATTAAGAAGTTAATTATTTGGTGCCAACATGACCATCAATTGGTTAAGTTAACTTAAAGAGTTAAGTTAACGAATTTAGTTTGAGGAGTTAAGTTAGTTTGACTTAAAGAGTTAAGTCAAAGGATAATTAATTAAATTAAAGAGTTTAATTTGATTAATTAAGGAAGAATGAATTCTGGAGGGAAGGCTCAAATGAGATTTGAGATGGTATCTTAATTAATTTGAATGAGATTCTAAATGTAGTAAAGATGCAAATAAAATTCAAATAAGATTTAGATTCAAATTTTGCCA
Organism: Jacaranda copaia; assembly: GCA_014898725.1. Classification (NCBI taxonomy): domain Eukaryota; kingdom Viridiplantae; phylum Streptophyta; class Magnoliopsida; order Lamiales; family Bignoniaceae; genus Jacaranda; species Jacaranda copaia. The sequence continues at coordinate 436,329 of JACGDI010005412.1, read as the reverse complement.
CCTAAGCAACCGTACTTCGCCGCCCCCCCTCATGCATTATGTGATGCCAACTTCTCATCATACATTTTCAGCCTCTATATCTAGATATAGAGAGAGGAGGTTGTGCATATGACAAATGGTGTGAAGAATTAGATTCTTCATTTTCCTCCAAAATATTTACAAGCTAGCATTTCTTTTGTTGAAGGCCAAGCTTCTTTCTTCATCTTCTTACCTTAAATTTGGCCTCCATCATTACCAAATCTCTGGTATTTTTCCAACTAAAAGACTAGAGATCTAGGAAGTTTCATTGGTATGTGTACAATTTCAATAGAGGTAAGACATGTGCCCTGCTCTATTTCTGGATAGCTCTCTGCGCCAGGTCTAACATTGAAATTTTCTCCAAGACGATCCAGAGAGCGAATTAATTTGAACTTTTAACTGGAAATTCTACAAGGTGTTAGCTATCTCCTATGAGTTTTCCAAAAGTTTTAGAGGTGATTTGATAGGGCGATCATTGTAATCCTTTCACTGTGCCGCGAGCAGGCAAATTCTGGAACTGGTGAAGTGTTCACTTGTTTCTTCTTGAATTTTCTTATCAAGGTAATCCTCTATCTAAATATGAATCCAAGGCATGATTTGATCCCTATTTTGCTTGTAGGCACTAGTTACTTTATGTTTTAAAGTTTTGATTATAGATCCTAATGCCTATCTTGCTTTCAAGTGGTATCGGAGCCTAAATCATGCTTAGATTTGGATTTTGGTCGGTTGATTGATTCATGTGATGAATTAATCTAGATCACCATATTATCAATTCAATTCATGTATTGCAGAATTTGGTTGATTTGTTTGCGGCTTCTTGATTGATGAATTAAAAGCATGCTATTATGTGATTTAAATGTTTATTCATGTAGTTAGTATGCTTTAATTCATAGTGATTAATTTTGAAAAGTATTTTGGAATTAATTGATGTTATATGTTGATATAGCATGTTCATGTATGACTGAAAGAGTTTTGGTCTATTTTGGATCCAATATGATTGGAATTATGTTGGAGATTATCTGAAGAATTTGATTATTACTTTTTCTAATTTTTGAAAGCATGTTTGAGCACTTATATTTCTAGTTTTAAAAGGTGTTTTGAATCTGAAAATTGATCTAAAATGTATGTTATGATGTTCAGAACATGTGCTAAAATTGTTGGTGTATGAAAGTTGAATGGAAGACACACTTGGCAAGCCTTGAACCTCAAAAACCAAGGCTGTCGGCACAGTCTAGGTGCTGGCCGGGCAATGTGTGCATAAGCTGCCTAGCTGTGTGCCAAGGGCTGCGAGGCAGCCCAATTTTAAGGGTGTTTGGTGAGCTTTGAATTGTTTTCTCAACTCCTTTAATGCTCAATAAGTTTTTGCACTACACACATTAGTTGCACAAGTGTTGTGCTATGCCTCAAAATTATGTTTGACATACTTTAATGCTTTTAAAAATTGGTTAAAGTTTATCTCCAATTTTTGGCATAAGTGTTATGCTTGGTTCAATTATTTGTTTATGAGATTAGCATTTAATTATTAGAATTAATTCTTAATTCTAGATTTATTTATTATTCATTTAATTGTTAAATGAAAAATTAATGAATGGGGATGATCATGTTACTTTTAAATTGATTTTATTTGTTTCAAAGTTGTTGAAATGGGTTGTATTAAATGTGGCTTGCATACCTCTTGTTCTATCTTGTAAAAATTATGAGAGTAGAACCACTAGGTGTGAGGATTTTCATTTCATGTAAATATTGCATAGAGCAAGGAGTCCAATGGAGGCATGGAGGCCATTTGAAGACCCATGAATGTATGGGATACACTCATGTAATAGTTTAGTTTAATTCAACCCACTTAAAAGCAACCAAAGTGATGCACCCATGACTCTAAGTGCATCACTTGGTTAGGCTTATTGTCATTCCACCCTAGGAGCATGCTAGGTTATTTACATATTTATGTTTTTCATATCCTATTGATGTATGAGATGTATGATTAAGATATAGAGAACCTAAATAAGAAGATAAAATGATGAGATCTTTGCAAGCAAAAACCTCTACTTAGAACGTCTAAATATTTTCAAATATTAAGTTAAAATGGATACAAATTAAAAGAGTTTTAATTAATCCAAGCCTTCCACCAATAGTGTATACCATGATGATGTTATCAATTTTGTGTGATGACACTCGGTCACGGGGGTCACATTTAGGAGGAACGCTGTGAGCATACACTTAGCATGAGATGCACCTTTGACTTGGGAACCCACACGCATTGGCACTCGATTATAGGGGATGTCGTGAGGCCATATTGAGACCAAATTTGATTGGTAAGTTTGACTTAATGTTTAGTTGTATAGATGGCACACTGTCACGTAGGTCTATATGAAAAGTGAGGCAAAATATATCAAGAGTTGCATGAAATGTAATTAGCAAAACTTGCTTACCCTTTGATTGCTCATGGATGGCACTCGGTCACGAGGGTCCATTGGCAAGTTATTGGGGTCTTAATTCTCACTAGAAAATTTGATTTCCCGAATTCTTCTTAGGGTTAAAGAATTTGATAAAATAGTGGGAGAAAAGCATTCTTGAAAGACCATGAACATGTTTTAATATCAAATTCAATCACAGGCTTATTCTTTTTTATTGCCTATTATAGATTTTTGAAATCTTCAACAAAGAAATGGCTAAAAATTCCACTCAACGTTATTTTGAAAACTAATAAACCAACTGGGCCAAACTTCCATGATTTACTTAACCTTGAAAATTGTTCTAGATTCCTTCAAGTGGATATAGGTCCTATATCATGGTACTCCTAATTCCTTTGGGATTAATGTAGATCTAGAGACATATGAAAAGTTCATGAATTGGGCTTTGAATTGTCCTATCCCATAGTCTCATTATAGCATCTACAAACTTTAAAAGTCTCAAAGACACATGAATTGTACCTTAGTTAAATTTTACAAAGAGTTGTAAAAGCAAATGAGGTATGGAAAGTTCATGTTGTCAAAGGAGATTTTTCAAGCTAGGATGAATGGTAAGTCATGTCATCGACTATGGTCTAAAGATGATTAGGATTGGAAAAGCTTTTCAACTTGGACGTAGTGATGGCCAATGATCTCCATGAGGAATTGATCCTCATATCCTCGCCGAGTTTTATTGATCAAAGTGTTGATCTAGAAAGAGACTACTATGATAAGGGCAAACGTTTGACACTTGTTTCCTTCTCCAAGTCTATGGACACTAAGGGGTGCTAGAAAGGGAGGTAAAAAAGGAAGAAATATTCTTCATCTATAGGAAAATAATTATCAAAGGCATTCGAACTCAAGAAAATCATAGAGGAAATAGTCGATATTATTTATTTCTACTTGGGCAAACCATTAGAAGCACTATTGCAAGGAATACCTTGCAACCCTTAAGAAGGGCATGTGTTTTATTGAGGTGCAATTATGATGAATTCTTCCTCATGGATATATGATATTACGTGTGGTTATTTTCTTAGTAAGTTACTACAAAAGAATAGAAAGAATAATAGAACTAAGTGATGTGGATATGATCCACCACCTTGGCTAAGGAGCAAGAGTTGTGTCCAAAGCAGAAGGTATACAATAAGTCAGACTTAGGGAACTCTATACTTGTATTAGACCTTTATCATATGGTACCATATATTTTTGAGAACATTATTTCAATTCCCATTTTTGGATAGCAAAGGATTTGATCCTTCTACATCAAATGGGAGATTGAAGGCATTAAAGAATAAGTTCTTTTGTTGCTTGCGGTACAATTAACAAAGGATCGTACATATTAGATTTTCAACTATCACTAATACATTCTCAACTAAGTAAGAAATTAGATATCCAAGATAATTCCATGATGTGGCATACGAGGCTTGGTCATATCTCCAAAAATTAGGATGAATATGTTAGAAGCTCTAAAAGCACTAAATGTTAGTGGCATTGAGAACCTTCCTATTTGAGAATCCTATTTGAAGGGATAAATAACCAAAGCTTCTTTTGTTGGACGAATGGAGCCCTCCACAAATTCTTTAGATTTGATCCATACAGATATTTGTGGACCACTAAGAGTTAGTGGGAAAGGAGGCTATTCTTACTTCATTGTTTTCACCGATGGTAATAGTTAGTTTAGATAAATGTATCTTATGAAGTACAAGTCCAAGCCCTTTGAAAAGTTCAAAGAGTATAGAAATGAAGTAGAAAAGCAAAAGGGACTTAGTATTAAAGCCCTTTGATTGGATCGAGAGGAAAAATACTTAAGTACCATATTCTTGGATTATCTAAAGGGGAATAGGATTCTTTCTCAGTAGACTCCACTTCACACATCCCTACACAATAGAGTAGCCAAGAGGAGATACCATACCTTGTTAGACATGGTATGTTCCATAATGAGCTTTTTCAATGTGCCTATATCCTTTTAAGGATACGCCTTAATGATGGCAGTGAAGTTACTAAGAGTAGTACTTTCAAAGTTGGTACCAAAAACACCATATGAGATATGGCATGGCAAAGTACCCTTATACCATTATCTAAGGGTTTGAGGGTTTCCCGTCTACATGAGATGAACAGTGGGAGATAAGTTGGGTAGTAGATCTATCTTGTGCAAGTTTGTGGCATACCCAAGAGAGTTTATAGGTAATTACTTTTATGATCCCTCGGAACAAAATGTGTTTGTTTTGAGGAATGCTGCCTTTTCGAAAAAGAAATTTCTATAAGATAGAAAAAGTGTTGTAATTGAACTTAGTGAAGTTCAAGACGATCAATAAATCCCACAAGTAGTAGAAACAAATAAATATCATAGAGCTTTACCCACAACCTCTGAGAAGGTTGGACTGAATCAAGAAGTAACCCAAAGAGTTCAGATTTCTTCATGAGATGGCTTAATCGGATAGAGTTTCGAAAACCTATGAAGAAGTTATGTTGGACATAGACTCAATACATTGGCTTGAATCCATGAGATTTGAAATGGACTCCATGTACTCAAATAAAGTATAGACTTTGGTAGATCCACCAAAGGCAATAGTTTCCATTGGTTGCAAGTAGATCTATAAGCGAAAACTTAAGGTAGATGAAGAAGTGATAACTTTTAAGGTGCGACTAGTGGAAAAGGGTTACCCTCAAAGACCCAGTATTAAATTCGAGGAAATCATTTCACCAGTCACTATGCCTAAGTCCATTCTAATTCAACTTGTCATAACTACATATTATGATTATGAGATATGGCAAATGGATGTGAAAACCGCTTTCCTCAATGGTGACATAGAAGAAAAAATTTATATAGAGCAACCATAAGGTTTTACATCCAAATAGAGTGAGCAAAAGGTTTGCAAACCCCAGAGATTCATTTATGGACTCTAATTGGCATCCCGAACTTAGAACATATATTTTTGATAAGATAGTCAAATTGTTTGGCTTTGTCAAAAATGTGTATGAACCTTGTGTGTATAAGTAGGCTAGTGGGAGTAGTATACTATTTATTGTACTTTATATTGATGACATCCTTCTCATTAGGAATAAGGTAAGAATGTTAGAGTGCACTAAATTATGGTTATCTACACAATTTGCCATGATGGATATGGAAAATATATCTTAGGTATTGGGAATACATATCTATAGAGATAGATCAGGGAGGATGCTAGGGCTTTTCCTAAATCTCGTACATTGAACAAGATACTAAAAAGGTTTAGTATGAAAGAATCCGAGAGAGGATTCCTCTTTTTTGGGATGTAATTATAGTCTCTCCAAGTCTATGGCCCCTTAGACTATCAACAAAAGACACAAAATGTCCCACATACCTTATGCATCCACCACATGGAGCATAATTATATGCCATTCAATATACAAGACTAGATATGGCGCACTGGCTAAGCGTTATGAGTAGGTTCCAATTCGATCCCAATGAATGTCATTGGATAGCCGTAAAACAATCCTAAAGTACTTGAAAATAACAAAGGATTTATTTTTGGTATACAGCAATGGAGAATTAAAACTCATGGAGTTTTTGGATATTAGTTTCCAATCCAATGTAGATGACCTAATATCCACTTTTGGATACATATTTTGCCTTAATGATGGCATGGTGTGTTGGAAGAGTTCCAACTAGATACCATAGCCTAGATAACCACTAAGGTGAAATACTTTGTGGTTTTGAAAACTACAAAGAAAAGTGTTTGGATAAAAAATTCATCCAAAGGTTAGATATAGTGCCTAGCATGCATGAGCCTACGATTATCTTTGAAAGATAATTTAGGACTTAAGCCAAGATCTCATCAGTGATCCAAACACATTAAATGCATTATCATTGATGTATGATATCAAATGATAGAGGTGACACCTGAGTGGATGAAAGTTGCCTCAAAGGAGAATATAGCAGAACTACTATATTAATCTCTAAAAGCTAAAGGTCTTTGAAGGACATCATATGAAGATGGGTCTCAAGGCCACAAGGCATTGGCTTTAGTGCAAGTGAGAGATTTTTGGAATAGTTCCCTACAAGCCAATGAGATTGGCCTTGTAAACTATTTCATTTGTGGTATAATTTTGATTGAATGATATTCTTTTTATGGCCATTTTCATCTTATGCTTTGTTTCACTTCACTAACATATGGATGAAGACCTTAGATCACCTATGATTGTGGGACTTGGTTTAGTGACCATGGAATAAGTCTTACACAATCTTGATCTTAAATGTTTCAAGTCATAGGATCTTATGAGGTAGGGCAGCTAAGATTTGGATAGACTTGCACTAATGATGCATAAATCCAAGGGTTAGAGATTGCTCTATTCCATGAGCAACTGTATGAGATAGAGGTGTATGTTAGTGGGTTCTTGTTAGTGAACAAGGCAATGAAGACCTATCGGATAATCCACTAGATAGCCAAAGTGGCAAGTCAGTAGTGGCTAGTTCTTTTGCTTACTCTAATGCATATTATTAGTCCTATGACTGAGGATCTATAGTAACCTTGTGTCTAATCCTTCGATCCTCATGCTTTTACTCATTCTTGACCACCTAGGAGGATTTTTGCGTTAAGATTGGGCATGAGCTACTTAGTATAGAGGTTTGAAAGATCTAAGATGGAATCCAACTCCTCGCTGTTGTGAAAGATGAGTACATCTCCTATGTGTTCTATGATGATCAGTTCCCAGCAATTCTTGCATAAGGTGGCGTAACAATTTGGAAAAGGCATTTTCCAAAGGTGAGGGCATAAGATAGGGATTCTACATTAAGAATAGAGACATAGTATCGAGGCTATTAGAGAGCCGTCAAATATCTTGCCCCAGGCCTCTTTTAGGAGATAAGAGATGGAAGGACGGTATTTACATGGTTATCCAGAATATTCATTGTAGCCAATTAGTAGGACTCCATGGGCTTGAGGTTGGACATCAACCATGGAGATTAGGTACTCTTCAATTAATGAGATTAATTGAATTGAGTCGACTAGTTTAAAAGGAGTTTTAAACTAGAATGAATATAAGAATTCAAAAGTCACAAGGAGTTGTAAGCCAATATCTAATGAATGGTAGAACCTATTGGGTCACACACAAAATTTAATTTGCTTCCTAATTAATGGGGAGAATTTTCTAAGGTGTTAGAAAATGGTATCTCCAAGTGGATCGATTTTTGGGTCAACTTTGAGGGTCAATTTTGGTTTGATTGATTTAAGTGTTAAATTAATCTACTAATTTAAGAGTTAAATTAGGCCAATAACGAAGGAGTTAATTATTTGGTGCCAACATGACCATCAATTGGTCAAGTTAACTTAAAAAGTAAAGACAACGAATTTAGCTTAAGGAGTTAAGCTAATTTGACTTAAAGAGTTAAGTCAAAGGATAATTAATTAAATTTAAGAGTTTAATTTGATTAATGAAGGAAGAATGAATTTTGGAGGGAAGGCTCAAATGAGATTAGAGAAGCCATCTTAATTAATTTGAAATGAGATTTCAAATGTAGTAAAGATGTAAATGAAATTCAAATGAGATTTGGATTCAAATTTTGCCACTTAAGCAACCCCACTTGGCCACCCCCCTTAAGCATTGTATGATGTCAACTTGGCATCACACATTTTCAGCCTCTACATATAGATATAGAGAGAGGAGTCCATGCATATGAAAAATGGTGTGAAGAACTAGATTCTTAATTTCTCTCCAAAATATTTGCAAGCTAGCATTTCATGTGTTGAAGGCTAAGCTTCCTTTTTCATTTTCTTATGCTAAATTCAGCCTCCATCATCACCAGATCACTGGTCTTATTCCAAATAAAATACTAGAGATCGAGGAAGTCTTATTGGTATGTGGACTATTTCAATAGAGGCAAGATGTGTGCCTTGCTCTGTTTCTGGAGAACTCTTTGCGCAAGGTACAACTTTGCAATTTTCTCTGGGACGATCGGGACGGTGAATCGATCTAAATATTTGACTGGAGATTCCAAAAGTTGTTGGATATCTCCATTAAGTTTTCCAAAATTTTTAGAGGTGATTTGGTAGGGCAATTGTTGCAATCATTTCACTGTGCTGCGAGTAGGCAGATTCTAGAATCGGTGAAGTGCTCACTTGTTTTTTCTCAAATTTGCTTATCAAGGTAATGCTCTATCTAAATCAAAATCTAAGGCATGATATGATCCCTGTTTTTCTTGTAGGTACTAGTTACTTTATGTTTTGAAGTTTTGATTATAGATCATAATGCCTATCTTGCTTTCAATATGAACTCAAAAAATTCTTCATCTTTTATATCTTGAATGTTGCATCCCTCAAGTTAGTTTAATATATTAGCCTATGAAGTTTAAAATAAATGGTTAGTCTCGCTTATAATGTGAACCCAATTAAGTTAGGAAACTACCACATACCTATGGTATTGTAGACGTAAACCACATATCATGGTGACACTTTTTCTTGAAAGATAGGGTTACATAATATCGACATGTAGCACTCCAATATGTCACCCTAAAGGTACTTCCTAAATAACAACTCACAAAGGTGTTTTCTCTCCAAAATGTATTTTCCTCCCTCCTAGACAATCACCATACACAAGTGTTGGTTTTAATTGTTAGTTCAAGCACCAATTTAGTACAAAGCAAATTTTGTTACCTCAAATTATCTCTTTAGAGAAAGTTGTTGATGACTTTTTGCTCATATTTTGGAATACAGGGATGACCTTTATAATCAATCTTTCCATTATAATGATCAAGCATTTAGCTCTTTAGGGTGCTTGATTCATCTCTTATTTAGATCGGACTGATGTCTTTTGTCTCCTGGAGTACAAATCATCAATACATTAGGTACAAAGTATCAACCATTGAAGTACAAAAGATCAACACATTAAGTACAAATATCAACTAATTAATTATAAAATATTAGCACATTAAGTATAAATATCAACCAATGAAATGTAAAACCTCTGCACATTTAAGTACAAATATAAATCATTGAAGTACAAAGATCAGCGTATTAAGTACAAATATCAACCAATGAAATATAAAACCTTTGCACATTAAGTACAAATATGAATCACCAAAGTACAAAAGTTTAGTACATTAAGTACAAATATCAATCAATAAAGTGTAAGACACAACACATTAAGTACAAACATCAACCAATGAAGTGTAAGACATTAGAAAATTAAATACAAATATCAGCTAATGAGTATAAAACATCTGCACATTTAAGTACGAATATCAACTATTGAATTGTAAGACATCAACACATTAAGTGCAAATACCAACCAATGAAGTATAACACATCTGTACATTTAATTATAAATATCAACCATTAAAGTAAAAGATATGAACACATTAAGTACAAATATCAACCACTGAAGTACAAGATACTAGCATATTATGTACAACTACCAACTAATGAAGTATAAAACCTCTACACATTAAGTACAAATACCTACTAATGAAGCACAACACATCTTCACATTTAAGTGCAAATATCAATCATTGAAGTATAAGAAATGAGCACATTAAGTACAAATACCACCAATGAAGTATAAAACCTTTGTACATTAAGTATAAATATCAACCATTGAAGTACAAAAGATTAGCATATTAAGTATAAATACCAACCAATGAAGTATAAAATATCTACATCATTTAAGTACAAATACCAACCATTGAAGTACAAAAAATCAACACATTAAATACAAATATCAACCAAAGAAGTAAAACAAATTAGCAAATTGAGTAAAAATACCAATCAATACTTCATTGGTTGATGTTTTTTAGTATAAAACATCAGAATATTAAGTACAAAATATAAATTAGTGAGGCAAGAAATATCAATCAATGAAATACAAACAGATTAAGTACAAATACCAACAAATTGAGTACAAATATCAACAAATGAAATATAAATAGTAAACAAAAAAATACATTAAATAATTTTCAACACCTTTTTCTCTTCTTGTTCTTGGTTTTTTTTTGCACGAGGATGATTAGGTTTTTGCCACTTGTCTTTCATATTAGGCTGGTGTGGTGCTCGGGAATGGGGGGTTTAACAAAATCTATTTCTTTATTTTTTGGCTTTCTATCATCTCTGTTACACACATCTATAACAATCGATGATATGAAATTTGCCACTTCAAGTTCAGATTCTTCAAACTTTGCTACATGAATTGGTGCATGAAGTTTTGTGGTAAAAGGATGACAGAAGATATGGGATCATGACTATGTTTTGTTCAACTTTCTTCATCCAAACTATCTTCAGCTTCATCACCAACACCATCATCAATCCGTAAATCAACTTCTTGTGCATTTTTCTTCTATGAATCATCCTCTTCTTTTTCTTCTTCATCCAACAAATCATGCTCCCCTTTCTATAGATACTCACTAGCTTCATCATTATATTCCTCTTCATCAATCTTATCCTTAACAACATTATCTTCCTGACCCTACTCTTTTATTGCCATCATCTCTAATGAAACAATTTTTTCCTTCAATGATTAAATTTTTTCATCTTTCATTGTAATGATTACTTCAAATACTGTATGATCACAAATATGTACTTTAGTGACAGCATAGTGGCAACCTCTAATTTCTTAATCAAAACTGTTAAGTTTAACTTCTCTAGAGCAGGGTTGAGGGCAACATCCTATTATAATGAAAAAAAATACCAAATTCAAATTATTATCAAAGAAAAAAATAATGAATTATTACCATATCGCTTGTAATTTGTTTTAATTTATTCTCAGCCTCATCCACATTATTTGGGAGTTTGCTATCCTTCCACGAGTAAAAACATGGAAAATCAAATAAACTTTTTGGTGAACCCAATGATGGGATGCATTCATAAACCCATGCTTATCATTCATAAATGGAAAAATTATACTCATTTAAATATAAATATAATTAATATTATTAGTAAAATGAAAATCACTTACCATCAAGCTGACTATGCACCTATCAAGGTACTTCTTCTTACTACTTTCTCCACCTACTCCTCTTACATGGTTCCTTATATCTTCAACAAGAAAGTTGTATGCAGCTATGCCCCATGCATACAAACCACCTCTTGACAAATTGTTGAAGTCATGTAATACAATAATTAGAAGTTAGAAATAAAAAACAATTAAAAACAAAACATATATACAACCTACAAAAATCATTTAAGTCCTTCTCATTATCCTTATCACATACTCCACAAACAGTTTTGCTATTTCAAATCTTGTTATATTCTTCAACCTTTTGAAAAAAGGGCGGTCCATAGTTGAAGACTTCATCTTCAAACTTATAT
>JACGDI010005412.1:353762-423027 GCA_014898725.1 Jacaranda copaia | reverse complement strand
TGTTGGTAATTTTGGCTAGGTACAAGAGTATTTAGTCTTTCCCAAAGATTTGGGCAATTATTCCTAAAATTTTGAAAAACATAGGGAGTCTAGTGTTTAAAAAATTAAGTAAGGAGTAAAGTGTAAAATGAAAGCAGATAAAGGGACTTTATCTTAATTAATCGTAGATATAATTTAAATATTAAAATATTTTATTTAATAATATTATTCATTTTAATTCATGTGATTAAAATATTATCATTTTAAGAAAGTTAACTTGTTATTAAAAATAATAATGAATATTTCATTTTTAAAAAATGTTAGATTTGAAAATTATTTACACTTAAATATATTTTAGAATATTAAGAAGTGCTAACTCTAAATTTATAAATTATATATAGATTTTTAATCAAGATAGTATAGTTTTAAAAAATAAATGTGAAAAAAAGGTAAAAGAAAATGGAGCAAAATAATTTTATTCAATATATTTTTTAAATTACATATTCAAATTTCAATACAATAAATAAGTGAACTATTTTTTTTTTAAAATACAAAGTCTTTTAGTATGATCTCCTACTAACATTGAAATTATAACTAAAATTTTATGACACTTGACATTTTAAAAATGAATGTTTTTTAATTCCTTTCAAGTTTTAAAAATGAATTGTTTATCAATAGAGTAATTATATGATTTTTTAAATTCAAATATATGAAAATAGCTTCTATTGGGAATGAAATATCTTAAAACCTAAAATATTTCTTAAATCATAATACTTGATATAACTCTAATAAGTAGAATTTATTTGTTATGACTATATAGTTATTTTGTTGAAAATTATGAAATAATATATAGTATACAAATATCATAAAACAATAAATAAATTTTCTATATTCAATTCAATGTACAAGAACATACCATTCTTTTATTAATTTTTTTATGAAAATAAAATATATAGCTAATTTAATATGATGCATAGTTTCATTCAAGCCTTCCTGATTTAACACTATTACATCTAAATATTAATGTCTGCATGTACAAAAACACTACTTTGAATGTGAATTCTTCTCAAGCAAAAAAATCCAAACAAATGCATACGGTTTAAATATCGCAATGCCCAAATAAATGTATTTAAAAAGAAATATTATTCTCATTGACTATTTAATTGACATTCACCAAGTTTTTGAAAGAAAAAATATAATCATGCTAACTATATGTTTATGTTACCTATAATTTGTTTAAAATAACTGAAAATAAACTCTTTATTACTGTTGTTGAAAAGATAAAGATTTTAGTTGAAATTTTTGATAATATAAAGATGATGTTCTATAGAAATGGAGTCGGATTTTTTCCAAAAATCAATGTAGTATTAAGCTTATGCTTCTAGTCATGTTTGCTTAAAGTCAAAGCTTAAGTTATACAAATGATTGTTTAAATACTTTTTTTGATTTTAGAAGTTGGCATTTATACTAATAGCATTTGCCACACATAGTCTCTGCATGCATAAAATCTTTATGAATGTAACGTAATTTTTCTGCATGTATTTTTCATTCAACATATTTAAAGTTTATACGATTAAAGTCAAAAATATATAGCTAATTAAATTCATCAATCAAATTTGAATAAATTTGTACTAAACAAATTGTAAATGCATTTATTAACGTAGAGTAATGATAACTAATTTATGTACGAAGTAGTTTTATTGTACAACTACAACTCCTCATAGTATGCTTCTACTACGAACTTGAAATTTTAAGAATGAATACATTATATGTCAGTAGTCTATTGTACCACTTCTCTTTAGGATTTTGAAAATTTTTCCTAATAAATAATAAAATACACATATATTAGAATGTATGTATAAATTAGATTGCACATATGTATCCGGGCTTTTTCTTTCTGTGATACCTTTCTATTACATTGTTAGCAAAAGCAGATTTAACAAAATATAAATCATTATAACATACTGAAAATATTTACTCATCATACCTTTGTCCAATCCCATCCTTCTATCAAAGCAATCCCTTTTTACCTGCGGAAGTAATTCACTTTTTTAAAATTTTGGAGTTTTTATTTAAATGTAAAATTAAAGAGAAAGCAATATGAATGTGCCTTTGTATTTTTTGTTTTCTCAAAACTCATAGAATCCAATTCCCCAAATCACTGCCATTTATCCTTACAACAACTTTCCCTCTTGGACTGAATATTTGAACCTTTGAAGGCTGCATTAGCTAAATTTTCACATGTTACAAATATCATGATAACTCCTCATTGCAACATTAATTCTACATTAAAAATGTAGGTACCCAATATGTTATATCATATACCCATTGAAGTGTAGTCTGTATTTGAAATTCCTTCCACACATACCATGGTACCATTTGTTCATCCAACTCTTCAATGCAAGTACTCTTAGCAAAAATAAAATATTGATTAGTTGGTCCCTCTTCTCCTGCAAAAATAGAATAAATAATAAGAAAAAGATATTACTATTAGAAATGCATATAATATCAATTTCATAATTCATGTATTTCAAACGTTTCATTCTTTTGTGAAGTATATTATATAGAAAGGCTTATCAATTTTTAGTTGAGGGTACAAAACATATTTGAGCAATATTCCTTGTATACATGTCAATTAGATGTTATTGGCTACAGTGCCAACCAAAAGTATAAAGAATTACAATAGCTAAAATAGAAGGAGAAGCATATCTATAAATTAATATAGATGTATGTGAATGTGATGAATTTCATGAAAAATCAAATCACTATGTATGAAAACATATTGGCATATACTTATTAAAGAAAAATAATATTGATAAGAAAATTTTCATGCAGAATGAATTATTATTAATTAAAAAAATTCAAAAGAATCCTTTTAGTTACTTTGCAACTTCGCAAAAATTTCAAGGAAAACAACATTCCTAATACAAATCTCTTCAATTCCATTTATATTGCCCTTCTTAACTAACACTTTTGTGGTTCTTTCAGAAACACCTTGTGAAAGAGCGACATATAATTGGCCATGATTGAAAATTTGATCAAGCAAATAAATTCCAACATTTGGGATTGTTTGTCCTTAAGATTTGTTAATTGTTAATGTGAAGCTCAATCTAACTAGGAACTGTTGTCGTGTCATTTCAAATGGAATTTTTGCATTTGAGATGTTTTCAAAGAAATGCATGAAAAGAAGACTCTTGTTTCCTTAAATTCTTTAGTTAGAACTTCTGCATCAATTACATTTCTACCAAATCTCCAATAGATTAATCTAGTGCCATTACACAGCCCAACTTTTAGATCAATGTTTCATAGAAGCATAATTAGCACCCCTTTCTTTGGAGTCAGCTTGTGAGGTGGGAGATTTCCAAGAGAAAAGGAGTTTAGAAATTCTGGCAAATATAAATTTTTCAGATCATCTGGCACAAAGTTAGATAAGTAATGTGTAACTTCATCTTCACCTAGGAACGCTTGAATTACTTTTTCATTCAACTTATTAACATCATCATTTAATGGAGTTATGAGCACTCTATCCATCATATACTTAGGATCATAAGTACAGGAATTGAGATCTCCAAAAATTGATTCTATCAAATGCTCTACTGAATGTTCACTTTCGCACAATATAGCCATAGAATTTGGAATTCTTATCATATTACCTTGCACGGTAGGGTTTTTTCCATTACCAACATAGAGCAAACAATCAAAGAAGTTTTGATCATGTTAAGTTCTAACATTCTCAACCAAGTGAAGAACCTTAATGGTGGGCCATAAATGTGATTCAACAATGCTCACCTTAACAACTTGTGATCTAGTGTCCCCAACAATAATAGGAACAAATTGACACCTAGTATCATTACTTTTCCACAAAAAGGTAAGTCAATTTCAAGCATTTCTCTTAGTGTTCGATCAACAATTTTAATTACCTTTCTATTTGCCATGGGAGCTTTATCCCAAATAATTGCTGATACCAGAGCTAATAGTTGACATATCTCTATTACTTACTAAAATTACACATAGAGGTCGAATCCAACTTAATTGGTATTTTAAGTTTTGAATGTGCCATTCTACCACCTGAAAGTTGGTTAGCTGCAATTCTTGATGTTGCTGTAGCTAGTATTATAAACCCATCCTTACGAAAACTCACAAGTAAAGCTTGATACAAAAATATTTTCCTAGTTCCACTAGGTCCATCTACAGAAAAGATTGTATTGTGCCTACTTGTAATTTCTTGCTTAGTGGTGTTAAATATATGTGACTAACCCGAATTTAGTTTGCTAATTGCATATAGATCGTCTTCCATGATTGGTATGGCCAGTGCATCTTCTATTAAACTAGAGATATTACCTAAGTCGAGATAGTCTTCAGTTATCTGAGGTAAGTCAAACTTTTTCAAACTTCTCTGATGTTGCAAAAATATATTATTTAATTCATGTAGCAGTCTATTCATAATAAGCACACTATTTGTGCTACTTGAAGAAAGATAATCTTTTACCATGTAAGCATAATTATCTTCCCATAACCTTTTTACTCTAGTTGGTTGACAATAAAGTAGGATGGTGGTAAACAATTGCCTAAGAGCTAAATGTATTCTAATAGTTCATGCCTTAATTGAGCACCAATGAATACTATCATCTTTTTTAAGAAGACTGTATGCTTCAGCAGCTTGTTTAAATGTTAGATAATGCACATTGTTCACTATAAATAGATCATCAAATGATTTTAGACCTCTGACATGACTGAGTAGTATGCATTAATAAAATCTCTCTTCTTCAATTGATGACACAGCAAATATTCGACCTATGACTTTTGTTGTGTTCTCTTTTTTAGCTAAACCTTTTCCCTGGTTATCCATCGGTAATATTTAGGGAATTTGCTATACAAGAATTTGTTAAGTTCTCTATCTAAAACACATCAAAAATCATCTGAGAACAATAAAATTGAACTTGTTGCATATTTGGAAGGTGAATTTGTAGTTGTACAATAGATGGATATATTCTACTCATTGGAACTTATAAATCTTCCATAATGCCTTTGGAGCACAAATATACCTTCCATCAACGTACTGACTAGCTTCATCATAATTTTGGCCTTGAGCATACCTCAAATACTACACAATTAGCTCCTTAATAGACATATTTATATAAATACTTTATACTTGTTTATGTTGCTACATATTTTGACATGTATATGACAATCGTACTTCAAAAGTAACCAAGCATTACATGGTAAACCCAACAATTGTCAATAACTACATCAACATTGCAACCTAACACAATATATCTGTTATCATTATGATGTTGATATATTGGATAAGAATTAGTTCTTTGTATAGTGAATGGTGCAAATGGCTTAGGATAGTTTTTCTTGCACATTTCATTTTTCATGCAAGGAGCATTAGCATTCATTTGTCTGCATGGAACATGTGTCATATGTCTCAAAATAGCTTTATATAGCTTAAGTTCATTATTTTTATCAAGAATTTCTACTCTCACTCTGCTATAATCATTTGGTGTGTTGAGCTTGCTATTGTCATCTAGGATCACTTGCATATGAGCCTGAGGTAGACCTCTTTTTTGGAATTTAATTACATGAGCATGTGCAAGGACCTTTCCAACAACACCCTTAGAACAAATATCTTTTTTGAGTTCTTCAAATTTTGCATGAAAAATTCTAGTTAACAAATCAGGTTGATCTTGAGGTGTTTGTCTGGCTTGAAGCACATTTTTTGTTTCTTGCCATGATAGATTGCATGTCATAGTGATAAAGAGATTTGGCTTACCATATTTTTGAATCAGTAACATTGCATCTTGGTATCTCTAGAACATATCACGCGGACTTTCAACTAATGATGATGGCAAAATTGTTCAACGTCCCACATTCCCTATGTCAAGAATGTTATAACATAAAAATTATAATCTATGCAAATAAAAAAATGTAATAAAATATAACATTCATTGAATTTACTAGCACAATTTTCTCCTGTGTTTAAGCAATCTTGAAGACCTTAATACAGTTCAGTTCTAATTTCATGTTGATATGATCTTATGT
Organism: Jacaranda copaia; assembly: GCA_014898725.1. NCBI lineage: Eukaryota > Viridiplantae > Streptophyta > Magnoliopsida > Lamiales > Bignoniaceae > Jacaranda > Jacaranda copaia. The sequence goes on along the minus strand of JACGDI010005412.1, from coordinate 417,003 downwards.
ATTTGAGCTTTTGTGTTTCGATCTCCACATAATTGTCCACAGTGTATTATTGTAGCAAACGTCCCCCATACAAAAGAACAGAGAGGTGCATTCGAATATAATGTAATCAATCATTGTTTTATGTTGAATACTTATTAAAATATTTATCAACTATTTTTAAATAAAGTAATAATGAAGATTACCTTTAACATATATGCATAATAATTGTAGCAAGTTACTTTATTACCATCAATTGTACGACTATAACACCTCTAAAATTTGGCATTTTGCAAAATAAGGATTTAGATATCAAGATTTGATTGGATGGATTTTAGGGCTTAGAAAATAAATAAAAAGACCTAATTGCATGGAGATTAAAAGTTTTGGGGTCAAGATGAAAATAAAAAGTTTAATTTCAACACATTTAAGAGTTTTGAGGGTCTAATTAGAAATATTTTTGGTCAAAAGGGTCAATGTGAGGCAATAAATAATCCAAGAGTTGAATTGAAGTTAGTCATAAACTTAGAGTACTTATTTGAAAGTTGAAGCAAAGTCTTGGGGTCCATCTGCAATTATAGAAAAGTGACCTTATGAATATTTAATTTTCAATTTTTATCCCATTTTTTCCTTCTCTCTCTCTCTCTCCCCAACAACTCTCTAGCGACAGCCAAACACCCAGAGCCAACCCACCTAATTCCTTTATCTTAACTTTGTGAATACACCAGTGCCAAGAACCATTGAAAATAGCTGAGAAGCGGTAGAAATTTAAGCCAAGAAATTTAACTTGATGGATGGTGATAGGTAGCTCCTTTCTATTGATGATTAGGTGTGACTTAGGAGTGTAACCTAATGGGCTTGATGACAAAAAGCTATTTGTAGCTTCAATTTAAAGTTTTGAGCAATGACAATGAAGTATCAAAAACCAACTTGGTGATGTTGGTGGTGGGCAAGTAGTTTTCTAGCCAATTGACCGACCAATCGATGTTTGATTCCAAAATTATTTGGGGGTTATAACCAGCACAGCCAGGTATATCTTCTAGTGGTAATGGTGACATACTCCGATGGCAGTGAAAGGTGGCCAGCAATGGTAGCAGGACATAACATTCATCTCATCATAAGGAATACATATACGGAAGCTAATCGTGAAAATTACACTACAATAAAAAGATATTGGGTAATGGTTGAAAATAGGTTTAAATTGTATGCATGTGTACATATATACCTTCCAAGCCTTGCAACACTTTGTATAATTAGGACGAATACACAATTTGATTGAAAAAATTGATATATGCATATATTTATAGAAGTTAGTGAACCTAAATTTGAAATGCTATATGATAATCTTGATTAATTAAGTTTATTAGGTGAAAAAACCCTCATTTTATGAATTTGGACCCTAAGTAGTGATAATTGGGTTAATTAAGATGATACAGAACCAAGATTTTGATCATGCAAGTACCCTTATAAGTTTAGTGAACTTAGATTTGTATTATCATGTGATACATTTGAGATAAAATTGGGATTTTTAAGGGATATTGGACCATCATTATTAATGTAGTATGTTGTGGCACGATCAATTGGATAATTTAGGACCCAATTATATTCTTTTACCAATATTGACGCTATTAGCATGTCATTATCAAGGCTATCGATTTAGCCAATTAAGTATTGATTTTGGGCCATTGTTTGTGTAATTGTGATTATATGATCGAATGAAGATTTTAACTATAAATATACTATTTGACTAGGTGACAACAAAGTAGGTCCCAAGGTCAGTGGATGGCAACAACATTTTTAAGACTATGGAGGTAAGGATCTGCCAACCTAGCCTTAATTTATATCTATTTGTTCTTGTAGAAAAACCTTTGTGAGGGTCTACCGACCACTATTTGCTTTGTTTAAGTTTAATCAATATTTGTTGCACCCCTATAACGGTTTGCCAACTTGACACTATTTTATATTTCTCTGCTATGATGACAAACCCCTATGAGGGTTCCTATTTCTGTATTGTATTCTAATTTATTGAAATCTGAGAATTATTTGGAATCTCAATTGTTATCTGATATTTGATATGTACACCCCTGTAAGGGTTATTACTTGTTATCGACTCTAAACTTTGTTTATTTTGGTGCCCAAAAATTCTATCTGTTTTATGTTATCTGACTGCTCTATCATTATTACCGTTTTATTATCTAACTGTTCTGTTATCCAATCATTCTATTATCTATCTGTTTGATTTTTTGAGTTTAAATTTGATTAGTATTATGGATTTATTTTGTCAGTAATTTGTTGTACACCAAGCTATTATGCCTAGGTAAGTTAGTTCGATTGGTATATCATTGATTCCTTCTGTCAGTAATAAGTTATGTACTAAGCTGATAGGCTTGGGTATGCTATGTATCAAGTTAATATGGCTAGGTAAGTTATGTACCATGTCGATATGCCTGGGTAAGTTATGTAACAAGCTATGCTTGGGTAAGTTCTATACCAGTTTATCATGTTTGGGTAAGTTATGTACTAGGTTGTCACACTAGGGTAAGTTTTATACTGGGTTAATATGCTCAGGTAAGTTTTGTACCAAGTTGATATGCTTGGGTAAGGTTTATATAAGGTAGCTATGCCTGGGTAAGCTCGGTTTGATTAGTATAAGTTTTGTACTTAGTTGATATGCTCAGGTAAGTTCTATACCAAGTCAATATGCATAGGTAAGTTCTATAAGTTCTATACGGGGTCATTATGCCTAGGTAAGTTCTATACCAGGTAGTTATGCTTGGGTAAGTTTAGTTTGATCAGTATAAGTTTGGGTAAGTTTTGTACTAGGTAGTTATGCCTAGGTAAGTTTGGTTTGATTAGTAAGATTGTTCTAATATGCTTGGATAATTTTTGTACCTGGTTGTTATTCCTAAATAAGTTTAGTTTGGTTTGATTGGTATAAGACTATTCTGATATTAATGATTGATAGATTGTTTCCAAACTGTCTAACCGTTTATTGACTGTTTAACTATATCTTGATATATTTCTATTTGACTATTAAATTATGATCTATTGAGTTGATTTGTCCTTGACAAATTCCTATTTCATGTGATTACAATTATCTCTCACTAAATCCTTTGGACTTACACCCCCCAATTTATCTTTGATTTTCTCAGATAGAATCAAGTGATGGACTTAGATTTCAGTCCTAGATTGGTGAATGAAATTCTGCAATAGAATGGATGTGTGTATATGTATATGGGTTTCCTTGAATGCTAAGCCTTTTCTTAGAAATGTTGGGATATGTAAGACTGGACTATGACTCAAGGCATGTAAATATTATGTTAGATTTTATGAGACTTTTGATGGTATGTACTTAGCATTTTGATGAGGTTTGCTTAAGTTTGAAATCCGTTGCTATATGTTTCTAATAAGTTTTGAAAAAATTTTCTGATGGGATATTGACTATATTACTTATTTATGGATTAAGATTAAGTTTAAATTGGAGTGGTGCCTCAACTTGGGTGCTATCCCAAGAGGGGGTGTTACAATGACAATCGCTATCCCGTCTATATGTGCCATAAGGAAGTAACAGAGGATACTTTAAAGGAACATAATAACCTGAGAATTCCTTGATATTCATTGGTTGGCCTCCAATTGTTTGAACAACAATAGCTCTATTAGTAGCATCAGCTATTTCTTCACCACAAACTTAATAGCTGCAACTTGTGATGTAGTTGGATTTGTATACTGGTTATGTCTAGTTGGTCACTCCTTAATTAGTAGCTTGCAATTCTGAATATTAGAACACTAAGAAAGTTGATGCAATACATGCACAAATGGATTGTGTGTATCAAGTATGCATTTAATCTTATCAACCACCTTTATTCTCAAGCAAACGGTTTTCAATCTCATGCTTTGTATCATAAATAAATATTTGAATGTATCTTGGTCTCATTCTAGAAGGTGGTATAATGTACCAATCCTATGATATATTGATCTATGAGCTCTGAAGGAAAATACCCCTTGACGGCCCGTTGCTAGACTTTCATCTAGTTTAACACCCATTGAGATAAATGAAAAAACATGATTGAATGAACCAATATTTTTCCTAAATATCGTACCTGTAGTAGATTGATCAGTGAATAGATTGCAAAGCTCTGTATGGACAGGAATTTCAGGCAGAACTATTTTTCCTCCATTGCAACAAAAGTTCCGTGTTTCACAAGAAAATAATTTTGCCCGACACCATAAACAAATAGTTGGAGTTATGAGCTATAATCAAGACATCCTTGTCTTTCATAAAAATGTCTTGCATAATTATAGTAAATATTTTGACACCCTGATCTATGACTCATTTCATGTACTGTGGCCTCATCATTGTTATTGTACTCACAATTTTTGTCTACATTATTATTCATTTTAGCATTGATATTAGGACCTACATTATAAGTTTTATCACTTTCTAAATATTACATTAAAAATGCAAATATATAATGAGATTTTAAATATATATGTAGTATAACATCATAATAATACTTGGATTCATTTAATTTGAGCAAACTTGTAGATACCTTCTCTATGTGAAGTTGAAGCATATGATGTTAACCCTTCATATTGATTAGATGGAAGCAAACCTAAAACAAATGTTGAATAATTCAAATGACTCAAGCGACCTCTTCCAATAGCTCCATGACCAACGTAAGATGCTATGGTACATAGAAATAAATGAAGGTAATAGGTCACATTTTAAACTTGATAAATAGTTTAGGATTTAATAATTTTCCTTGAACTTAATATATAATTCACTTTAATCAAACAAACTAATATGTACAATACATCTAATTCTTTTCATAAATGATGGATGATTTAATTTGTTGATTTGAAGTTGAGTTAAAAATGAATTCATATTGTAAGCTATTCCCCGATTATAGAGTGAAATGTGAATTTGGGTCAGCCTACAAATGATAGTAAGTTTTTGGAAATGGTAGAGGATGAAATATATCAAGCAATACATGAGCATTGATGTTACATGATGTATGAGGGAGCAATATTTAAATACTTAATTCATTTTATGGATAAAAAAATAATGAAACAAAAAAAAAATATTTGAATCAAGTTGAATGAAATATGAGATTACACATGTAATTTAAAGAAATAATAATGAAATATTAGGAATATAATATTTGTGTTCCTATATCAGTTGACATTGAAACATGTGCCGTAAATGCCTAGGGTTGTTTGCATCCACTACATTAACATTGATTGGCATTGGAATTGATCAAGTCTGGCAACTTGTAGCATTAATATTACATGGAATTCCAGTTATTGCAGAATAATTGTAGCACCCCCTCTCAGGACGGCACCTAAGTTGAGGTGCTACCAATTCAATCTTAATATTTTGCTCATAGCAAGCAATAAACCCATAACATTTCTCCTCAAACCCTTCAAGAAATGCACAATACTAACTTAACACACTCTAAGAAAAATATCAAAATTCATAACATTTACAATCTCATGCCTTCATGAACGTTCATGACATATCACAATATCTCAAACTAATTTAACATACATAGTGTTCTATATATACAACCAAAAGTCTAGTATTTTACAAAATGCATTCACGCCTGAGGACCTTGGTCACCATCTACGCCTGTTTGAAAGAAATCAAAATAATATAGGAGAGTGAGTCCAAATGACTTAATAAGGCAAACATTTGCATATAGAAGGAATTAGAATAAAATGGAATACAATATACAAATGTAAGAAGAACATTCATTCTGAATTCAGATAACTAAAACATAGGTCATGGCATCTGGATATTGGAGATTTGAAAGAATTTATGAGATCAATGAACTAAATCCAAAAAAAATAGCAATTCTTGTACAACACTATGTGAGCAAACTTAGTGTCATCCTATACCAACAAAGAGTCATTTCACATTTAATACATTTCATAGAAGAGTTTCAAAACTAATAGGCATGATTAGTTTTGAAAAACCCAGTGAACAAGTTGTTCCATGGAAAACTTAAGTTTCAAAATTCAGAACTTTGACCAATTTTATAAAACAGGCTAGATAAGAACATTTTATAAAATCAATGATACCATTGTATTAACAATACGACCATAAATCAGTCTGCCTCCGTATATCGCCTCAATTCTGTATTAATAATACGACCATAAAATGGCCTGCCCCTTTATATCATATCAACGAGTGTCCAACTTGCCAAACCTTGCAGCAAAAATTGATAAAACCAATCCTCGCCGATCAAGCTTTAAGCTATAGTCAACCCTTGACTACCTAAAGTCAAGATCATAAACCAAGTTAGCCAAAGACACTATTTTTATCACCAATTCAATGGTACCAATTTGGAAGAGGTTTAGTATTGAAATCTAAAGGTGCTAACAGGAATAGACTCAAGAAAAGCCCCCACTGGACATGCCCTGTCAACTAATGTGGCCTTTTGCTCTGCCCAGCACATATACTATAGCACAAACCAAACATGACATTTAAAAGAGCCAAGAATATAATGAGGTACAAGTTCGAAACAATTATTATACAAAATATACTGGCCAGCAAGGCCATTTCAAGTTGCAAAATAATTTAACAAGTAATACAAAGTCAGTCGGCAAGGCTGTAGGGTATAAGGGATAAAAATTGAATGATATAACAAGAGTTATGGATTCCTAAACCGAAACAAGTAATAACCCTCATGGGGGTTTACAAAACAAGTAATAGATAATAAATAAGATCTTAAACAATTCATGGAGTGCAATAACTAAAACACAGTTACAAAATGGAAATGACTTTAACCCTCACAGGGGTTTATCACAACGACAGATAAATATAAGAAGGTGCTAGATTGGCAGACTCTCACTGGGCATATAAGTAAATCCTTGATAGGTTAGATCCTCGCCTTAATAGCCTCTGATATGCTATCACCATCTATTAGTCTATGGGACCCACTTCTTCATCACCCAATCCAAAAGAATAGGTCCACTGTTAATATCCACTTTTAACCCTATTACTTACAATCATAATATCAATAATCTAAAATTGACAATTATTTATCTAGTATGGCAGTTTTAGGCTTTGATCAGCATGATAATATAAGTTCAATATGTACTATCTACACAAAGTATCTCAATAAATCAATTACTCTAGAATTAGTCACAATGGTCTATATCGGTTCCACAATAGCATGATATCTCTTTGTTATTTACAAAGTCATGATCATATCATATCATCATCCTAATTTACACAATATAGTCCAATTCCCTACATAATTAATCCTAAGTAATACCACTTAGTCATACATTACATAATCCTTATTATCAGTTTAAATCCAAATTTGGCATCTAGCCCAACATATTCGGGTCCATTATGCTTACATATATACTCCTGCATGTCTTAGTTCTTGATCCCAAATCAAAATTTTGGTTCAATTAACTAATATTTACTTCATAGGTTAGTCTAACAATTTATTCATATTAAATTAGGAATCAAATTATTTGAATAACTAGCATTTTACCCAATATTTCTTAGCCAAAACCTCAGAACCATGAACCAAGGATGTCATTGTGATCACAGCAATGAGAAAATGAGACCGCACTGAGACTATCACCATGCCGCCGCAACTACCGCTGCCAGCGTCCACCGCCATTAAAAAAGCTTACTACTACCTCCAAAGGGTGTGTTTCAACTCCACAATTCAAATCCCCAAATCAATTTTCTGTTCCGCCACTGAATTGACCATCAATTGGTCAGAAAACTGCCAACTCACTACCAACATCGCCGCATAGTTTTTCTTCAATTCCTCAGGCTCCGGTGATCTGTTTGAGAAGATGGTGCTACTGGCGTGACCCTCAAACTAACCCCATCAAAATGGCTGGGTTTTCAGTCTCAATTTTTGGCTGATATACTAGTCAATTTTGGGTGAAAATGATATATTTGTGTTCTACACAGTGAGAGGAAGAGAATGGTATATAATTTGATGGATTTTATCGTTCACTAGAGAATGTTGTTGGAGGAGAAAGACAATGGCTACATGTATGAATTTGAAAGAATGGATGGGTGAAATTGCTACATAAAAAATCTTTTTAGAAATTATAATTTGACCCCTAATATTTCCTACAGCTCTCAATTAGGTCCTCTAAAGTTTAACAAAACTTCAATTCAACCCTTGAGCTATTTATTGCCTCATATTGACTCCTTTGATCAATAATAATTCCCTACAAACCCACAAAACTTTCAAGTATTGCTCAATTAAGTTTCTGTAAATTACCAATTGATCCCCAAAGATTTTAAGATTTTTGCAATTAAGTCCATTTTGTTTATTTTCTGAGCCCTAAAATCTGACTAATCAATATTTTAAATTTTGAATCCTCATTTTCCTAAAACTCCAAATTTCAAGGTGTTACAATAATCAATACAGAGAGAGTGTCATGTTATCCTGAGGTGTAACATTATTAATTCATTAAAATGAATAAGTTAGTAAGTTGCTTTTACGTGAATTAGTAGAATTAGTTAGGTATTAACTTCTTGCAATAGAAAGTAATATTTATAATATTTTATCTCTAATTCATGTAAAAGCAAAAGTTTGTCGATTTTTACAATAGAAATTACTATGTGATATTAACTAACATAAATTAAGAATTTAATATTTCTAATATTTTATCTCCCTCTATTATTTTTTTTACTTTTTTCCTTACTTTACAATATTGGAATAACTAAAGCAATAATGTCGAACAATTTGGTTGATATTCAAAAACTACACTAACCAGAATTAGTCCGTAATGTAGTGCAAGTTGATTCAGTTCCTGTCGATTGAGCACTTGCAATTCTTGCTCTTCGAATTTGATGTCTTTTTGCAAGATAATTTTTATGTTCTTCTATACTCATTGATTGCCTTCTCTCTCTTGCACGAGTACGATATTTTCTCTTCTATGCTCAACTTTAGCATATGCAATAGCTAAATTTTCTATCGATGATTCTAGTTCAATTACTATTTTGTACTATGTATGAGATTAAACTTGGAGAAATGAATTTTAGAAAGAACTCAAAATATTAATGCAGAGTGTACAAAATTAAAAGAACATACTTTGCAAGATATACAAGATATGTATATAAAATATACAAAATTAAAAAACTGTACAAGTATGAATTTTTTCATATACTTTGTAGGGGTTATTCCATAGGGGGAAAATATTTATTTAGTTGTTATTAGACATTTTAAGCGACTTTTATGATATACAACTATATTTATTTTAAAGTTAGTATAGATTTTATGTTGTGACTGAAAGTGTATATTCTTTTTTTAGTAATATACTTTCAAATAAAATTAAATAGTACTTTAACATAAAATACTTTATATCTTCGAATCATCATTTATGCAATAAAAGATTTATAATCATATATATGTCCTTATCATATAAAAAGATATATACATTATAAAATAATATGAAAAAAACATATTTTTACTTTTTATACATTCTTCATCGTATGTATCTACAAAAAAAACTTCCTAATGGTACTTGTTAAAATCTCCTTCAAGTAAAGTCTTAAGACCAATCATTACTTTTAAATATAGTTTTGTAGGGAAGTACATGAGAAAAAATAGGATGGATTACTTATTTTCCCTAAGAATTTTATTTCTCATTTCAAGTGGAGTAAAAAATAAATAGATACTTATTCTCAACTGAGTGCTTTTTTTCTTATATATTTTTCATTTGACAATTTGATAATGTGTTGTACGAATATACCATGTGTACATTGGACAAACTCAGTAATCATGAAAGAGAATGAAGACAATTTAAATAAATTAATTAAACAATTATATAAGGAAAACAAAATATCTAAAACATAACGAAAAGGGAAAACATTACTCTAAAAAGCACCAAGATTGATTTATTTTAAAGCTGCTAATGTGTCTTATGATCTTATCCCAAGGGCTTGCTGTGTAATGAGCATAAACGAATATCCACATTTAATTTCTTTCTATGAGTACTGTTTATGAGATTTTAATATAGACTATAACATTTTTCCCTTGAGTTGATTAATATAATTTTAATTTGATTGGAAAAAGTACTTTGCTTAACAAGTTTATTCTTCTTCTTCTTCTTCTTGTTTAGGAATTGGTATAAAGGTCTAGTAAAAGAATTCATAAGATTCATTTTTTATTATCTCTCATTTAATGGTGTTTTGACTAAGAATTTTTATGTAATCTTTAAATTGGATAGACCAAACAAAATCATTAATACATTAGATTTTAGATAATAATGATATATGTCAAGCATCAATTAGCTTTTATTACAGTGAAAAAAAATACACCTAAAAATATAAAATAAACTAAAAATTATTCATGTGTGTAGGAACTACATGCAAGAATTGTTAGTAAAGTGAAAATCAATCTATATAATAAGTAAACGTAAAATAACTTATACTTGCATATCATCATTTATGAAATAAGTATAACAAAATATACTATGTAAAAAATATATAAAAAACCATATAAAGGTTCAAAAGTCCAAGTAGATGAAAATAATTTTTGGGTGATTCAAAAATTTTCGAAGCTTCCAACTGTGTTGGATTGTATTTCACTATGTGTTCGCATTGATCAATGGAGGCTTAAAAATTTTTCTCTAGCAACTTACGCATGCATATATATTGAGGTTATTCACACTTCGCTTGCATTTTAAAGACTTAATGAATTATTATTATTAAGATTTTTTTTATATTATCTATACTTAGATATTGTGATAACTACCATTTAATTAATTAATGACCTAAAATGGATAATGCAATGTGAAAGATAACATGAAGAATTCAATACATGAAAAGGCAAATTATATTACACAATTAACTTATTTTATTCATATCAAATAGAGGCGAATAAGATAGTTTGGATTGAGATGAGATTTCATTTTTTGTTCAATATAATCAAGTGAACAATTAATAAGAACCTATCAGAGGAGGTAAGTTATTTGGCTACCTTAGTATTGCCTATATAATTTTACATTCCTCATTTCCCAAAAGGAAACAAAAAAGTTAAAATTTGTTTAATAAATGAAAATTAAATAATAGATAAAGATAAGCATCATAAATGCTTAAATACTTCAAAAACAGACTGATCTCATAATACAAACGCTAAGCATCCTCCATTCAGTTGCATGTTTGTCTGCATTACAAGTATTAGTAAAAAAATAAATCATCATTTATTTTCACGGTCTTCATTTCGGAGCATTGGATTATCTATATTTTAGTAAGAGATATTTTGTGTTAAAAGTTAAATAAACTAAACTTACAAAAATTTTTGTGGTTTTGTCATGCAACCATCCCTTTCTTATAAAAATGATTTTATAATTATTCAAAAAGATTATATTACTAGATGTGAAATAAATATATTTTTCAACCTTTTTACTTTAAATAAATAGCTAGTCGTGGATGAAAATATATATGATTTTAATGGCTCTATAAAAATAAATTCACATATAAAATTTTGGAAAAGTAAAAAGTGTTAATATCTAAAAGAATTATTGTATGCATCAATACATAGTCAACCATTAATACAAAGAGAAAAGGAAACTACATATCTTACATTGTAATATATTATTATTGAAAAACATAAGATAAAGAAGTTAATTCAAATAAACCATTGCGTTTGTAAATTGATGGTTAAGAACTTATAAATTGATGTATGTCATACAACTTGGTAAAAAAAATCATAGATTGATATCTTTTATAATGGCTATATATTAATTTTCTTCTGCATCACTTTCTCAATTAAAAGTACTTAAAAGTCATACCTCAAAAAGGATGATATGGCACTCGATGTGATGATTATCTAATGAAACTACCACACAATTAAAAAAGACTTATATTATTCTCTAAAAAAAAGAGGACAAAAAAATATCACACACTGAAAAAGAACGTAGAAGAAAGAAACAAAAAAAGCATTGAAACAAATATTTTTGTATAAACAGGAGAAAGATTCTGAAATTTGAAGAAACACATACACGGTATAAACAAATTAATTAATAAAAAACAAATTCTTTTAGGCAAAGGGTTCTTTAGAAATATAAAGCACACAATCTCTCCAAATTGAGCCAACATATGTAATCAAAAGAATTGGTTGAAGCCCAAAAGTTTAAGTCCTGAAAGTTAATCAAACAAAGAAGATTGATTAATGGTGGATGAAATGGCAATTCTGTAATTACTCACAAAAAACTGCCATATTAGATACAAAATAAACTTTCTTTTTATAATAATATAGATTAAGTCTTTGGTGGGCTTTGGCCTATTTCACTTGAGGAGCTCATTATGATTGAGCTTAAATTGGCAGTTTCATTGGCCAATTTTTTATTTAATTAATTTAACCTTTTATTTTCTTTTACTTTTTTGCCATTAGGGTCTTAATTTGTCACCTCAAAAAATAAAATTAAGAGTTTATAGCTATTGTAGGAAGTAACTCTTATATTTGAGATAAATTTGAATTCAAATTAAATTATTAGTTATATACTATATATGATTTTATAAACCTGAGGAGGGTCCAATGTGTAATTTTGGAAAATTGGATTTATGTAGTTGGCAAGATTTCTTTTCCTTCTACTATTCACTTTCTTCCTCCTTTTCTTCCTTCGAACCTGCGTTCACCACCTTCCCACTAGCGACTTTCACTGACAAGCACCGAACGGCCAAACCAACTCTATTATCTTCACCCCCTTGACCTTAGCTACTCATGCATACCGTATGCACCCCCAAACTCCAACATCTTGCTGGAAAATGTGAAGGCCGAACAAGCAATGGAGGGGCTTGGTAGGTTTCTCCATTCCAATGACTGATTGAAGCAAACAAAAAGGTGTTTCGAGAAGGTCTTAGCTCAAGGAAGTGTTTTGTGGGCTTTGCTTTAGGTTTCAACCACTATAGATAGTAGCATGGGAGTGGTGGAACAAGGAGGAGCAATGTGGTTTTGAGGGTTTTGGGCGGCGATTAAGGCTTTTTCTAATAGTTTTTGGTAAAATTGGTTGGGGATTTAAGTTTGTTGAGCTGAATCACAACTTTTGGTTGGGTTGTGGTGTTTTTCGGTGACAACAGCTTCCAGGCAGTTTATTCTCCTCATCGCGGTGGTCGTGGTGGTACTTTCCGTTCGTGATTTTGAGACTTCGTTAGGTATCTTGGGTAAAAAAAAGATTGGTTTGGATATATTATATATGTGTATATATACATACATTATACAAATCATTTAGTAAACCTTGTATATTGTCTAGAAATGAGAATTGATATATGTTGGAATATATATACCCATGCATGGATTGTAATGAGATTTGTGGACCTGAATTCGAATTAAAATGATAACTTTAGGATTTGTTGAGTTAATTGAAAGATTTAAAACATGAACTTATGGATTATGGATTTGAAGCCTAAGTAATAACAATAATTGAAATAATTAAGATATTCGGACTATTTATTGTGATTCTTGATATCGATATAAGGTTAAAATATGTAATTGAGGACTAGTTTAAGTGCTATTATCATATTTGAGGTGAGAATTGGGATTTGTCATGATAATTATGGCTTTATTAACCACTCTGGGCTAATAGCATCATTTAAGTCCATGACTATTATGTTAATCGGTTAATTAGTGCTATTAGGCTATTACAAGTTTATTTATACTTAATAAGGATTATTAGAATTGAATGGGGATTTGATTGTGACCTTATTTTTTTGAATTAGGTAGCATGGAATTGGGACTCGTAGAGCAGTAAGCTTCAAACAACGAATATAGTTTTTCAGACTATGGAGGTAACGGTCTCCAACTTTGGGTAATTGCCTTGTTTAAGTTACTTTTGATTTGCTGCACCCTATAAGGGTCTCCCACTTTGGGTAATTGCCTTGTTTAAGTTTACTCTTGATTTGTTGCACCATTGTGAGGGTCCGTCTATCTATCATCTTTTCTCACTAACCATTATTCGTGATAAGCCCCTGTGTAGGTTTTCTATTTTTGTACCATACTCTAATTGTTTGAAATCTAAATTATGTTGAATTTTAATGTATGTATGTTATCTAGTTTAAATACCCTTTTAAGGGTCAACTTTTTTTATTAAGCTTGCTCGTAAATTGTTGGATTCGTACTTGCTTGTTTCATTGAAATCTGAACTTGGTCGGTAATTGCTCATTGCCTGTTATTTGACATGTATACCCCTATGAGGGTTAATACTTGTTGACACTCTATTGAGTTAATTCTTACTTGTTCTAGCACCTAGAACTCCTTTTTGTCATGTTCAATACTTGTTTCCATTTTAAGTTGTTATCAGATGGCCTTGTCGGCAAATTGCTATATGCTAATAAGTTTATCCTAGTTGTTATACTCAAGATGTGCTGAGAAGTTGATCCCAGTGTTGTGCTCGAGACGTGCTGATAAATTGATCCCAACTGCTATGCTCGAGACGTGATGACAAGTTGATCCCAACTATTATGCTCAAGATATGCTGACAAGTTGATCCCAGTCGTTATGCTTGGGACATACTAATAAGTTGCTCGAGATGTGCTGACATGTCTAACCAATTGACTAACTAATTGTACCCCTCTTTGTTTATGTCCTTCTAGCATAGTTTCTTGGTCTAAATTGGGCTATTGTATATGCCAGATAAGTCGTCTATATTTTTTCTCAACTGTGATTAGTTGAGACACTCTAAATCTCTTTAAAAAGTTCAGTTGAGACAATCCCGGGCTGTTTGATCTAATAATTACAACCCGAGTTAGTACCTTCTAGAAGTCTTGAATTTGATGTTATTTGCTCTTCAGACTTGTTATTGTAGCTCTTGCTTGTTCTTAATATGTTCTTGAAGAGAAATTTTTATGGGCCTATCGTTTCTATAGGCAAAATAGTAAGATTTAATTGGTAGTACCTTAGCTTAGGTGCCATCTTGAGTGGGGGTGCTACAGAAGTGGTATTAGATCCTAGGTGGTCAATGGCCTGAGCCTTTAGGTATTATTGGGATTCATGACTAACTAATTATTTAAGATAGTTTGAGTAGGACTTTTGGATATTATGTGTAATTGGGGAACTTCTGTGTGATTTGAAGAATGAAGATGAATTTGAACAGTTGGTATTAGGGCGATGAGCTGTGTATTATAAGATGTTTGTAAGATCATTTCATGTTTCATAAGATGATTAGACTTATGTATCCTTAAGTTTAGTTTCATTTCATCTAACTTATCTCATTCTTTCATCCTTAGAAGCTTAGAAGTTTATAGAACAGATGGCATTGGAAGAAAACTCTAGTATATCCGTTTTTACTAGAACTGGACAATGGGGAAGACCTCTCGAGCTAAGAGGGAGACCATCTGACACATGAGCCACTACACAGCATACCCCTGGGCAAAGAACACCAGTTGAACCATGAACTCAAATAGAATGAGAGGTTTCATAGACCCCTCAAGCTAATCAACCAACTGCAGGCCAACCAATAAAGCCCATGTTCCAGATGTGGCAACAATTTATGTATTTTTGCTAGCAGTAGAGATAGCATAATCAAGTAGGGAACATTGAAGAACTTGCAGAAGATCAAGCTTTAGATCGATTTCTTCGATTGCAACCCTTGAAATTCCTAGGAAGGCCCAATGATAGAAAAGCCAAAATATGGGTTAAGAGCTTGGAAAAGATATTTGGAACTTTACGATATCTAGATGAGCAAAAAATTTAATATGACATATTTCTATTAGACAGTTCTACACACAACTGGTGGCAATTGATCGATCATAGTGGACTGCAAAGAAAACTGAATGGACTTGGGAAAACTTCACCCAAGAGTTCATGAAAAAAATATGTACCAGAGGTGACCAAGTATGCCAGGAAAAGAGAATTCATGGAATTAATACAAGGGGCTTCATCAGTTAGTCAATATGAAGCAACATTTAGCTTATTAATCTGGTATGCACCCCATGTACTAGCTGATGAAAGACGATAGGTTTGCAAGTTTGTGGAAAGATTATGACCAGAACTTAGACGAGCCCTACTTTTGTGTGATTGTCTAAGCTACAACCATACGGTAAGTAAGGTGCTATAAGTAAAATCAGACCTATAGAAGATCTGAAAGATTGAAGACAAGAATCAAAAATGAAAAATACACCCTAATGATAGGATATCTTGAAGAGAAAACAATAAAAACTACAAATTGGAGGCCCTAATCAACCAGCCCCTCAATCTAATGAGGTCAAAAATTTGGCTTGAGGAACATCTCAGAAGTAATATGTATTTTGTAGGGGATTTAACCATCAGGAGTCTGGATGTTGGAAAAAGTAAGGTAGGTGTATAGGTTGCAGTAGCGACCAACACTTCCTAAAAGATTGCCCTAAAAGGAAAAGCACAACACATGTAAGGAAAGAAAAATAGAAAGTAGAAGCTAGTAGGAGACAAAATATGCGAGCTCATGCCTATGCCCTAACTAGAGAAGAAGCACCAAATCCTAATGAAATAACAAAATGTATGGTTTTTATATTTGAAATCCATGATAATAACTTATATGATCTCAATGTTTACAGTCTTTCATACTTGTTGCATTCCTCAAACTAAATATGCAGCCCGAGATTAGGGTTTATTACATAAGGAGTGGTACTTGAGTACTTGAAAGTAATTCTGAAAGAATTAAGCTCATTACCCTTCCTTACCCCCTTAAAAGTATTGTTTAACCTTCTACGGGGACCAGAATCTTTTCAAAGCTGGAGTTGGATAGGAGTCTTACCAGTTGAAGACTAGAAAAGACAATGTGAAATACTTACACTTGATTTCAAAAACCTTGAGAGGGCATCAATTGTATGCTAAATTTTGTAAGTTCGAACTTTGGATAAAGAAAGTGGCTTTTCTTGGGCATAACATATCCTAAGATAGGGTAGAGGTTGATCCCTCTAAGAAAGAGACATAGTCAATTGGAAAGATTGGGAAACGTGATAAAAGTTTATAATTTTTCAAGTCTTGTTGGCTATTAATGAAGAATTGTGCAGCACTTATCTAAAATAGTTGACATGTTAACTAAATTAACTCAAAAAGGTCAATTATTTGACCAAAAGGAGGATTTAAGTATGAGACAGTGTGATGGATGGACATTCTAGAAGACTACAATAATTCTATCACCGATTACCAGAAATGGCAAATGTAGTAGCGAATACCTTATAGTGAAAGGCTAAAATGGCTCACTTATTAGAATGAGAAAGTATTAGAAAACCTAAGAATGGGTGATGTGTTGAAATTGATACAGTAATCCAAATTACAAGGATAGCGCAATCCGAATTACAAGATAAAATGTAACAAACCCCATGTTAATGATACTTGGATAATGAAACAAAAGAAAAATTTAGGAGTTCTAGAGAGTCTGAGTTCAATATCGATATTCAAGGTATTCTTCTGTTCTATAAAAAGATACGAGTGTCAGAAGAAATATTATTAGATGAGGCACCCAAGTTAAGATATACGATGCATCTGAGAAGCATAAAGATATATTGAGACTTGAAAAAGCAATTTTGGCAAAAATATTGAAAAATGGATGTAGATCGACTGACCGAACTTGCTTATTTTCTTTCAGTCAGGACAACACTCGGATAAGAATCTGGGGACCATATTATTTTAAAGTGGGGGAGTCTATAACACCCCTGAAATTTGGTATTTTTAAGAAATAAGGATCTAGAATTTAAAATATTGATTGATGTGGCTTCCCAATGTGGCCACATTAGGAAGCCATTGGAAAGTAGTTTTTTTCTAAAGTCTTGCAATAATGTGGCTTCATCTTTCAATATTTTAGAAAAATACTCATCAAATGAAAAGCCACACTTAGGGCTCAAAAAATAATTGAAAAAAATATAATTGCAAGATTTTAGAAAGTTTAGGGTCAATTTACAATTTGTAGAAAATTGATTTGGACTAAATTTGAAGATTTTAGTGTTGCATATTGATTGTTCTTAGTTAAAGTGATCAAATTAAGGCACTTACTTAGTTTAGGGTTGAATTGAAGTTCATGGAAATTTTGGAGGACCTAATTGCATAACATATAAACCTAAGGAGAGGCCAATGTGTAATTTTGAAAAATCAAATTTATATAGTTGGCAAGATTTCTTTTCCTTTCACTATTCACTTTATTTCTCCTTTTTTTTCCTTCAAACCCACATTCACCTCCTTCCCAATGGCAACTTTCACTTATGAGCACCAAACGGCCAAACCAACTCCACTATCTTCACCCCTTTGACATTAGTTACTCATCCATACCACATGCACTCCCAAACTCCAACATTCTATTGAAAAACCTAAAGGCTGAACGAGCAATAGAGGGGCTTGGTAAGTTTCATCATTCTGATGACTAATTGAAGCAAGCAAAGGGTGTTTCAAGAAGGTCTCAGCTTAAGGAAGTGTTTGGTGGGCTTTGCCTTAGGTTTCAACCATCGGAGACAGCAGAATAAAAGTGGCAAAGCATGCAGAGCAAGGCAATTTTAAGGGTTTTGGGCCATAATTGAGCTTTTTTCTGCGGTTTTTGGTAAAATTGGTTAGGGATTTGAGTTTGTTGAGTTGAATCATAGCTTTTGGTTAGGTTGTGGTGTTTTTTAGCAGCGGCTTTTAGGTAGTTTATTCTCCTCATCATGGTGGTTGTGGCGGTACTTTCCATTCACAATTCTGAGACTTCGTTAAGTATCTTAGGTAAAACAAATGGTGGTTTGGATATATTATATACATGTGTATATATACATACAATGTACTGATCATTTAGTAAACCTTGTATATTGTCTAGAAATGAGAATTGATATATGTTGGAGTATATATATGCCTATGCATGGATTGTAATGAGATTTGTGGACCCAAATTTGAATTAAAATGATAATTTTAGGATTTGTTGAGTTAATTGAAATATTTGATACCCGAACTAGTTGATTATGGATTTAAATCTTAAGTAATAATAATAATTGGAATAATTAAGATATTTAGACCGTTTATTATGATTTCTGATTTGATATAAGGTTAAAATATGTAATTGAGGACTAATTTAAGCGCAATTATTAGATTTGATGTGAGAATCAGGATTTGTCATGATAATTATGGCTTTATTAGCCACTCTGGGTCAATAGTATCATTTCTGCCTATGATTATTATGTTAATCGATTAATTAGTGATATTAAGCTATTATAGGTTTATTTGTAATTAATAAGGATTATTAGAATTGGATGGGGATTTGATTTTGACCCCCATTTTGTTGGATTAGGTAGTGTGGAATTGGGACCCCTGAAGCATTAAGCTTCAAATAGTGATTGTAGGTTTTGAGACTATGTAGATGAGGGTCTCCCACTTTGGGTAATTGCCTTATTTAAGTTTACTCTTGATTTATTTCACCCTTGCGAGGGTCTCCTACTTGTTTAAGTTTACTCTTGATTTGTTGCATCCATGTGAGGGTTTGCCTATACAGCATCTTTTCTTACTAACTATTATTCGTGATAAGCCCCTATGTGGGTTTTCTATTTTTGCACCATACTCTAATTGTTTGAAATTCAAATTATATTGAATTTTGATTGATATCTATTATGTGCTTTGAATACCTTTGTGAGAGTTAACTTGCTTGATTATGCATGCTCGTCAATTGCTGGATTCATACTTGCTCATTTCATTGAAATCTAAACTTGGTTGGTAATTGCTCATTATCTATTATTTAACTTGTATACCACTATGATGGTTAATACGTGTTGACACTCTATTGCGATAGTTCTTGCTTGTTCTGGCACCCAAAACTCCTTTTTATCTTGTTCGATACTTCTTTCCACTTTGAGTTGTTATCATATGGCCTTGTTGGCAACTTGTTGTATGCTGATAAGTTGATCCCAGCTATTATGCTCAGGATGTGCTGATAAGTTGATCCTAGTTGTCATGCTCAAGATGTGGTGATAACTTGATCCTAGTTGTTATGCTTAGGATGTGCTAACATATCTAACCAATTGACTAATTGATTGTACCCTCTTTGTTTGTGTCCTTCTCATGGAGCGATAAGGATGGTGTAGTTTCTTGGTCTAAATCAGACTGTTGTACGCGCCAGATAAGTTGTCTATATTTTCTCCCAGTTGTGATCGATTAAGACGCTCTATATCTCCTAAGCATGTTCAGTTGAAACTATCTCGAGCTATTCGAGCCAACAATTACAACCCAAGTTAGTACCCCCTAGAAGTCTTGAATTTGTTGTTGTTTTCTCTTTAGACTTGTTTTTGTAGTTTTTGTTTATTCTCAATATGTTCTATTATGATTATTATGTGATAATCTATTTGGTTGATTTTCCTCGATAGATCTATATTTTTTTTAATTAAGAATATCCTTCACTAAGTCCTTTTGACTTACCCTCCTTCCCCTATTTGTTTCTTAATTTTCTGAGATAGGACTGAGTGATGAGTTTGGACTCTAGGTTGGATCAACGAATATAATTTTGATTTCTTTCAAACAAGTAAAGATTGTGAACAAGGTCCTCAAGCTTGAATTTATATCAAAATGAACTAGACTCATAGATATGTATATAGGCTTCCATGGATGTTAAGTTAGTTTTGAGATATTGTGATAAGTCATGGAAAATCATGAAGACCTGAACTTGTATATATTTTGCTGATGTTATGTATTTTGGAGATTTTGCCGGAGCATGTTAAGTTAAAGTACCATGCAAAATATTAACATTGAATTAATAGTGCCTCAGCTTAAGTGTTGTCTTAAGTGGGGTGCTACAGTGGAGGTGATGGGTCTAATAGTTTTGGCAATCAAATCTTGCAATTGATGGAGGGGTTTTGATGGGCTTGCTGAGAGGAGCATTGTAGTACCCTTGGATTGAATTTTCGACCATTGGAGGCAAAGTAATTGGCTTGCAAAGAGGCAATGGCAATTAGGGTTTGGCGATGTTGTTTAGTTCTATTCTCCGACAATGAGGTAGTAGATGGTAAAATTGATTTAGGGGTTTTAATGAGCTCAATGAGATGCGTTGATTGGTCCAGCTAGTTCACACACGAGCGGCGGTGCAATAGTGACAATTAGGTAGTTGTCTTAAAATTCAATTTCAAACTAAGGAAGACTAGTTTTGGGTTGTGATTTGGACTTTTGCTTACTAGATGTAGGTAAATTTTGAATTTGATCAATTAATTTGACTTTGGCTTAGTAGTATTGAAATCTAAATAGGTTTGGGTAGATTGGAATTTCCACTTGGCTAGATTTAAAACATATTATCTAAAACTTTGATTATAAATCTAGCTTTTAACCTCAGGTTGTTGCCAACTCAGCTGAACACTAATAAATTTGAATAATTTAATCGTAGAGGTGAAGAATTGAAATGTAAATAACAAGTCAAACATAGGAATCTACTTGGCAATGTTGGAAAACTAATTTAGTTGGATTAAGATAATCTAAAACATCCTGAGCTACAAGTATAATACTATTAGAATTAGTTTTCTTAAACTATATTTTAAATTTTTTAGGCGGTTAGGACATGACCAATAGAAATGCATAGAGGATTATCACAAATTAGGAGTTACCAGGTGAATTTATGCTAAATTTCTTCACCAGGGAAACAACATATGTATTTGTTATAATATCCTTGTTGTTTGATCTAGTTTGTGTTGAGATTCAAAAGTTGTTGTTTGTTTGTTCTATGTTGTTCCTCAACTCTTGTGTTGGATTTGACAATTTGTCTGAGCTATTATGCTTGGCTGTAATTCTTGAGTCATTATTAATCAAACTTGATGTGAATTCTTATCTTATATATATATATATATATATATTTATTAGTAAATATATCACTACTATTAGATCCTTCCTTTGTTGCCATATTGATCTTTGATTCCTGTAAAGCTCCTGATAGTCTATTTGCATTACTTTTCCTCTTTTTTCTCATGATTTTTGAGCGATTGATATTAAATTCCCTAACTATCTTGAGATGTTGAATTTCTCAACCGAATATCACGTTTACCCAAGTTTTGAAAAGTAAACAATTTGTGAGATTTTACCACATCGCTCCTTTACATTGAATGTGGTTCCTGGTTGATTATGACATGTGTTATTTTGCCTGAAATTGGTAATTATGTTAGGGAAACTAAAAATGGATTTTGAAATGTATTCTTTATTATCACCGTGATTATTACCTTAGTATATACTCAATATTTGACTAATCAATTGTTGTTTATCATGGTGACTTGATATGTTTATTGTACTACTGTTGGAAATTTTACTACTATTAGCAAGGCACATTATTACTGTGGATACATAGGCTTGTTTATACCTTTGGAGATAGGCCCTAAGATTGGTACCAAAAGATAACCGGGTGCAATAAACTGACGGTGGCTGGTCTCTGGCTGATACATTATTATTGTCAACATGTCTCATAACTAGTTAGAGGTAATAGTCTATGAGTAGGATAAGGCATGTAGCTCTCCATGCTGATACATGTTTATTATTTTGAGCTAATCACTCAAAGACTTGGAGGAATAAGGGTTTTTTTATGTTTTCAAAAATGCAGTGATAAGATAGGAGAACCAAAAAATAGTAGGTTTTGCGAAAGTTTTATTGATATATTATCCATTTATTAATTTGTCTAGCCAATTGTATTCCTTTACTTGTGTTATGTCTCGTATATTTGCTATGGTTGGATTGTTCTCTATTACTTCAGTACTCATTAACTTGTTATCACTTTGTATATTCATGTTGCTCCTTTGTTAATAACTTACTAAGTCATTCGAACTTATAGTTTTTATGTTGTTTCCTTCCGTTCTTTTCCTCATATGACACACGTGAAAGATATAAGAAAACAACTTCAAGTGGTACGTACTATAATAGTTTGCAAGTGTGTCCAAGTTATGTCAACAGTCAAGACTTTACTATAACAATAAGCATGACCGTGTTTCGCTAGCATTAATTATGGTTCATAATAGTTTGGATAGGTATGGAACATCAAAACTCGGGCTTGTGATGAATGCTTTTCTTTTAGTGTAATCAAGTTATCTAAGTTATTTAGCATGTTTGATTGATAGTTGGTAGCGCTCTGACTTGAGGCACACACCTTTGGCTCAAGGTCCTATAGAATTTTTTAAAAAATATTATATATATATATATATATATAATTAAATATTCAATTAATTGTAATAGTCAAACCAAGACACATAATGTTATATATAAATGCAAAGAGAGAGAGAGAAAAAGGGAGAGGGAGATATATATATATATATATATATATTTTGATGCGCACGTAATTAGGATTAGACGAATCATGTAGCATGAACAAAATTTAAAGAATCATATATGAAAACATGCATAATTTTTTTTCTTCATTCATTTGATAGAAGAATTTGAATAATTTCAACTACTTAAAAATAAAATGATATATTTCAAACAACCATATCATTTTGAATACATTGTTGAAAATAAAACACACACACGTATATACACATATACTTAGAAAAGTGAAAATTTTACTATCAAAATAATAGTAAAATTAAAATTCAATATCCAAACTTCTTTTGAGTTTTAAATGTATGTAATGAAAACGATTCTACAAATGTGGAGACTTTAAACTTATTTAGTGAGATAAAAATTTATATTATAACTGTGGATAACTATAATATGATGTTTTTGTTAAAATAGAGTAACACCATGAAATTTTATGTTTTATAGACTTTAAATTTTAATATTTTTTATTTTTTGAAATTTAATTATTCCTCATATTATTATTATTTTTAAATTTCTTGGGGCCAATTAGTAATTTTCGAAGACTTGATTGAACTAAAAATTTAAAACTTTGGCACTTGCATGGAATCATGATAGTCAACTAGGGTCTATATGTTATTTTATTAATTAGAAGACTTAAATTGCTTAACTTAATATAGACTAAGGACTAAATTGTAATTTCTAAAAATTAGATTTTATAAAACAAATGTCTTCTTCATTCCTTCACTATTCATCACCTTCTCCATTTCACTTTCATCCTTCATCATCACCGAACTACTCTTCACCATCACAAACCACCTCTGGTGCCTCATTTCACCAAACCAAACCTTTCTTCACCCTCCGGTCACACCTACACTCCACTTACACAGTTGAGATGAGCGGCTGCTCGTCGAAAACAAAGGTGGAAGAAAGACACACCTCACGGGTTCCACAATGAACAATGATGCAGTCGGCTGACTAGGATTCTAGGTGGGAATTTGGGAAACTCTCAACTTGAAGGCCTAGATGAAACTATTGCATAGGCAATCAGAGCAGCAGTGGTGACGAGTGAAGATGATCGGAGCTTGGTGGAAAAAGTTGGTTTTGGTGACTGTTGAGCTTGATTTAGGGTGTTCTGGCCTAAGGAACTGAAAACTAAGTAGATATTTGGAATCAGGAGCTTGAGAGGAATATTTTGGTGGTGGTGGTGGTGGTGGTAAGTTTTTTGATGGTGGAGACTGGTAGTTGGCAACGACGGCGCGACGGTGGCAATAAGGTAATTCTTCTCCTTGATGTGATGATCACAATGGTGTGCTTGGTTTGTGAATATGAGATTTTGTTGATCAAATTATAGGTAAAACTTCGATTAATTGATCAATTGATTCCTGATTTAATCTAAGTAAATCATTAGGCTAACCTATGAAGTAAATGCTAGTTAATTAAACCAAAATTTTGATTTGAGACCAAGAATTGAGACATAAAGAGTATATATATAAGCATAATGGACTCGGATGTGCCCTAGATGCTAAATTTGGAGTTAATAATGATAATAAGGATTATGTAATGTAAGACTAAGTGGTATTTCTTAGGATTAATTATGTAAGAAATTAGACTATAGTGTGTAATTTAGGATGATGATATGGTATGATCATGACTTTATAAATAAGAAAAAGATATCACGCTATTTTGAAATCGATATAGACCATCGTGACTAATTCTAGAATAACTGAGTTATTGAGGTATTTTGTGAAAATAGTACATAATGAACCTATATTATTGAGATTGATCGAAGCATAAAACTGCCATAACAGATAAATAGTTGTCAAATTTAGATTATCGATATTATGATTGTAATTAATAGGGTTGAATAAAGATATTGATAGTGGACTTATTCTTTTGGATTAGGTGATGAAGAAGTGGGTCCTACAGGCTAATAGACGGTGACAGCATATCTGAGGCTATTAAGGTGAGGATCTAACCTCTTGAGTATTTACTTATAAATGAGTGAGGGTCTACCAATCTGACACCTTCTTATACTTATTTATCATTATGATAAACCCCTGTAAGGGTTAAAATCATTTCCATTTCGTAATTGCATCTTAGTTATTATACTCTGTGAATTGCTTAAGTTCTTAATTGTTGTCTATTACTTATTTCGGGAACCCATGTAAGGGTTACTACTTGTTTCTGTTCTGGCATCCATAACTTTTATTTATGATGTTCATTTTTTGTTCCTTATACCTCACAGCCTTGTCGGCTAACCTTGTATTACTTGTTAAATTATTTTGCAACTTGAAATGGCCTTGCCAGCTAATATATTATGTATAATAATTATTTTGAACTTGTACCTCATTGTATTCTTGACTTGTTTAAGTATCTTGTTTGGTCAGTATTGTAAAATATGTATGGGGTAGAGCAAAAGGCCACACTAGTTGATAGGGTATGTCCAGTAGGAGCCCCTCTTAAGTCTGTTCCTGTTAGCACCCTTGGATTTCCATATTAGACCAATTCCAGGCTGATACCATTGAATTGGTGATAAATACAAAGTTATTGGCTAACTTGGTTTGCAATCTTGACTTTAGGTAGTTAGGGGTTAATTGTTGCCTAAAGCGTGATTAGCGAGGATTGGTCTTACCAATTCATGTGGTTGTGATCTTGTCTTCGGGGGAGACTT
This sequence comes from Jacaranda copaia, assembly GCA_014898725.1. Classification (NCBI taxonomy): domain Eukaryota; kingdom Viridiplantae; phylum Streptophyta; class Magnoliopsida; order Lamiales; family Bignoniaceae; genus Jacaranda; species Jacaranda copaia. Next base: position 391,182 of record JACGDI010005412.1, on the reverse strand, counting down.
GATCAATGATGATCAATTTTACTGATTTGTGCTACAACGATTTGGTGAGTTGGCCACTCATCAAGGTGATATAAGAGGATATGCCATTTTACGATCGAGGGAATATAAGTAGATAGGCCAGTTTTACAGTCGTATCATTATATAGTATCGAGAAGATATAAGAGGGTAGGCTATTTTATGATAGTATCATTTATGTAGAATTTAGAGACCTAAGGTGGAAGGCCGTTATACAATCGTAAAACTAAAGTATGCTTATATCACTGATTTTATAAATTGTTCTTGTCTAGCCTATTTTATAAAATTAATTGAAACCCTGGATTTTGAACTTGAGATTTTCATGGAATCATGTGTGTATTAGGTAGTTTTCAAAATTAATCTTGTCTACGAGTTTTGAAATCTTCTATGAAATATATTAAATGTGAAATGGCTCTTTGTCGGTATAAGACAGCATTGAGTCAGCTCACAAAGTGTTATATAAGAAATACTCATTTTGGCTTTAGTTCGTTGATCCTATAAACTCTTTTAGATCTCCAATACCCAAATGTCATAACTTGTGCTTTAGTTATTTGAGTTCAGAATGAATTCTCTTCTTACATTTGTATATTGTATTCTATTTCATTCTAATTCCTCCTACTTGCAAATATTTGTCTTACTGAGTCATTCGAACTCATCCTCCTACATTATTTAGATTTTCTTCAAATAGGTGCAAATGGTGACAGTGGTCCTCAAGTGTGAATACATTTTTTAAAATACTAAAGTTTTGGTTGTATATAACTCCATGTATGTTAAGTTAGTTGGAGATGTTGTGATATGTCATGAACGTTCATGAAGATATGTGATTGTAAATGTTATGTATTTGGACATTTTGCCCAGAGTGTGTTAAGTTAGTACTATGTATTTCTTGAAGGATTTGAGGAGAAATTTTATGGGCCTATTGCTTGCTAAGAATGGAATATTAAGATTAAATTGGTAGCACCTCAACTTAGGTGTTGTGCTAGGAGGGGATGCTATAGAGGTGGTATCAGAGCTTAAGTTTAAAAACTTAAGCTATGCCAGGACAGGGTCATCGGAATGTGAGATTTCTAGATTATTGAAGATTATGTTTTCCTTGAGAATTTTGTTAGGATATGTATTTTTGGATAAGGCATGATATCAAAAAGTGAAGGACTGGTACTAGGATGGCCAATCAGTATATAGTCTATTACTTTAAGATATCACACATGTGACTTTACTAATATTTGACAGGAAATATCTTTGGGGTCATGTTGTTAATTGAGCATTTTGAAATAATAGAACATGGAAACTAAAAGGTGTTTGGGATGATAAATGTTTGGTTTTATAAGGGATTGAGATTTAGATGAAAAGCTCATCTCAAACCTGGCATTTCAATTATAAGATAGACCTATACAATCGCATAGTGGCATTGACAAAGAAACAAGGGAATATTTTTGTATGGAGATCATGTGAGATGATCAATAAATGACATGTGCATATATAACTGCTACTCAAAATCTGAGGTAACTAGTTTACTAACAATGGAAAAGCACACTAGTTTGATTAGAAGTTAATACAGGATAAGTGGGAAAGATCACTTGTAAGAAATGAAGCTCCTAGAGATCATGTTGTAAATTCTAGATAGAAGGGAATATTGCATTTTTCTGCAAGTAGTTAGTACCGTAAAGATAATCAGTTGTGCCTTAACTTGATTAAGGAAAATTTTAGGATTCAACATTTTGGGACATATAGAATACTTAAAGTATACAGTTATATGTACTTATGCGAAGACAACTATGTTTCATATATAATCTTATGAAAGAGTTTAGTGAATATGTTATATGAACGTATGTATGAACTAATGTAGTTTTACTTGCAAGTGTTAGTACGTATAGACATATTCCTATTCTGTATTATATTGTACTCAAAATACCCTTGTACGTTGTGATAAGAGTCGCTAAAAGTTTGAATGGTAATTGACTTTTCTATTGAATACTGCAGATTTCACATAATTAATAGGACTGAAAGATCTTACATACTGAGTAACATCACAGGAACACCTCATCCCTTCCCATTATCATGGACTGTTCGAGGTCGTAGAAGATGACCTAAGATTAATCGAGATGAAGTGCAAGAGGGTTAAATGAGAAATACTTCTGACCAAGGACACCCCATACCAGAGAACAAAACAATGCCAACCATACCATTAAACTAGGAAATTGGAAGACAAGCTGAAGAAAAGATGTGTAACATGTGGCAACAATTCATGTAGTTCTGTCAGCAGCAAAGTCAAGTTGGTGGTTTTTGACATAGTGAAGAATCAGCTATAGGTTAAATGCTTGAGTGATTCCTTTAACACAATCCCTTGAGGTTTATTAACGAATCGGATGATCAAAAAATAGAAGTATGGGCTGAAGAGGTTGAGAAAATTCTTCAAGCTTTAGATAATCTAGAAGAACAAAAGGTTAGACATGCCACATTTCTTTTAGGAGAAAATACTTATCATTAGTGGAGGTTATTGGACCAACAGTGAAACCAAGAAAGAACTCCATGTACCTGAGAGAATGTTAAAGGTGAATTTATGACTAATATATACTTGAAGTTGTAAAGAATGCTCGAGAGTAGGAATTTATAGAGCTTACTCAAGGATCTATGTTGGTGTGCCAATACGAGGCCAAGTTCAATTGTTTAATCTGATACGCACTTTATATATTAAAAGATGAGGGATGTAGAACAAGAAAATTTATTGAAGGGTTAAAGCTTGAGTTGCGAAGAGCCCTTCTAAGCTATGAATTTTCCACTTATAGTAGGGCTATGAATAAATCCATGCAGGTAGAATCAAAACTTTAGGAGATATATACAATTGAAGAAAAGATTAAAAAGGGAAAGACTTTTAGGTCTATAGCTCAAATTGAAGAAGGAAGTAACTCTGAGAGGAAACAACAGAAGGTTAAAGGTTAGATATCGATCAACCACCTTTTTCTTTCTAGAAATAACACTCATTTGGCCCAACTAACTCCAAGAAAAGCTTGTGAGTTTTGTGGCGATACTTGTCACAATGAATCTACATGTTGAGAAAAATATAGGAAATGTATGCAATGTGGCAGTGATCAACATCTTGTTAAGGATTGTCCTAGAGGTAGGAAATCTGCCTCCAATGATCAAGGAAACAAGGGAAAACAACTTATGAAGTCTAGTCAATGACAGAAGGGCTCGACTCGTGCTAATGCCCCTACTAAGAGGAATGCACCGAGCTCTTAGGATATTATCTAAGGTATGGATTCTATGTTTAAAATCTATGAAAATGCCTTATATGATCTTGGTGTTTACATTCTTTCCTATATGTCACATTTTTTGAAGCTAAATATACAACCTGAGATTAGGGTTATTACATAAGAAATAGTACCTGAATACTTGGAAGTAATTCTGAAAGAATTGAGCTCATTACCCCTCTATCATACGTAAAAGTATTGTTTAACTTTCTATGGAGACCAGAATCTTTTCAAAGTTGGAGTTAGATAAGAGTCTTACCAGCTGAACACTAGAAAAGACCACATAAGGCACTTATGCATAGTTCTCGGGACTTTAAGAGAGCATCAGTTGTATGCTAAATTTAGCAAGTGCAAACCTTGAAAAAAAAAGGTGACTTTTCTGGAAATATCCTATCCCAAGATGAGGTAGAGATTGATTCCTCCAAGATAGAGGCAATAGTCAACTAGAAGAGATCAAAAAACATGATAGAATTTGTAGTTTTCTATGTCATGTCAGCTATCAACGAAGATTGTGTAGAAATTTTCTAAAATAGCTGACATACTGACTAAAGTAACTCAGTAAGGTCAACCATTTGACTGAAATGAGAACCTGAACATGAGACAGTGTGATAGATTGAGATTCTAGAATACCACTATTTTTCCATCACCTAACTCCCTAAAGGGCAAATGTAGTGACCAATAGCTTAAGCCGAATGGCTAAAATAGCTCACTTGATGGAAGTAAAAGTGCTCAAAAACCTCAAAATGGGTCCTATGTTTAAATTAATATGGCAAGTGGGATTGTAGAGATAAGTGCAATCCAAAATATAGGACAAAATGTAACGAAACCCAAGCTAACGATATATGAAAGTCAAAATAGAAAGAAAGGTTGAAAGTTTTAGATATTTGAGTTCAATACCAAAATCAAGATGTTCTTTTGTTCCGTAAGAAAATGTGTGCCAGAAGAAGTGGAAGAAAGATTATTAGATAAGGTATACAAGTCAAGAGATAGGATGCATTTGAAAGACGTGAAAATGCATCGTGACTTGCAGAAGCAATCCAGGCGGAATTTAATAAAGAGATAATGTAGACCGACTAACCAAATCTACTTATTTCCATCAGTCAGAGTAGTACTCAAATGAGAATCTAAGGACCAGATTCTTTTAAGGGGGAAGGTTGTAACACCTTGAAATTTTATGTTTTATGGAATTTAAATTTTATTATTTTTAATTTTTTGAAATTTAATATTCCTCATATTATTATTTTTAAATTTCTTGGGGCCAATTAGTAATTTTTGAAGACTTGATAGAACTAAAAATTTAAAACTTTGGCGTTTGCATGGAATCATTCTAGTTAGCTAGGGTCTATATGTTATTTTATTAATTAGAAGACTTAAATTGGTTAACTTAATATAGACTAAGGACTAAATTGCAATTTCTACAAATTAGATTTTATAAAACAAATGTCTTATTCATTTCTTCACTATTCATCACCTTTTCCATTTCACTTTCATCATTCATCATCACCGAACTACTCTTCACCATCACAAACTACCTTCGGTGCTTCATTTCACCAAACCAAACCTTTTCTCACCCTCTGGTCACACCTGCACACCACTTACATGGTTGAGACGAGCGGCAACTCGCTGGGAACGAAGATGGAAAAGAGACCCACCTCGCGGGCTCCACGACAGACGATGGCACAGTGGGTTGACTAGGATTCTAGATGGGTATTTGGGAAGCTCTTAGCTCAGAGACCTAGACGAAACCATTGCATAGGCAATTGGAGCAGCAGCAGTGATGAGTGAAGATGATCGGAGCTCGATGGAAGAAGTTGGTTTTGGTGGCTGTTGAGCTTAATTTAGGGTGTCTTGGCCTGAGGAACTAGAAACTAAGTAGACATTTGGAATCAGGAGCTCAAGAGGAACATTTTGGTGGTGGTGGAAAGTTTTCCAACAGCGGAGGCTAGTAGCCAGTGGCTACAGTGATGGCGGCGACGATGGCGACGAGGAGGTAATTTCTTCTGCTCGATGCAACGATCATAATGGTATGCTTAGTTCATGAATCTGAGGTTTCATTAATAAAATATTGGGTAAAAATTTGATTAATTGATTCCTAATTTAATATGAGTTAATCATTAGGCTAACCTATAATGTAAATACTAGTTATTTGAACTAAAAATTTGATTTAGGACTAAGAAGACATGAAAGAGTATATATGTAAGCATAATGGATTTGGACGTGTGCTAGATGCTAAATTTGGACTTAATAATGATAATAAGGATTATGTAATGTAAGACTAAGTGGTATTGCTTAGGATTAATTATGCAAGGAATTGGACTATATTGTGTAATTTAGGATGATGATAAGATACAATCATAACTTTGTAAATAAGAAAGATATATCATGCTATTTTGAAATCGATATAGACCATCATGACTAATTCTAGAATAATAGAGTTATTAAGGTACTTTGTGTAAATAGTACATAATGAACCTATATTATCATGATTGATCGAAGCCTAAAACCACCATACTAGATAAATAGTTGTCAAATTTAGATTATCGATATTATAATTGTAATTAATAAGGTTGAATAAAGATATTGATAGTGGACCTATTCTTTTTGATTTGGTGATGAAGAAGTAGGTCCCACAGGCCAATAGACGATGATAGCATATCTAAGGCTATTAAGGTAAGGATCTAACCTCTTGGGTATTTGCTTATATGCGATTGAGGGTCTGCCAATCTAGCACCTTTTTATACTTATTTGTCATTATGATAAACCCCTGTGAGGGTTAAACTCATTTTCATTTTGTAACTGCATCTTGGTTATTGTACTCTGTGAACCCTGTAAGTTCTTAATTGTTGTCCGTTACTTGTTTTGTAAACCCCTATGAGGGTTACTGCTTGTTTCTGTTCTAGAGTCCAGAACTTTTATTTTTGATGTTCATTATTTTTTCCTTGTACCGCACAACTTTGCCGGCTGACCCTATATTACTTGTTGAATCATTTTGCAACTTGAAACGGCCTTGTTAGCTAATATATCGTGTATAATTGAAATAGCTTTGCTAGCTAGTGTATTGTGTATAACAATTGTTCTGAACTTGTACCTCATTGTATTATTGACTTGTTTAAATATCTTGTTCGGTCAGTACTGTAAAATATGTGTTGGACAGAGCAAAAGGCCACACTAGTTGACAGGGCATGTCTAGTGGGAGCCCCTCTTGAGTCTATTCCCATTAGCACCCTTAGATTTTCGTACTAGACCTATTCCAGATTAATACCGTCAAATTGGTGATAAAGATAGTGTTTTTGGATGACTTGGTTAGCGATCTTGACTTTGGGCAGTAGGGGGTTGACTGTGGCCTAAAGCGTGATCGACAAGGATCGATCCTACTGATACGTGTAGTTGCGATCTTATCTTGGGGAGAGACTTGATCAGCAATGATCGATTTTATTGATTCATGCTACAGTAATTTGGCTAGTTGGCCACTTGTCGAGGCGATATAATGGGGTAGGCCATTTTACGGTTGAGGTAATATAAGGGGGCAAGCCGTTTTTATGATTATATCGAGGGGATATAAGGGGGTAAACCATTTTATAGTCGTATTGTTATACAATATCGAAGGGATATAGGGGGTAGGTCATTTTACGGTCATATCATTATATAGAATTGAGGAGATATAAGGGGATAGGTTGTTTTATGGTCGTATCGTTTATGTAGAATTGGGAGACACAAGGAGGAAGGCCGTTATACAGTCGTACAAGTGAAATATGCCTATATAATTGATTTTATAAAATGTTCTTGTCTAGCTTGTTCTATAAAATTGATCGAAACCCTGGATTTTAAACTTGAGATTTTCATGGAATAACATGTGCATTGGGTATTTTTCAAAATTAATCTTGTCTACGAGTTTTGAAATCTTCTATGAAATGTATTAAATGTGAAATGACTCTTTGTTGGTATGAGACGGCATTAAATTAGGTCACAAAGTGTTGTACAAGAAATACCCATTTTGGATTTAGTTTGTCGATCCTATAAACTCTTTTAGAGATCTCCAATACCCAAATGTCATGACTTGTGCTTTAGTTATATGAGTTCAAAATGAATGCTCTTCTTACATTTGTATATTGTATTCCATTTCATTTTGATTCCTCCTACATGCAAATGTTTGCCTCACTAAGTCATTCGGACTTACTCTCCTACATTATTTGGATTTCCTTCAAAGAGGTGCAGATGGTGATAGAGGTCCTCAAGCGTGAATGTATTTTGTAAAATACTAGAATTTTGGTTTTATATATTTAGAACTCCATGTATTTTAAGTTAGTTGGAGATGTTGTGATATGTCATGAACGTTCATGAAGGCATGAGATTGTAAATATAATGTATTTGGATATTTTGCCCCGAGTGAGTTGAATTAGTATTGTGTATTTCTTGAAGGGTTTGAAGAGAAATTTTATGGGCATATTGCTTGCTATGAGTGGAATATTAAGATTGAATTGGTAGCACCTCAACTTATGTGCCGTCCTGAGAGGGGGTGCTATAAATAGATAAGTTAATATATTAAATAAAATTAAAATATATATCAACAACCAAGGAAAATTTTTTAATTTAATTAAACAATCCTATATTCTAAATGTTTGACTTGTGGCCGAATTGTGTAATTATGATCAACAAAACTGCATTTTCGCTTCTAATCTTTCAACCTATTTTTTACTGAATTTTTCTACTCTTTTTGGATCAACTGACGCTTTGTTCGTATGCAGGGCTCTTCAAGGGACAACAAAGATCAAAATTGCACAATTATAATCAATAAAATCATGCTATATGTATTAGTATTAGTATGCACTCGGTGTGATATATCGAAAATAATTTTAATATTAAACATAATTTATTTTATATAATATTCATTTTATTTCATCTAATTAAAAAAATAAATTGTAATTATTTTCAATATTTAGAAAAGAAAATATATTACTAATTAAATAAAATAATATAAATATATCAATTGAAGATATTACATTTGGAAATAATTTGTATTGAAATAAGTTATGAAATTTCAAGAATTGCTAATTCTTAATTTAAAAAGTAAATAAATAAAAGAAATTAGAATATAAAAATGGAGCAGAACATTTTACTTAATGCGCTTTTTAAGTTAGATATATGCTTGTACATACATATTTTGATAAGATAAATATGTAAATAATTTTTGTTTAAAAAAAAGGTATAAAGCTTTTTTACCTGATTGTGAATAATGTGAAAGCCATAGTTATAGTTTTCATAATATTTGAGATTTTTAAAATATCAAATATTCGTCATTAGAGTAAATGTATAATCTTTTTGTACTTTGTCTATAAAAACAATTTATCCTAGGTTATTATCTTATGAGTAAATAGTTTATAACATGCAATGCTTTAAAAACTAAAATATTTCTTAGATAACTCTTACATATAAATTTTACTTAGTTTTAATTATTTATTTATGTAGTTATTCTATTATTTTTGAAACTATCAAGTAGCATGTAGTATGAAAATGGTCATAAAGTAATAAATAAATTTTCAATATTCAATTTAAAATAAAATATCAATTTTTTATAATTTTTTTATAAGTATAAAATACACAAATAATTTAATGGTTACTTACTTTTAATCAAATTTTTTTTATCTAACACTATTAATCCATATTGTAAAAACATTCTTTTATCAATTATTATAAATAAAAGTATAAAAATAAATGTACATGATATAAATATAAAATTGTATACTAAAAAATGTAAGCATTGATATTGTTTGCTATTTAAAGAGTAATTTATCAAGCTTTTGAACAAATTTCAACTATTTCAACTATACATGTTTGATGTTAAAAAGATTTTCTTCAAATAATTGAAAATAAGTTCTCCATTATCACATTCTTAAAAGTAAAATGATTCAAATTAACAATATAAAAATAAAATTGAGAATTTATAGATGATGTAGAAAGTAACTTTTCATATTTGAAATAAATTATTCAAATTAAATTATATGTATGATTTTATCTAAAACTATCTTACATATCTAAAAAAATTATCATTATAAAGATAATTAAATTTTAAAAACTTTGTGGACGTAGATATTAATTAATTTATAATTATTTATTTCTCAATTTTTTAATTCTTTAATAAGGAAACAGGTGATTTGATATTTTACATAAATATGTATCTATCCTTTTGTAAGCAATGGGTAAGTCGTAAAATTTTTTAAGTAAGTCACAATATCAAGAGATAATTATAATTAAGTATTTTTTATTTTTAAAGTATATTTAATATAAATTATGTAAAAGTATATATATGTTCAAGATACTAAGCTGGTGAGAAAATAATTTCTTAATTAGGATGTCAAAATAATTTATTAATTTGGTCAAATGATTGAATAGTTTCTATTTATTTAATAATTTTTTATTAAAAATAATTGAATAATATATTACTGCAATTAAAATAAAGTGATTATATATATAAAAACAAAAAAATTATTAAATATGAAAAATTAGTTGTTATATATAGAGGTAATTTAGTAATCAACTACTTTATTTGGATAAATATTTTGAACTTTTTTGGATAAAAATATATAATTAAATTAAAAAGTAAAAATATTTAGCTCTTTAGGTGAAAAGATTAAGCTTAATATTTTTTGAAGCTAATATTTATTAGATAGTTTCATTATTTTGTATATCTACATGGTTTCGAATAGTTAATATTATCAAAGTGAATATAAATTACTAAAATATTGAGTATATCAATTATGTAAAATGTACTTATTTAGCAATGACATTTGGATTTCTACATGTAATATACATAATTTTCCATAAATAATTTATTTCTTTATTGAAGGATAAATAGAGTTATCTTCTTAAAAAAATTACGAATAAGTAAAGGTTTAATTCATCAATGATAACTTATCAAGTCACATGATGTTATAATCATAACATAAAAAATTCTTTCTTATGTGCACATAATTAAAAATGCATAAATCAAGTACTAATAAATTTAATGGATCTTTTATGAAAAAATATATAGTATTTCATCATTCATTTTATCATAAAATGGGAATAATTTCAAACAACTTAATAAACTATTGTAATATTTTTTAATATATATTTGAAAATATAATTACTCAAATATGAAGTATATAATTTTTCTAATCTAGATAAATCAAGAGAATTGCAATTAAAATACTAGAAAAGTAAAAATTCAACGTGAAATGTAAATTTTTAAATATACATACAAAAATATTTGAAAATAGTATTGAAAATGAATATATAAAATATAATTAATTAAAATAAAATAACAATGCATACTACTTTTTTAAGTAATTATATAAAAATTAGAATCCTGAGTTGACCATAAAAATTTTAATTTTAAGTGAATTTGAGGAAATAATAAAGTAATGATATTAGTAAAATATTTGAATATATTAGAAGAATATATAAATAATTTAGAATGAGAACAAAACAAAACAATATAAAGATGTATTATAAAAAAATATTTAAAAAAATTTATTATGACACAAATTTTAAATTTAAAAAAGAAAGAAAGAAAGAAAGAAAGATCATTAAGTTATGCTAACCAATGGGGAAGGAGGCTCTACAATTCTATAAAAATATATAGAAATATATATATATACATATATATATATATAGAGAGAGAGAGAGAGTGGTAAATAAATAATGTAGAAATAAAATATAAAAGAATAGTTATAAAACAAATTATAGATTTTTCTGTTAATCTTGTAGTAAATTTAATTTATGTGATAGAATTTTATAATAAGAGTATTTATTATAGTGCTTATAAATATCTTTTAAATTCTAAATTTATTTAATGAGTTAAAAATATGATTACGGATATTTTGGAATTATCTTATGAGATAAAATCTATATTGCAATTTGACTAGATGCAATAAAATATTTTAATTTTAATAGATATGTTCATTATATTAAAATAAAATTAAAAAATAAATAAACAACCAATTGAAATTTTTTAATTCAATTAAAAAACTCAAAATTCTAAAAAATTTCAGATTTGGTCAAAATCTTGCTATTGGATCAATACACCATTGTGCTATACATATTACGAGATAGATACTTGCGTCCTATACTGCGGAAGATCCAGGAGCCAACTTTAACAGGCGATCACACTTTAGCTAACAGAAGGCATTCGACTCCAGTCATGGCATTTATTGCCCCGAAATATAACTCAATAATTGCACTGATGCACAAACTAAGACTAATGCAGTGCAATGAGATCACTCCATCTCAAAAAAACCACTATCTATAGTTTGAAGTGGGAAGAGCCAATTATCACATAATAACACAAATAAAAGTTCCATATGGTATGTTATTATACATTTATACAGGATTTCTAGCTACAACAAAATGCCAAAATCACCATTAAACATGTTCACCAAAATGTTATTCCACAATACAGATGACCTCTAGATAGAGAACTTCTCTTAGTCGTCATTATCACCATATTCACCAATTTGACATTAACCACCACCACCAGATCCATATTTCTTGCCAAAGACAAGAACCTGCAATTTGTCGTAACCTGCTAGCACACCAGCACCAGCTACAGCTCGTAAGATGTTGGCTCCAGCACCCTTAAAGAGTGATTTAGCTCCTTCTCTGTTGATAATCTGAGAGAATGCATCGAATGAGCTCTTATACTTGACAGCCTCCCCTGAAGTCATCATCATTCTTCTACGCACAGTATCAATTGGGTAAGAAGCCAAACCAGCACCAATGGTGATACTCCATCCCAGCAAGAAACTAGCTAAGAAACTATCCTACACATACCAATACGATCAAGTCATGTTAATTGCCAGCAATTGGCAACTTTCTTCTATGACAAACCCGAGCAGTACTATAAAACATGCATATATTGCATCCAAACAAGTATAACTACATGCAAAGCAACAAAGCAGAATGTGCAGTGCGGATCATTTGCATCCATGATAGCAAATCTTCTCAAAGATAATGAAAATTTAATTAAATTGTTATGCGGGCTCAATCAAATTTTCCACTTATGAATTTTAACATATCATTCTAATATTTTCCGTGGACATTAACAATAAAATATACATACATCCAAAAAGAAACAAACAGGGAAAAAAAGAAGGATAAACATTCAAGGGAAGCAAGAATGCCCATATGGAACAACTAAATACTGAAGGTCACTTGGTCGCCTGGGAGACTAGAAGAAATTTAACAAAAAGTAGTTAAAGTCACCTTCAAGCTTTCTTATTCCAGGAAAGTACGCAGTTGCAAAAATAAAAAGAGTAGTTCTAAAATAAAATGTTGGCTCTATTAGCAGTTGAGGTTACAACTTACAAGTTTCACTAAGTGTTACCAACCTGCAATTGACCAGTTAGAACCACAGGCTTCAGAGAATCATACATTCCAAAATAAAGCCCCCGATAGACTATAATTCCAACACAAGAAATGTTAAATCCTCGGTAAAGTCCAACAAGACCATCAGATTGAATTGTTTTTCTGTAAACATCAATCAAGCCATTGAACTGCCTTTCACCACCCTTTTTTGCAGCCTTAGCATCATTTGCCAACCGTGTTCGGGCATAATCAAGAGAATAAACAAAAAGAAGAGATGAAGCACCAGCAGCACCACCAGATGCTAAGTTTCCAGCAAACCACTTCCAGTATCCATCCTTGTCTTTCTTGAAGTTGAACAGTCTCTTGAAGTAATCTTTGAAGGCAAAATTGAGAGCCTGCAAATACTCACAACTAGAGGCATCAGAAAATGATAATCTGATACCACTTGGGGTCAGTTGGTCATCACTAGATGAGAAGATGCTGCACGGGAAACTCTCAATCAGCTAGCAAGAACAAGGATTAATAGAAACTGATATTAAAGGAATATATATTAACCTGAGTAGGGAAGTATCTTATAACATTTGTAGAGTTGCCTCTCCAGAGAGAAAGGACACCTTCATCCTTGATTGTTCTAGCAAAGCAGTCAGAAATTCCCTTGTAAGGTTCAGACAACCGACCAGCTCTGATCATCTCATCCTGGTTTTGGATCAAGAGTTTTACTCTCTCAATAGGAGCAGCAGCACTCTTGGATACTGCAGCAGAAACTCCTCCCATGAGGAAATCGATCAAAAAGCTAGAAAATCCTTTATCTTTTTCTGCTGGAGCCTGGATAGTGAAAGGAGAGATACGTGAAACAATTTCTAGGCCAGTTCCTTGGAACAATGGCATGGAATGGTTCCGGAGTGCCCCATTGACATATGCACCAGTCAAATTGTGAAAACCAGCAGTTCTAGAGTGCATGTGAGGAGAAACCCAGGAAAAAAGATAAGATTGGCTGTGTATATTTCGAAATACAGATGGGTGTTGTATACCATTCTCCATATTTGCAGTCAATGCAATGACCTGCAAGAGGAACAATAATTTAGAGGACATGGTATAGTCAGGAAAAGGAATACACAGGAATTTTCAGGGAAATGAACTGCAAAGTTTTTTCTCAGAACAATAACAAGCATTTTCAAATCTTGATCACAGATACTTTAAAACTTAGTTGAACATTAACAATACAAGGTAACACTCAATTGTCTTTTGAAAATTCAAGAACTTCAATTTCTGTGATGAATATATCCAGATTCCTCATCCTATACTTAGAAACATACATGCATGATGACAATCATACGAAACCAGAAAAAAAATCTCAAACAAAGTTGACCAAATATTTACCAAATAAGCAAATGAATCACCAAAATTAGAATGTGATGGACCTAATTCTTTGTGTCATCTTAATCTCAGTTGATCATGGTTTCAATAGACTCCACCCATTGTTTCATAACCAAATTTACAAAATCAGCAAGCTAAACTCACAGTAAAATTTGATAATGAAATCTTTATAACTCAATTCAGAACCTAACCAAAAACTGAATTTATTTTCTGATGTAATAAAACTATATTTCTCAGTGGTCCAATCATACGTTACTTCTGTACAAAAGATGGATATCTAGTCACAGGTTCCAAAATACATGCTCCTCTCAGGCACCACTTCCTTTTGCCTGAAAAATGAAATCAAATCAAATCAAATATATAGTAACTGGGGCACTTCTTTTTACCTTTAACAACTGAATTAAACTTTTCATCACAATCAAGACTCCCACAGACGGTAGTTATATCAGTACAACTCATATCATGATTACAAGCTAAGCATTATAGAATGAGTCACACAACAGAAACAACAACATCCACAGCATCAACCACAGTTCTTGGTCAGTCTCCACATTCTCTACCACCCAACCTCGGCAATCGAAAAAATAACAAAAGTCAATAACTCGACAGAGAGATTCTCCACTAAACCACAACCAATTCAAAAGTATAACTCGTTCCACCATCAGTACCACTAAGAATCAAATAAAGCAGTTCAATTTCAGCACCACTACATAAACTACAGAAATTCCCGAAGACAAAATCTCCAACAGAAATCAAGCATCTAATCAGACATGTTCCAAAAATCAAATGGAGAGAGGAAAAAAGAAAGGAAGGAAGCTATTAACCCATAAACACGAAACGCAATGCAAGGCAGCACCAAACAGGAGTAAATAAGAAAATTCATCGCAAAAACCAACACGGAGGGATGAGCCTGAAAATGACAAAGCATCATAGAGGAATATTCCGGTACCTTTGAAAGGTCGCTAGAACAAAGAAAGTGGAAAACGCCTGATTTCTGAATCAGAGATTAGGACGATAATCTAGAAATAGATTAGTTTAACGGGGATACATGAATTGAGTGCAGATATACGACGGCTAGGGTTTTGTTCCAGTTACCGATCTAGCCCTGTAATTTTCCCCAAATTCCTACTCTGCCATTGGCCAAATTGCATAAGAGATGAGCTTTTGGAGATACACGTTCGTTGGTTCAAGTAGGTTCGTGATGAGTTGAAATAGGCATATAACATTAATTTTTATAATTTAATTTTAAATTAATTTGATAATAATATGAAAGTGTTCAATTTTAACTTAATCTGATTCATATCGGATCAAGTTCGAGTTGACCTAATTTTTAAAATAATTATTTTGAATATTTTTTTTAATTTTCAAAAAAATTTTGATATTTTTATTTTTTAATTTTACTATTTTTAATTATTAATAAATTAGAATAGTAATAAAAAGTTCTCATTATAATTTTACAAATGCACTCAAATAATTTTAATTAAACCACATAATATATTAATTTTTAGGGTTTTTTTCTTTCATTTTCTATTATCTATTAACATCATAAAAATATTGAAATCATAAAGTGTTTTCCTTTAAAAAATCATACTTTTTCAAATTTTACTCACCTATTCTCTTTAATTTTCAAATCCTTTGTATCGACTAAATTATCTCTTTTAACTTTTTAAATTAATGCCATTGTTTTTTTAACTTTATATTGATTCAATTAAGCAATATATAAATCAATAAAAATATATCATCAAGTAAATAAGTAAACAATTATTTTACATTATACACATAATATTGTTATAAAAGCTTGCTTAAGTCTTTTGAATTTTTTTATAACATCTCAACAGAAAGAATTTTTATTTATTTATTTATGTAAAATCTTGCGTTGTAAAGGCCTAAGAAAAACTTCTAAAACAATTTAGTAGTTAAAGCAATATTTTGCTAAATTTTTGTAGTACAATTTTCATGTTGACTTGGATACAAAAATAACAATTAGAAGTAATTTAAAATTGTAATAATCTGTCCTATATGATCGTGAAAATAAATAAGACCGAGAAATGCCAAAGTAGAAATTTTGATATTGCTAAAGTATAAATTTTCAAAATTTATTTTGTTGCTTTATATTTTTACTCCTAATAAAATTTAAATTTTATTTGTTTAATTTGGATTAGGTTAAGTTGGTTTAGGTAGATTCAGCTTGTCATGTGACCCACAATCAAATTTTGAGTTGTTCATGTAATTTAAAATTCAACCCAACCAACTCATTTTCCATGAGTTCTTATTCGTATCAACCTTATTGGACCAGGACCCAAAATTACTCAACCCAAATTCAATTTTTTTGTATCGAACTAGTGTTAGGCTATCGTGTCGTGTTGAAAATTGCCATTTCTAATGTTTGCTAATTTTTACTAATAATTTTGGCACATTTGATATTTGTGCTAAAATTTTGTAGTATAAAATAAATATTTATTTATTTTTTATATATAGCTATAATTTTAATATTTTAAATATATTTATACAAAATTTTTATAATAAGTAAAAAGAAAGAAATTAAGATAAAAAAATAAAAAAGTAAACAATTAGAGAGAAAAATACAAAACAAGAAAAAAGAGTTGTTTTAAGTAATGTTTGGTTATGCTTTGTACGTTTTGTATTATGCGTTTTGAAAAAATGAATTTTGGGAGTGTGGTTGAGGAAAGTGAAAGTTGTGCTAAGGAATGTGATGGATATTTATTTATATTTTTTGGGAGATATTTTTTATTATAGTGGTTAAATCAATGCTTTTTTGTTAAACTTTTGGAGTGAAAATAGAATTAAATAATTTTTTTACTATCCAACAAAGGTGAGATTCACACATTGTTCCTGTGATTGGTATTGTGTTTTTACTATATTAAAAGTCATATTTTCCCTCAATCTTTCAGTAAAAACTGCATCCTTCTCTATTGTATATTGTAGCACCTCTTATTGTAAGAGTAAAACACTTCACTTCACTGTCCCTCTCCAAATAATGTTTCCATATAAAAGCATAAACTATCTAAAATTTTCAAAATTTCAAGTCTCCAAATCTACAAATCTAAATGCAAGCTTCTGAATCTCTAAATCCACAACTCAAATCTCCAGATCTTCAAGTCAAGGATCAAGTTTCTAAGTTTCCAAGTTCAAAAACTTAAAATTTCACTTCTCTAAATCAAAGAATCAAGTTTTCAAGCTCAAAGTTCAAATCTCCAAATTCTATGTGCTCTTTGATAAGAGTTTAAACTATTAATAAGGCTCTTAAATACGAGTATAAATGATCTAAATATTCAAAGTTTTTTTATATACTCCTTGATAAGAGCCTAAACTGTCAATAATGCTCTTAAATATTAGCATAAACTATTTAAAATCTTTAAATTAAAGTCTCCCCATGTACTTCTTGATAAGAATAAAAGTTGTTCATTAAGCCAAACTCAAGTAAACTCCTTCACATGAGTATAAATTATCAATTAAATTTAAATGGACTCCTTGATACGAATATAAAATGTCTATTCAAATTGAACATTCTCCTTGATGCATGAGGCTAAACTGTATGTTACACTTGTCCCACATGAGTATAAACTGTATAAGACACCCTTTTCAAAAGGATATTTACTTTTAATTATGTTATGACTTGATCCTTTTATTAGATACCACGGTTTAAGGAATGCTTGGAGGATTTCTTTTGCATACATATTTGAAAAAATGGAGAAAAAAAGGAAAGATTCTCAAATACTTCAAATCTTGTCTCTTTCGTGGTAATTGGCATATCTTTCGCCAAACCTTGAAGTGGAGGCATTTGTATATGTACTAATTTTGCCCAATTGAAGAGTGACACGTATAAAATAATATACTAGTTATTAATTCAAAATTTTCTATTTATCTTGGA
Source organism: Jacaranda copaia (assembly GCA_014898725.1). Classification (NCBI taxonomy): domain Eukaryota; kingdom Viridiplantae; phylum Streptophyta; class Magnoliopsida; order Lamiales; family Bignoniaceae; genus Jacaranda; species Jacaranda copaia. Next base: position 373,305 of record JACGDI010005412.1, on the reverse strand, counting down.
ATTTTTTAAATTTTATTCCAAAAGATTAATAGTTAATTTTAATTAATATTCTAATATTTATTTTATGCGTAAATCAAATATTGGCAGGTGTCGAAGATGAAGTGCCCACATTTATAAACCAATCAAATCAAAGATATTGATATTATCTTATCAAAGAAATAATTGTGAAAAACGTTTAAGTCAATCTAGAAGTTTTCCATCACACATATATATAAATGGGGTGATCAAAGTTCATTCTACACACTACACAAATCCCTACAAATGAGATAAACTTTGAAGGAGTTCAACAATTCTATCAAGCAAATTCAAGGAGATCCACAACGTTCAAGGCATTCTTCACAAAGCTAATATATTTTTAGTGTTTTATTCGAGATTAAGGTGCAAAGGCCTCAAATCGACATTATTTTATTCAAGAATATCCATGATATTCAAGGTGTTCTTCACAAAGCTCATATATTTTTGCTTTTTATTCGAGATTAAGGTGTGAAACCCTCAAATTAGCATTATTGCTTTCAAAAAAATCCATGATGTGCAAGACGTTCTTCACGAAACTCATATATTTTTGATGTTGGACGTAATATTAAGATGTGAAGCCCTCAAATTGATGGTATTTCTTGAAATCAAATTTAAGGAGATCTAAGGCATTCAAGGCATTCCTCATGGAGCTCATTAAATTCAAAATTATATTTAGAAAGAAAGAATCAAAGGATTAGATTTGAGATTGAATCCACAGTTGATAGATTTTAATTTTATTTTATTTGTATGATTTTTCTTGTCAAGTAATTTTAATTTTGCGGACAAGAAATTTGCTCTTACAAATTTTGGCATGCCAACTGGGACTATTTCTACCTTTCATCTTTTTGCTTCATCAAGACTAAAATATCAAACGGCCTCCAACAAAACTATTGCTAAAGGTGTCAATTCAGATGGGTTAGGTGGGTTCGTGTTTCATTGAGGTAAGGATATAATATAAAAATATCATACCCAAACCCAACCTAACCCGATGCTAAACCTAAAAGACTCAATCCTAACCTAACTTACAAAAAATAAGTCAAGTTCAGGTTGACCTAATTTTCTATCAGGTCACCCAACAACCTAATAAACCCGATCCAACCCAACCCAAACCAACCTGATCCATATTTTTTATTTTTTATATTTATGACTTTCAATATTATAATTGAGTAGAAGTTTAATCTACTAATAAAATCTATAATTTTACATAATTATTAAGGTCAAAGAAAGTAAGAAACATAATAACTTTAAAACTTGTCATATCCATAATTATTCAAAATACAAAAAAGTAATAAATTATTATTCAATAAATAATTTTGATGGCAACCATCAATGCCTAATTAACTACTAAATAGTAAAAATTAAAGTCCAAAGATAATTATGTTGACAACCATCAAATCTAAAATCTTCTTTACACTAATAACTAGTTTTCTCCATGAATTCATAGCCCAAAACTCCACAAAGAAATCTTCTTTTGATGTGTATTGGAGATTTTAAGATTTTTGAAATTTTGGATGTGAAAATTTTCTTGGTTAAGATTAGTGGATATAAATTTTTGAAATTTAGATTTGACTTTAAATTGGCCAATTATTTTCGAGTTGGTTTGATTTGGGTCAGGTTTATTGGATTATTGGGTCACTTGCTTGTAGTTTTTAGGTTTACCAGGTTGACCCAAACCAACCTAACCATATTCATCTTTCTCAGGTTAGTTTCTCAACCTAATTTTACTCAAACTCGAAAACATCAAACCCAAACCTGATATTTTTTAAGTGGGTCATTGTCGAGTTATCAAATTGAGTTTGATTTTAACACCCTTAACTACTGCATTAAAAATTACGATCTCAAATCCCTTAAGCACCGAAGCAAAAAATATCGGCGTCATCACAAAAAATATATCCAAGAACACAATCATCATCGACAATAGCTCATTCGTTTACTATGAAAAAGGTGTTGTTGCATTTTATTGATATGAATGAAGATGGAGAAGACTCAAGAAAGAATCAGCATCATTCACTCTCCACTCAACATCAAACTCTTCAAGCATGACAACGATGATGGTGACAAGTGCGACAACCTTAGAGGAATAAATTGCAAATTTGATGAAGGTTATTGAAGGACTCACGAAATATGTTCAAGAGAGCGACTTTCAAATCTCTGAATTGAAGAGCAAAGTGGATAATCTTGATGTCAACTACATGGTTGAGAAATAAATTAAGGCTCAGGATGAAGGAAAAATTTCTACGAGGTGACAACTAACCAAAACTGAAGAGATTGCAACAAAAGAACTACAAGTCTCCATTAATGGACTAATTCTAATTGATCCGTTGAAGGAGTTTATCATGGGGACTATCAAAGACAAGCTTGATGGAAGTTCCAAGCCATATACTCAAAGGATTGACAACTTGAAGATACCAATTGGTTACTAATCCCCAAAGTTTTAGCAATTTAGTGGCAAGGGCAACTCAAAGCAACACGTGTCTCATTTCATTAAAACTTGTAATGATGCTGGGACATATAGAGATCATCTAGTCAAGGGATGATTCTTTTGATTGGTATATTGATTTAGAGGCAAGCTCCATCGATAGTTAGGGGCAATTGGAACAAATGTTCCTTAATCGTTGCCATAGCACTCGAAGGATAGTCAGTATGATTAAACTCACCAACCCTCACTAGTGGAAAAAAGAACCTGTCATTGACTACATCAATCTCTAGAGAAATTTGAGTCTTAACTGCAAAGCTCAACTTTTGGAGGCTTCAGCAATTGAAATGTGCATCCAAGAAATGTGTTGGAGTCTTTACTACACACTTCAAGGAATTAAACTAAAAACTTTTGATGATTATACAACTCGTGTACATAATGTTGAAACGAGCATGAATTTTGATAAACAAAAAAACTCAAGTGATGTAGATGATGATAAAGATGTTAGGGGCAATTAATTTTCATTTTCGAATCACAAACGCTCTTTGATAATAGCCTAAACTGTCAATAATGCTCCCATATAAAAGCATAAACTGTCTAAAATTTTCAAGTCTCCAAATCCAAACTCAAGCCTCTAGATCACTAAATCCACAACTTAAGTCTCCAAATCTTCAAACCAAGGCTCAAGTCTCTATCTCTAAGTCCATGACTCACAATTTCAAGTCTCCAAATCAATAAATCCAGTCTCCAAGTTTTCAAGCTCAAAATTCAAATCTCCAAATTCTATGTGCTCTTTAATAAAAGTTTAAACTATCAATAAGGCTCCTTATAAATACGAGCATAAACTATCTAAATATTCAAAGTCTCATCATATACTCCTTGATAATAGCCTAAACTATCAATAATGCTCCTAGATACAAGCATAAACTATCTAAAATCTTTAAATTAAAGTCTCCTCATGTACTTCTTGATAAGAGTATAAATTGTCTATTAAGCCAAACTCAAGTAAACTCCTTGATATAAGTTTAAATTTTCAATCAAATTCAAATGGACTCCTTGACATGAGTATAAAATGTCTATTCAAATTAAATATTCTCCTTCGACACATGAGCCTAAACTGCATCTTACTCATAGCCTGCATGAATATAAATTGTATAAGGTACCCTCTTCAAAGGGATATTTATCTTTAACTATGTTATGGCTGGACCCTTTTAATGGATACCATAGCTTAAAGAATGTTTAGAAGATTTCTTGTCGGAAACATATTTGATAAAATGGAGAGAAAAAGGAAAAATTCTCAAATACTTCAAGTCTTGCCTGTTTCATGGATACTTGGCATATCTTTCACCAAGCCTTGAAGTATTAGCATTTGTAAGGTGCTAATTTTGCTCAATTGGAGAGTGACATGTATAAAATAATATGCTAGTTATTAATTCAAATTTTTTTATTTATCTTTGAATTTATTAAATTTAATTCTAAATGATAAATAGTTGATTTTAATTAATATTCTAGTATTTATTTTATGCGTAAATCAAATATTGACAAGTGTAAAAGATGAAGTGTTGACATTTATGGACCAATTAAACTAAAGATATTTAATATTTTCTCTTGATATCTAATGGTATCTCTTGATATTTGATATTGTCTTATCAAAGAGATAACTATAAAAAAAGTTCAAGTCAATATAGAAATCTCCCATCACACATATATATAAAGTGGGTGATCAAAGCTTATTCTATGCACAACCCAAATCCTTGCAAGTAAGGGAAACTTTGGAAGAGTCCAGCAATTCTCTCAAACAAATTCAAGGAGATCTATGACATTCAAGGCATTTTTCACGAAGCTCATATATTGTTAGTGTTTGATTCGAGATTAAGATGCTAAGGCCTCAAATTGGCATTATTTTTTTCAAGTAGATCTATGGCGTTCAAGGCATTCTTCACAGAGCTTATATATTTTGGCATTTTATTCAATATTAAAGTGTGAAGCCCTCAAATTGGCATTATTTTATTCAAGGAGATCCACAATGTTCTAGCGTTCTTCACAAAACTCATATATTTTTGGCATTTAATTCAAAATATTTCAACAAATTTCACTTTTAGTAGCAACTCATTTCATTACCACAATGCTAAAATTTGTTATCTTATACGATTGGTAACGAATTTTTCATTGTTGAAGTTTTGTGTGTTAAAGCCCATCACTAAAAGTATTTGTAACGAAAAGTATGGTTCGTTATGAATTATGACCTTATGGCGACGAAATTTATTGTCACCAAAAGTTCCATATTAGTGACCAAACAATATTAGTTACAATAGATTTTTGTAGCATGATGACATTCTTAGTTACTAAAACATTGGCAATGTTGTTGCCTTTTATTTTTCATTACCAATGCATATTATAATAATATTATTTATTTAATTTAGTCTCATTACAAATTTTTTGTGTGACAAAATATTTGGTTACGATTAGTTAAATAATATTTTTATTTATATAAGCTTTTCGTTACCAATAGAATACATAACTAACAATTTTGTTGCAAAAGATATGAAGAGTTTTATTACAATTAATGTATGCAACTAAACATTTTGTAACCTATGACTTGCAAGATTATAATATTTTGTTACAAATAAGCAATGAATTGGTTACAAATAATTAATTTCTTGATTAAGAATGACTAATTATTTGTTACGAATTGGTACATAATTCGTTACAATTAAGTAAAATAATTCGTTAGGGATACATTAAATTAGTTTTTTACAATTAAGAAAAGTGACAAACAAATTTCATTACCAATAAATTGTTTTTGTAACAATATGAAATGTTGAAAAAATTAAAATTTGCAGTATACCAACATCCTAAATATAAATAATTTATGGTCATTCCTTCAATAAAAAAGTAAGTAAGCACATCCATCCGTCCATAAACATAATACTAACCACATCTATCTATCCCTAGACATAAATACAATTTCAAAATATTAATCCCAAATTCAAGCTAGCTACCAAAGCCATGATAAACAAATGGGTATATCAATCAAACAAAAGTGTTAAATTTTGAAGAAGTATTATCTTTCAAGTGACAAAAGAGATATGCAAAACATCATCCTTAATTCTCATCAACTTCATCAAAAAGTGGGCTACTTCCAATAATCTGCAAAAAAGTATTGCACGACATACTGTGAATATGAAGAACATCAAACTGGATATTACATATGTTTAACCAATCACTATACATCTATTTTTTCTTAGATTGGATAAGTATGGTATTTAGGAAAAACGAAGGTTTAATATAACATCAAAAAAGTTGCAAAAAATAATAGTACAATTCATGGGAGGAATTTGCAATAGCCAATAAAAGATTCGTATGATACCATCTCTTGTCCAACATAAACTACACAAAATATCATAGAAGATAATATTAAACATAAAAAAACATTTCATTTAATGTAACATATCATCTTCAAACTAAAAGTTCTCCCAATTATTTAAATATATGAGAACTCACATGTTGAAATAAAGCAAGGTAAAATTCTGAAAATTATAATTCTTGTAACTTAATTCAATGGAGCTAATCATTCTGCACATGACAAGTGACAAACAATCAAATAAAATAACAACATAAGGCCCCAATGTTCATAACTCTAAATTTGTTATTCTAAATTTTGATTATCATATATAAAAAAATTTCATATACGCAAAATTCAAGTAAAGTCAATATTTACATCATAAGGATATACTTACCTTGAAGTGAGTTTGTCTTGCAATACTAGCAAGAGTTACTTCAACTTGATTTGACTATCTTCAAGGCTTTATATTTTTGCAGCTTCTTGTTGGCATTGCATTTGTTGAGGTTTGATGAGATTTAATGCACTATCTAAGTTATTTTCAGCTTTTCTCAATATCTGCTTCACTGCTTGAAGTCCCATCTTCTTACTACCTTTAGATGGTACAACTCCATGACCCATGCCTTTTTCATATCCCATCTGTGTGCCCAATGACTCCTTAATAATGTCCCTTTCAAAAATTCCCAGTCATTTTTCTAGTGCTTCATCCGTCATTCTTCTCATTTCATTCTGTCACGAGTATAAATATACATATATAAATATAGGGGATATTTTATTATAGAACATAAACTCACATGCTTATTCACAACTGTAGCATTCACATATTTTCTGCTACCTTTCTTCATGTGAGTGACTCCAAAGTTGTGTCCTACACTTTGATTTTCCTTTGCAATTGTAAGTAGAAGTTCTAGTATTAAACTTTATATAATGACAAGAAAAAATATAAATAAAAGAAAGCTAAATTGATACATTACCATTTTCACTAATTGTACAATGAATGATTTAAAACTGAATGTATGAGAGTATAGCATATGTGCTCTATTTCCTGCATTGATCCTCGACCTTACCTGCATTTACATATAATTATTTGAAGATGTAGAAAAACAAACTTATGTCAAGTTCAACTTGATATATTTTAAAGTGCACCTCAGCTTAAAGCCCAAACATAGCAAATTTTAGCTTGAAATTGAAATTTGAATATCAATTTCAAGCTCAAACTGACCAAGATGAAACTGACCACGCTTAGGTTAGTTTTCAACTCAAAATTGCCCTCAAAACTACCCTCATTTTTAGCTTGAAGTTGAGCAGAAAATCTATCTAGTTTAAGGTTAATTTCACCTTGAACCTATACTTTAATGCTATTCTGAAACTAAGGTGAAAATGGATAGAGTTTGAGCCAAGTTTCAAGCTAGAACTAGGATTACTTTCATGCTAAAATAGGGCTTCAATTGGTCTTAATTACATGTAACAAATAATTATATGAAATAACCAATAAAATTAATCCAACACTTAGAATCCCAACATTTGTCCTATCTACATACAAAAATAAAATGCATCAACATCCAATTAACAAAAAATAATGAAAATTATGCAACAAATAATTACATCAAATAACCAATAAAAGCAAACTAACATTTATCCATCTACTTACAAAAAAACTAAATAAACCAACATCTAACAAAAGAAAGCTAACAAAAATTTACAACAAAAAATGACATCAAATAACAATCAAAACCAAACCAACATTTAAAATTCAAACATTTATCCCAGCTACTTGTAAAAATGAAATGCATAAACATCCAAAAAATAAAAAGAACAAAAACTTATCAACTAAAAAGAAAAGGTAATTGTTCTTCATCGATATGCAATAAATAAAAACCCCAATATTGCCAACATTAGTTATCATGTAACCAAATACTTGAAACTTAGCATCTCTAAAGGCATCACATAATCCCACCATTTGTCTTGTGGGATCCAATTAAAAGGCAGCTTACTCCTTGGATCCTCACCACTTTGAACTATTTTCCTATATATCTTACTCATTCTTCTCTTATAATGCTCGTAGCTCTCAACAAACACGTTTTCTACATACATTGTGATGACAGGATTGGTCTGCCATTCTTTGATTGAAAACTATTGCTAGGAATGCATTAAATTAGACACAAAGTCAATCACTCAAATCACTAAAATAATGAATATCCATATGTATATAATAAATGGAAAACTTAAAATTTTATCAAATAGATAATGAACTTACATCTAGTCCAGCATACAAAGGCAATTTGTTATGTTCTAGAACTTTATCCATGACGTTTTCCAATCAAGTTCAAGACTTTGGCAAACAATAACACCAATACCATTAAACAAATGGGAAACATACTTGATCAACCTCTTTAAGCCCTCAGGAATTTCAATTTTCAACACTTTGCCCCCTGATAAAATCATAAATAAGAAGACTTAAGTGAACGCATTGAAATAATGCAAATCACATATTAAAAGTACTAACACTTACATTTTTTGCAATTTCTCTCTCTATTGCTTTGCCTATGCTTGCACCATGACCTCTTTTCTTGGTTGGACCTATTTTTTATTTGTCAATATATAGATATATAAATAATAAATAAAATTATAAATTATATGAATTAAAAAAATTAATTTAATGTAGATTTATTGGCCTGTGGTTGGAATAGGATCTATAGTTTCAATCTCTCCAATACACTCCTCAAGGAGTAGAGTTCCTAAAAACTAAGTCTCTTCATGTGACTGAGTACCTGAAGATAGAGGAATCAACGGTGCATCTATTGATAGTAATGGCATGGCATGAGGATTTGAAGTAGCTAGAGATGCTTGTTGATTTGCTGCAGCACTCCTAGTAACACGTGGAGTTACTTGGTGGTATGTAACTATAGCCTTAGTCTGAATGATAGCTGGAGAAGATTTTTGTTGGTTACAGACAAAGAAGCCTGGCTCGTAGTCATAGGTGGAGATGTGGAAAGATCTACAATTGTCATAGGCTTTGAAGGTAAAGGAAACAACTTCCTACTTATGCTAGTGGTACTCTTGGTTGTGGGCACATCAGAAGTTGAAAGTTGATTTCTTGTCAAACGTGGAGATTTGGGAAGAGTTGTGTGATTATCAAGTTTTGTGGTTGAAGGATTTTGAGTGCCTTCATTCATCTTTGAGGGAGCATTAATAGTTATTAGACGATGCAAAACAACTCCCATAAGCGGCATTTCCACTACAAAAAAGAAAAAAAGAAAACAATAACAACAACAAAATAAATTAATCATTTAAATAATAACATCAAAGAAAATAAGTAGAACAAGATAAACATTCCAACAACAGTATTCAAACAAAATTGAAATGTAGGAATGTAAGAATAATATTATATTGAATTTGAAATTCAACAAAACAAAAATTTAGTGTGTTCAAGAATTTGAACAATAAAATGCAAGACATGACATTTAATAGTATTTGACAACATGTATATAACATAACTAAAACTCAAGTTAGAATGAAAATAACAAAAGAAGTATATTTTATATTGCATGAAAATTAAACAATAGAAATGAATGCAACTATGTTGACAAATACTTACATAAATTATTCTATTGAATGCAAAATATTTGAACCTATGTTATGTCAAATTAGATGGTTGTTTTTGTAGCTCACTTTTCATGAGGAAGTATGAACATCATCTTTTTCGTCATCAAAATATTGATTTAATGTTTCATCTTCCTCATCACATGAATCATATTCGACATCATATCCAAGCTCTCTCATGCCATTTAGAACATCTTTATCTGTAACATCAGGTTCAACATCTTCTCTAGCAAAATAGTTCAATTCAATGTCATCATTTTCTAATACTATTGCATCCCCATTTGAATCATGATGCTGAAATTATCAATCTGACTCCTCAATTCAACATTACTCTTATCTACTACATCTATTGTTCTTGTTCAAAAAGATTCCAAAGATGCCTATGGTGTATATGTTGAACAATTTTCCAATTATCACCAAACTTAGTGTCATGGAAATTTGCACTTGGTTTGGCAACACAAATGGATCATCTTAGTGCCATCAAGATTTTATATCAATACTGACAAAATGCTTATCCTGTCTTATTGTGGTTTTGCTACCAGTATTGAACCACTTACACTGAAATAATACCACTTTTTATCCACAACGATATGTGAGCTCTAATACTTCAGTTAAGAAGCCTTAGAACTCTACCACCTCATTATTGTGCTCCCTTTCTACAATCAATCTACTTTTTTGTGAGGTTTGGTGATCATCTTGATCTTTTGCATGAAGTCGAACTCATTAACACAACAACCAAAATAAAACTTTGTCAAGTATGATTGAGGATTATTTGCCAGTGACCACAATTCTTTAGAAACTTGTTCGAGGTGTTGGTGATAGACTTTGTTGATCTGTAAATAAATATAGATGTAGAATGGTGAGTGCTACTACAATTCAAATTTAAACTAGTATTGGTATAATTTACAACTTACACGCTCTCTAAACCAGCAATGAAATTCTTGTTGATGTGTTTTATCAATGTCTCTCACATTGAACCTCTTCAATTCCTCCAAGTACCTTTTAAACCATATAATTATCTTAGATTATGAGAATTATTGAGTTCAAAATATTATATCCCAAAAGTAGCTACATGTAGCCTTTGTAAGAATCTACTTCATTGTGGTTATTCAATATAAAATTGTGGGCTACCTATAGCTACTTTTGGGATAGTGGAACAACACATTTAGGAGATCCAAACGGACGACTTTTAATGCAAAGATGGAAAGGTAACATTTATTTGGTTGGTCAGCACCATCATTGTTTCTTGTAACCCTATTAGACCTTTTTTCATTGTCATTGAGATACACTTACATGAATGGTTTGGATAAAAAATTAGGTGAATACACTTCCTAATTTCACCAATTCTAAACATTTCTAATATATTGTAATAAAAAACTATAAATGCTCCATACAACTCAAACACTCACAGAAGATATCCCCCACAATCGAGATAGCCTACAACATTAGGCACATGTTATAAGTACACATATTTAATCATAAATCATAATTCCATAAACAAAATTAAAATTTGAAAATATGATATAATTCAATATATAGTACCATAAAATTAACTCAATCCAAAATTCTAATAAAATTTTTAATTCAAATAAAAGCATAATTCTAGTTGTGAGAATCATTATTTATGTTAATCAAATTACATTACTAATAAATAAATTATTATTTGAGTTTAACTAACACATAAATTAAATTTTAACTTACTTAGATAATTAACTAAAATATAATGAAGATAACTAAAACATAATCAAATATTTTAACTAAAACATAATCAAATATAATCAAATTTTAACTAAAATATAATCAAACATAATCAAATTTTAACACAATTGTGAGAATTACCTTAATTAATGGAGACAGAGCAAAATATAAATTTTTCAAACCTGAAACATTAAACAAACAACAATATTAGCATATTTAAAAATTAAAACTAATTTTTTCAATAAAAATAAAAAAATAATAATATTTTAGATTTGGCCCCTGGGCAAATCTGATCGGCCGCCAACCATAAGCTTATGCGACTAGCAGCTTGCTGGCTGCACCTGCTTGTAGTTAGTGCGCTTAGCAGCTTGCTGGCTACACCTGTTTGCAGTTGGTGCGCACCAACAGCAGCCGGCCACGCAAGTCTGCTAGTGTGTTTCTAGTGGTGGTGCGCACTAGCAGCTAGCCATGCAGCCAGTTGGTGCACACCAACTAACTGCGTGACCAACTAGTGCACAGTTGGCTGACTGGCCAGTGTCAGTGTCTACCGGCCAGTCATTTCAACATATGAAAAACAGGAAAAAAAAAAAAAGAAGTAAAGAAAAGGAAAAAAGGGAAGAAGAAGAAAACTTTTTCTTTTCAAAAATATGTTTGGGTTGGGAAATAAAGAATGTAGGGTTTTAATTTTCCACCCAATAATTTGCAATGGATTTAAATCCGTTGCAAATGATTTTTTTTTTCATTTTTTTTCCACTTTTTCAATAGAAAAATCCATCGCAAAATAGTAATTCCTAAAAAAAATCAGAAATTTTGCAACGTATAAATCCATCGCAAATTTTTTTTTTCTTTTTTATTCTTTTTAACTTTTGCAATGGGTCTTGCAACGGAAATTTTTGTAATGGATTTTTTCCATCGCAAAAAATAGTTTTTTTTAGTAGTGATGGAAATAACATGTGTTTAGATCAATTGTTTAGAAATATTTACTTATAGAATTAAAAGTGATATTTTAATATAAGAGTGATAACTTTTTAATTGAAATATGTTCTTTTACATCAAATCAATCAAATAATATTATGCTATTATTATGGATCTTTTTATTTTCTTTACGTTCCTCCATTGAAATTATGTTGGGATAAAATTTATTGCAACTTTGATAAGAAAATAAAAGAAATTACAATACAATTACTAAATATATTTTAATTTTTTGAGTTAGTTAAATATGGATTACATGACAAGTAGGTGCATTAGATTTGAAAATGACAGTTAGATGTATGAAAATAAAAATAAAAAATAAAAAAAAGTTGTTTTTTTTTTTGGTTGAAAATGGTAAAAAGAATGACATTTTTGAAGTCATAAATTGTAAACTATAACAAAAACAAAGACTAAAAATGAAAATGAAACTTAAAACAAACATCAAGTGGGTTGCTCACCATGAATATGACAACATAAAAGAAAACTCAAAGCAAATAAGGGGAAAAACAACGAGGGAGACTAATTAAATTTTTGTAAAGTTACATTAAATTAATACTAAAAAGACAAAGAAAATTCAAAAAAATCTTTTTAATATATTCACTTACTTGTTTCCCTTTGTGTCAATATTGTTAAAGTCAAAACGATGATTTTAATTATTTTTCAAGTTCTTGAGGTTCCTTTTAACTAAACCTCTATACATTGTTCTAACGCAAATAGAATGAAAATAGTCTAATGGGTCTAACCTAATTAAATATTCATTTGATTACTTGATTGTGATTATAGACTTAAAAATTTATTTTGAGTTTATAAGATTAAATTATTTAAGTTAATTTTTATCATTAATTAAAAGTCAATTAATTTAATCCAACCAACAAATGTACATAATTAATTTTTTTATTTAAGGTCTGACAAGAAACATTAAATCTTTTAAAATTAATGGATGTTAATTAAAAAATTTCTAATATTTTAATTAATATTAAATAATATATTATTTTAAAATTCAAATTCAAATTAACTATTATTAAATACCTTTAAATGAAGACACAATACAGACTTAAGTCTTTGTGGACATGCATGATATTTAAAATTTTTAAATAAGACAAAGCCAATTAGTTTTAACTATCAATTTTTTAAATATAAAAATTAACTAAGAATCAAATGAGTTCAAAAATTAATACCTCAAAAAATATGGAAAATCAATCCTGACAATCCTTAAAAATAAAAAAAAAACAATCATCAAAGCCTCTGTAGCTTATCCTTGAATGAAGCCCACAAACCAACATGATAGTCCTATATATGTTTTAATTATGCCAATATATCTAAGCTTTGGGAAATCAAATGGGGGTTTACACACTAGTGAAGAAAAAAAGCATAAATCATATATTTGCATGCATTGTTTGGTTCTCACGCATAACCTAATAATTGATTTACATACATATATAGACTCTACATTGACTCTATTAGCAGAATGTTTACTTAACAGAAGGAAGCAAGAAATGGTCCAATGGATTATATATATATATATATATATATATATATATTTTAGAGTGATAGTCATTGTCGTGCAAATATAATATATATACAAAAATTGTTAATATTTTGTGTCATTAATTATTATAAGTAATATTATAAAATATTATGTTAACTAGGAACAAAACATGTGTATGGTTATTTCAGGCAGAATTGAACCATATGTCTTCAACTACTTTTCCTTTTTCAATTTTAAATTAGTTCAATTAATTTTCAAAAGTTTATCTCATATCATGTAGCATGTGAACTTCCGCTTAATTGCACCTTAATACTATTCCACATAGCCCCAGAAATAGAAATTAAGGCATGATATTTTTAAATAAGACAAAGCCAATTAATTAAACTAATTAGTTAACGATCAATTTTTTAAATATAAAAATTAACTAAGAATCAAATGAGTTCAGAAACCAATACCTCAAAAAATATGAATAATCAATCCTAACATTCCTAAAAAAAAAAATCATCAAAGCCTTTGTAGCTTATCCTTGAATGAAGCCCACAAACCAACATGATAATCTTATATATGTTTTAATTATGTCAATTTATGTGCGCTTTGGGAAATCAAATAGGGGTTTACATACTGGTGAAGAAAAAGGCATATAATCATATATTTGCACGCATTGTTTGGTTCTCACTCATAACCCAATAATTGATTTGCATACATATATAGACTCTACATTGACTTTATTAGTAGAATGTTTACTTCGCAGAAGGAAGCAAGAAATGCACCAACGGATAATATATATATATATATATATATTAGAGTGGTAGTCATTGAGGTGCAAATATAATATATACAAAAATCGTTAATATTATGTGTCATTAATTATTATAAGTAATGTTATAAAATATTATGTTAACTATGTACAAAACATGCTTATGGTTATTTCAGGCAGAATTGAACCATAGACACTCAACTACTTTTCCTATTTCAATTTTAAATTAGTTCAATTAGTTTTCAAAAGTTTATCTCATATCATGTAGCATGTGAACTTCCGCTTAATTGCACCTTAAATCTATTACACATAGCCCCAGAAATAGAAATTATGGCATAAAAGGTAAAATTGCGTATATTAAAAGAGTAAAGCAATAGAACACAGAAATTGTGTGAATTCAACCTTTAGCAAAGAGGCTTGAACTGTGTTTTTAATCTCTTCAACTAGAACAGGCCTAATTAGTTGGCTGACGCTAGGGATAGGCAAAAACTCCTTGGTTGCTGAAAGCCTCAGCAAATTTACATAATTGGCACAGAAATTAGGAGTAGAGAAAAGAAGAAAGTGGAAGAACTCAGGCGAACATTCTCAGGAAAAATTTCAGAAACAATGACCCTATCACATAGAGGAAACAAGAAAATTTTTGCCAATAAAATGACAAAAAAAAGCTGCCTAATATTTCAGTTGAAGAAAGTAGAGGTTAGTGCAATTGTTGGAGGTTCCCTTGTTTACTGAGGAAGGATATATGTAGTGAAAATCACCACACGCATAAAATTCAATGATCACCAACGATCCACTGTAATCCTTCCCTACCTATGCCTTAATAATCACTTTAATCCTTTACATCCCATGTGCAGAATATATGTCTGCAGTTGTAAGGATCAAAGAAAGAATCAATCAAGCAAGGGAAAAAAAAGGGCCAATAGAATGTGTTCTTACGATTTTTGATAGAATAAATAGGATGTGATAATACTAATTAAGCCAATTGTTTGCCTTTCTTGGTTTAGCATATGAGCCACTTAAATATTTGATTGAGTCTACATAAGCACACTATGGCTTTATGGTCATTGGAGTCACCTGAAGAAAAGTATGAGACAGTTTTCTGTATGAGATAGTTTCCTAAAAGAGACGGGATCCCATGATTAGACATCACAATCCAGCAAATTTTGAAAAAGAATCATTCATAACTTTTTTTTCTTTGCTTCTTTTTTCCTTCAAGTCAAGTCTCTCTAACACAGGTAATTTTTTCACCTTTTCAGCGCCTTTATATTAAGATAAAGTCAGCAAACTACTGAAACTAAGAGAAATGATAGTCAATGGACTATCCTAACAGAGAAGATATTAAAGCACTTAAAACATCCACTCTAATTTGGGCTTCAGCTTTCTCCAGATCAGTTGAGGCTGTGCTCAGTTTTTGAGTGAATTCTGCAAGCCCTTTTTTGGACAGCAGCACGGTCTATACATCTCTGTTGTACCAACCTGACCAACAAAAGTTTCAGTTTTCCCTCCCATCCATACAATGCAAAAGTGAGAAATGTATATGGAATGCACAGAGGGACAAGGGACATATTCAGTATTTTCTACCTAAAGAGACATAGATGAGTGAAAGATGAGTGAGCGGGTAACACCGATGAGAGGTGAATAATGCGTGAGCAGGCAGCACCGGTGAACAGTAAGCAGGTAGAATTGATAACTAGTGAACGACGAGCAATTGCTTGGGGGGGAGTGAGGTAAGTGAGCGAGAAGAAAAATGGGAGCAAACTGTGAAATGCACTAAATTGGAAACTAGATTTCAGGCAACGGCGGTGAACAGGAGCAAACTAGATCACGAGTGGTGAGTGAGGTTCAAGAGGGGGAAGAAAAATGGGAGAAATCTGTGAAATGCACTAAGTTTGAGCTTGGATTTCACCATAGTTCCACATTCCAAACAAAGATTAAATCTGATTTTATCTTTTGAACGCCTGTAGCTGACTGTCTCATTGCAAGAAACAACATATGATTTTATCTTTTTCTCACTTTTGTATTTCTTAAATGCTTTATATTTTGTTTTCTTCACCCTATTGCATAATGGGGTTGCCGAACAGCTACACGTAATCACACGTGTACTTTAGTTTTGTGTTAATGGAGATGCCACAAATGTCTTTAAACTTTTGTATTAATAAATTAAAAAGATTTATTGGATTTATGTTTGAAGATATATTTTATATTTTATTGAAATTTAATATTAAAATAATTTAATATTTAAAAAGAAACTAGATACTAAAATTTTTTATCTAGTTTTTGCTGGAGTTTTCAATTTGGTTTTGTTTAATTTGACAACTAAATTATGAAAAATGCTACTTTTACTTACACCTCATCACCACCACAATCATCATCATCATCGTCGTCGTCGTCGTCGTCGTCGTCATCGTCATTGTTGTCAAAAACATATATAGCAAAAAGAATCAACTACATGACTATAGGTGTAAGATAAGTCCAACTGTCTCGCAATTGTAGCTCAACTTGAGTTTGAGCTTTTTCAAGATTGAGTTGAACTTTTCTAGCTTGAGCTCTATAATGAGTGGAGATCAAACTTTAACTTAATTGTTCAAAAGTTCAAGAGCCAACTAATGAGTTTTTTTTAAATATACATCAAAATAACTATATTGAGAAAATAATAATACTTTAATATAAAAATATTATGTGTAATCATAACTACATATTGTGATATGATTTAATTTAAATGTTAATATATACATGTAAATAATATATTATGAAAAAAATTATTTAATTATAAAAACATTTCGTGTAAATATAATTATATATTATGAAAATAATTTTAAATAAATATTAAAATATTATGAGTAAATATAATTACATATTATGAATTAATTATGTAGAATTAAACCTTATGTACATAGGTGGACGAAAAAGCAAGCGAAAATTTTCAAAAGTTTGCTTGAGAAGGATAATCCATTTTTTGAAAGAAACCAAAGAAATTCTCTAAGAGGAGAGGAATCCATTTTTGAAGGAAAATTTCAAATATGGAATACGGAGGAGAGGAATATTTTTTGGAGAGTGAGAAAAATTCTCACATTGAATCACCACTCCTCCAACCTTTTTTTATCTAAAAGAGACAAGATTTGAGAAAATCTTCTACAAGCAAGCAAACCCTTATTGTGCTTGACTCGTTTGTACACTCATTATTCAGTTTGTCAATAGAATAGTCAAGTTGACTAGTGAACCATTACAATGGACATTCAATTTTAGGTTGATGCGTTATAGTTCATAAGCAATTTTGGCACATTTGGTACATGTGTTATAATTTTTATAGTATAGAATAAATAAAAATATTTTAATTTTAAGCATATGTTAAATATAATTGTAGGCCTAAAATTTGGCACATTTTAAATATAATTTTAATATATTTATTTAAATATTTACATAAATACAAATAAATATTATGATAAAATGGCAATTGTATGCATAGAATAAGTAAAATATAAATGGAAGTTATTATATAAATTCTAGTAATGAAAACTTTTGTCTTTTTTTTAAAAAATAAACACCTTTTAATCATATCACTCAAAAACACACCAACGGAGAGCATGTGCTACTGTTTGTTTGTTTGTTTGTTTGTTTTTTGCTACTATATTTTTAATAGTATATATATAGTTGCTTTGTTTTTCTTTCTGATATCATTATAATGAAATAAGTTAGATATTAACATAATAGCTTCCCAACCTTCGAACATAAGTAAAGTTAGATTGGAATATATTTAATGAGTTTGCCAATTGAAGTTAATATGCTGAATTTTGAATCGGATTTGCTTAGACGCAAACTTAACTCAAGATCACATGAACTTTAATTCATATAGGAAATTGAGTTTCTTCAAGCTTTAGAAAAATAAATAAAACCACTCAAACTTGTCCTTTTTCAAGCAACTCACATGTGGATGAGAAATAAATTACAAACTTTATTGCCCAAATTTATTTTTATTTATATTAATATCAAGAAAATAAATACAATATTCAAAATAAATTTAATTAATTTTTTGAAATAATTCGAAACATATTAATCATATGTCATGTGTCACAAAGACAGTTTGTTTAAGATTAAATAATAGTTCATTATATTGCTTAACATTGAAAATGATAAATTTAGTATTTAGAAGTTTCTCAAGATCCCAAATTTCTATTACTTATGGTGTTACACTTGTAATTATGATGGATCTTATATATAATGTCTCAGAAATTTTAGTTTTATAAGTAAATTTTATATGTTTTTACATATTAATTTTCTTTCATATATAATAAATAGTTATGATGAGATCAAATCAAATTTAAGATAAGCCAATTTCCCCAATGTCAGCTTCAATTGAAATTTAAGTCATAATTTCAAGTTAGCTTAAGATTGACTCCTGAAACTCACGAGTCGGCATGACTTGTTAGCACCCCTAGCTAAAGAAACAAGGGCTCAAGTCTTGGATGAGAAAAGAAATGTGGGAAGAAAGGAAGAAAAAAAAAAGAAAAAAAAGAAAGGAAGATAAAAAATTGTGTAGTTTGTCGATGGATTTCCCTTTGAATTGTTTTCTTAATTAAATAAATTAAAAAAATATATATCTTTTACATGCTTCCTGTGGACTTTCTTAGCAAAATTTATGTTGGAATATTCCTAATAGAAATTCTACTAGAATTCATTAAGAATAAAGTGCAATTGTCCTGCATAATTTCTTTGATCAATTTCAGTAAAAAAAATCCATAAAAATTATTCCAATAAAAACTCCACAAGAAATTCTTCGAAATATGCAAGAAAATTTGTCCATCAAAATATTTTTGTTAGAAATAAGTGGGAATGTTTGGTTTTATTTTCTGAGTCAACAATTTTACTATGTGTTTATTCTATGTTCTTCTACATTTTCCCAAAAAAAATTTCAAACCCCAAAAATTTTCAAAGTGGAGGCATATTCACCAATTTTTTTCTCAAAAAACTCAAATTTTATACCCAAAACCACTCTCTCAATTCACCCAAAAAACCCTACGCTCTAAAAATCACACCAACCTCCGCTTTTTCTCACTCTACTTTTCACATCACTCATTCATTTATCACTCTCTCATTTTACTCATTCATACGTACACACATACATATATAAAAGTATTAAAATTTTACCAGCTAAAAAAATCTAAAACTATGTTAACAAAATTTAATTAAACTAATTTCCAAAAAAATGAATTAAATTTAATTAAATATTATTTATGTTATTACTAAATAATT
>JACGDI010005412.1:337029-353662 GCA_014898725.1 Jacaranda copaia | reverse complement strand
ATCATTTAGTAAACCTTGTATATTGTCTAGAAATGAGAATTGATATATGTTGGTATATATATGCCCATGCATGGATTGTTATGAGATTTATGGACCTAAATTCAAATTTAAATGATAATTTTAGGATTTATTGAGTTAATTGAAAGATTTGAAACCCGAACTTGTGGATTATGGATTTGAGGCCTAAGTAGTAGTAGTAGTAGTAGTAGTAGTAGTAGTAGTAGTAATAGTAGTAGTAATTGGAATAATTAAGATATTTAGACTATTTATTGTGATTCGCGATACTAATATAAGGTTAAAATATGCAATTGAGGACTAGTTTAAGTGCTATTATCAGATTTGATGTGAGAACTAGGATTTGTCATGATAATTACGGCTTTATTAGCCACTCTGGGCCAATAGTATCATTTAAGCCTGTAACTATTCCGTTAATCAATTAATTAGTGACGTTAAGCTATTATAGGCTTATTTGTAATTAATAAGGATTATTAGAATTGAATGGGAATTTGATTGTGAACCTATTATATTGGATTAGGCAACATGGAATTGGGACCCATAGAGTAGTAAGCTTCTAACAGCGATTGTAGTTTTTGAGACTACAGAGGTTAGGGTCCGCCATCCTGGCCTTGTTATATCTATCTATTCTCATGGAAATATTTCTAAGTGGATTTAACTTGCTTGATTGTACCTACTCGTAACTGTTTGAATTGTATTTGCTCGTTTATTTGAGATCTATACTTGAATGTGCAATTGATCGTAATTATTTGCTTGATTTGTATACCCCTATGTGAGTTAGTGCATGTATCACTCTATTAAGTCATCCTTGTTTGTTCTGGCGCCCAGAACTCCCTTCTGTCTTGCTTAGTACTTGTCCTAATCAGTGTGTGTCACTATTTGGTACTTGTTTCCATCTTGAACTGTTATCAGATGCCTTGTCCGCATACTCATTTATTTGTATCCTATTATTTGGCCAATTGGCTTAATTGTACTTGCTAATCATTCTTATATTGCCTTGTCGGCAAATCTCACTGTTTGATTGGTACTTGTTGCACTTGATTATTATACTTGTTGTACTTGTTGGAGATAGTACTTAGGCTGAGTGCCAATCCTATGCGGAATGCTGGAATACTTGGGACAGGGTCTGCAGTCCACTTAGGTGTCCACAATACATTGAGAAGTCCACTTGGGTATCCATAGTGAGCTATATAATCCATATGGGCTCACCAATTGTTTGCCAAGTTGTCAGCTTTAGGAGTACTTGTTTGATTGGTATAAGGAGATTCTGATATGCAGGTTCATTC
This sequence comes from Jacaranda copaia, assembly GCA_014898725.1. NCBI lineage: Eukaryota > Viridiplantae > Streptophyta > Magnoliopsida > Lamiales > Bignoniaceae > Jacaranda > Jacaranda copaia. The sequence continues at coordinate 352,361 of JACGDI010005412.1, read as the reverse complement.
TAATTTGTTAGACTGCATATTTCATTCGGGTTTGTTTTCTTCCGATTGTACTCAAATTGTTTGGGTTTCCTCTTGGAGTACTAAGGACGATGTAGCTTTTTGGTCTAAAATGGGCTATTGTACGTGCCAGACTAGCAGTTTATATTTCTTCCCCAACTGTGATCGATTGAGACGCTCTATACCTCTCGAGCAAGATTGGTTGAGATGATCCCGGGCAATTCAAGCCAACAATTACAACCCCAAGCTAGTACCTACTAAAAGTCTTGAATTTGACATTGTTTGTTTTCAGACTTTTCATTGTCTGCATACTAAACTTGTTACTGATTGTTCTTGCTTGTTTTTGATATGTCTCTGACGATATATTGGATTGATTTTTCCCAACAAATCCCCATTATTTCTCACCAAGAATATCCCTCACTAAGTCCTTTGGACTTACCCACCCATACTTTTCATGTTTCTCATACAGGATGAAGTGATGAATATGGATCTCTAGCTTAGGCTGAAGAAGATATACAATCTATAATTGAATAAGTGCTTATGTGTATGTATAGGATCTCTTAAATGCTAAGCGTGGAGTAGAGATATCGTGAAATGTTAAGTTTGTTATTAAGGATCTAAAGCATGTATAAACTCTGTTAGGCATGTCAGGTATTGATCTACAGTATGTATATTGTGTTCTGTTGTGATTGCTAGGTTGGAATTTGCTACTGCTTCGGATAAGTTAAGTTTGAAAAAGTTCGTTACGGGCTTATTGGTTATATTATGAATTGTATTTTAAGTTCAAGCTGAAGTGGTGCATAGGCTTATGTGCTATCCCATGAGGGGGCGCTGCAGTATTAAATTAATTAAATTTACTTATTAGTTAAATGATGTATTAGTTATATGTAATATTTAATGTACTAATTAAATATTATATTTATTCATGTAATAAATAAATTAAGATTGTTTAATTTGATATAATAAATAAATTAATCTTCCTCGAATAATATTGTTAATTAAATATTAATCTTCATATTTATTTAAAATTATAATAAAAAATGTCATTATAGGTGACACTTGTGTAATAATCTATTAAGTTTAATAAATTAATATTGAAATGCTAGCCTCAAATAACGTATCAAGTAAATCCTTTTTATTAGGGATAGGGTATTTAATCCATTTTAAGACTTTATTTAAAGATTTATAATTTATAACTAATCTAGGGGGACCATGCTCTTGTTCATTATGCTTACTAACATAAAAGGCAATGCAAGACCAAGGAGACTTGGTTGGTTTAATTATACCTTTCTGTAGCAAAGACTCAATTTCCTTCTTGCAGTAGACAAGATACTTAGAATTCATTTGGCATGGTCTAGCCTTAGTTGGGATATTCCCATCAAAGTTATCTTCATAAGGAAGATCAACAATATGCTTTTTCCTATTCCAAAAAGCATTAGGGTGTTCATTATACACAGACAAAGAAAATTGATTTTCAAGAAAAGAAATTTTTTTGATATAATAAATAATTAATCTTCCTCAAATAATATTTTCCATTAAATATTAATCTTCATATTTATTTAAAATTATAATAAAAAATTTCATTATAGCTAATACTTGTGTAATAATCTATTAAGTTTAATAAATTAATATTGATATGCTTAAAGTAATTGTTGAGAGAATTAATTAAATTTAAGTAAAATTATTTGATTATAACTAATGAATTTATTTAGTAAATAATTTATTAATTAAATAATATGTTAAAGTAATTAAATAACTTATTAATTTAATTTATTTAATTAACTTGTTATGTATATATTAATTATGTTTCATATTTTACATATAATTAAACATTACATTTATTTATTTATTCAATAAATAATTTAAGATGATGTAATTTCTGATAATATTGTAGATCCAATCCTCCTTCATAAGATTCTGTCCTCTTATGGTATCAGAGCCATGGTGTATAGGTTGTATTTAATCTCCGGTTGTTTAACACTTTTCTTATAAAATGAATTTTTTAAAAGAAAAATCTTCTTCAGTTAAAAATTCTAGTTTGGAAGAAATGAATCTTCCAGAAAATATTGATCTTCTTAATAAATTGATCATTCCTAAAGTGGATCCAAAGGTAATTTATCAATTGGGTACTTTTGAAAAAATTAATTTAAAACAAATTGTTAAAACCATTGGGAGTCTATTCCTCTTAATAAAGATAATATTTCTTTATAGTTATTGCATAGATCTGATATTGATAAGTATAGATCTTATTATAGATTTTTTCATATTGGTTTAATTCAAGTTGCTTTTAAACCATTTACCCTTGATAATTTACTTGATAGTTTTGTTGTAATTTTGCATGATGCTCATAATTTAAATTGGAAGGGTGTTTGGGTATTGAGTTTAGGCTATATGAGTTGGCTAATTAAATTTTTGAGTAATATTTTCTTTAGTTTCAACTTTAGGTTAAGTTTTGTGAATTCATTTGTAGATCCAATCCTCCTTCATAAAATCATGCCTCCTTATGGTCATATTTCACTCATTACAAATACATATGTGCACACACATCATCCAACTTTAAAAATACATACATATAATATATTAAAAAATTACTTTCACCCTACAAACCCAACAAAAAAGTAACTAATTTAATATCAACAGTGAAGTTTGTCTCTCCCCAAAATATAATAAAATGAATAACTCATTCTCAAATTATTTGTCATATTTTTTCAAAATAAAAAGAAAAACATGGCACATTCTTCAAATTTTCTCCCAAAAATCCATCCCCCCAAAATTTTTTCTAGAAAATTGCCAAAACATAGAGGAACAGGTGTGTTTTGGGAGAATGTGAAAGTTATGTTTTGGTATATTTGTTTGTGTTTTAGGAAAGACATTTCTTACTGTAGCACTTAAATCAATATATATATATATATATATTTTATTTTTAGGGGGTGAAAATGGCATTGAGTGCTTTTTTATCGTTAGAATAATATTAAAATATATATAATGTAAATATATATATAACAAATGTATGTATATATTGAAACATGAAAATTTCGGAAGGAAAATGAGAATATATTTGGTTATATTTTCTCAAAATAATTTTATTATGGGGAAACATAACCAAGCATTCCGGGTGTGTTTTTATAATTTAGCTTGATCTTAAAATAATTGAAACATGAGAGCACTTGTCAAATCAAGTTATATAATTCTATTTACAATTTCACTTTCGAATAAGTATGTGTCATTTTTTCACACAAAAAAATTACATTTAAAACTTAGTTTAATGTGATAAAAATGTTTCTTTAAAAATTAGCTAGGGCATTTAAATTTAGAGATTTTTGCAAGAAATATTTAACAATTTAATTATTATATTCTGCTTATATATTGTGAGAGAATAAAGGCCAACGGAATGAAACCAATTTTTGGAGCTAATTTTATTATTCCAGCCCAAATTAATAAAAAAATGTTAGCGGCAATTGTTAGCTGGGAATCCAAACTGGGAGTTTATTTTGACTAAAAATTAGTGCGTTAGCTGGGAATCGATCTTGGGAATACCTGCTTCGTTGATGGAAATTCTTGCTGCATTGAGTCTTATTGTTTTGCTGACGGGGAATTCGAACTTAGTACCTTTGGGCAATAGGAATTTTACTGCAAATTGTGGACACTTCACTAAAATTTACTCCAAGCCAAGTGGTGATTTAATTTTGGATTTCAACCATTCAACAATTCGGTTTGGATTTAATTGCAAATGGTGAAGCACCAAATTTCTCTCTGGCTTCTCTCTTCCCTTTCATCGATTTTTCTCCTAACTACATCTCTTCGTTCGCTCTCAATTGGATCTCTACCAGCTTCACTCGCCTTACCTCCGCCATGCTGTCGTCTTGGGCGGTTGGCTGTGGGGCACTCACTTTTTCCTCATTTCTTTAAAACCCTACTTCTGCTAAGGTTTATGGCATATGTCTTTCGATTCAATTTTTAAGAGATCTGTGATAACCCAGGATAAAAACCAAAGTTTCCCACTCAATCGTAGGATTAAGACTAAGTTTTCTAACCCCAATCGTTAAATTAAGAAAAACAAGACCATTGGATCAGCCCAAGATCAAGGGCCTGGAATAAAACACTCTAAATCATTGGCCAACACTCCATTTGAAAGCCCAAATTGCACTGAAACTAACTAATCTAATCAGATGCTGCTATCTAGCTGCGAGAATCTTGCTACCGTTTAGCATCTGTAACAGATTTAGTTAAGTCATTTGTCTTTGTGTTAAGAGGTTACTATATATGTACTTGGCATTTAGTAGAAATATATGTGGATTGCTGCATTTTTTCTTCTAGTACTCCATCTTTTCTGCAATTATTTTCATTCTTGATTTCCAATTCTTCCCAACCCCTATTCTTCTTACTTAGACCTTACATCTGGTATCAAAGCCATTCGTTCCTCGGATGGCCTGATTAAGATGACAGAAGCTACAAGGTGAAGGATTTACTTGATAATCAAAAGAGATAGGAAGTATTGTTGGTTGAGGAGAGAGCCTTAAGAGACGCCAGAGAAAGGCACACGCAGGAACAATTTGAAGAAACCATGAGTGTGCAGTATGGTTTACAAAACTCTTTACTATCCATGGAAAATAAACAAAAAATGATGCGGCAACAACTACTATTGACAGCTAAATAGATGCAACAGCACAATAAAAGTAAATCACTCCTAGGATAAGGATTGTATGCTGCAGCAAAAAAGTAGTTATCTTCCTAACCTCGAGCTAGAACTTCGACAGTTTCAAAACATGTCTCTGCAGGAAATGAAAGAGGATATACACCTTTTCCTAGGCTGGAATTCCCTCATTTTGATAGAGAAGCACCCAAGACACGGATCAAGAAATGCCAACGATATTTTCAAGTGGTGAACACCTTTTTAAAGAGCAAAAAATGTTGTTAGAATCCACTCATATAAAAGGGAAAGTTGAAATGTGGTACCAAAGTCACATAGAAGACAAGGACTTACCTACATGGCCATAATTCATAAAAGTTGTTCTTGCTAGATTTGATGACATAGAACCAAAGCTAGTGCTACCGGAGTTTAAAAAGCTTTGTCAAACAAGCACAATCTCACAGTACTTAGAAAGATTTGAAAACCTTAGATCAAACTTACTCTTTCTTAACAAAGACTACCCGGAGCTTATTTCAGCCAAGGCAATGTGCAAGCTATTCAAAAAGGGAGCTCATAGCTTATTTGGTCAGTTGTTCTCAATAACAACTATACTAGTGCCACAAGAAAGCCAACATCTGAATCTGAAAAAATTGTTAGGGTCATTTAATGATGTTTTTGAAGAGCCTACTTCCCTACCACCCTCTAGAAGTATTGAACACCAAATACCCCTCATACCACATGTACCTAAGAAACAAACCCCCTATAGATATTCCTATGCCCAAGAAAATGAAATAGAAAATTTAATTAAGAGAATGTTAGAGGCTAGAATAATCAGACCAACCAAAGCCCTTTTGCTTCCCCTGTTCTGCTAGTTAAAAAAAAAAAAGATGGAACTTGGAGATTGTGCATTAACTATACGTATCTTAACAGTTTAACTATAAAACACAATTTTCCCATCCCTATAATTGATGAACTTCTTGATGAGCTTCATGGTGCCCAATTTTTCTCTAAAATTGATCTTAGGTCTAGTTATTTCCAAATGAGAATGAAGAAAGAGGATTTTTACAAAACTAGTCTTGTGACTCATCATGCATGGACACTGTGAATTCCTAGTAATGCCTTTTGGCCTTTGTAATGTTCCTTCCACCTTCCAAGTCCTATATGGTTATCCCCCTACCCACATTCCCTTGGGTCCATATACACACACAGCATACACAAAAGTCACAAAATTGATACAAGAATAAGTCAACATGATACAAGATTTAAAGGAAAAATTGTTGGCTGCACAAAACTGCGTGAAACATTTTGCTAATAAACATAGATTAGAAAGAAAGCTTTCAGTGGGTATATTTGAAGTTACAACCCTATCGACAAAATAGTGTCACCTTGTGAAGGCATCTCAAGCTCACACCTAAGTACTATAGGCCGTACACAATCTTAGAGAAAATTGGAGAGGTTGCGTACAAGTTAAACTTGCCTCCAGGGAGCCAGATCCACCCAGTGTTCCACGTCTCCTTGTTGAAGCCAAAGATTGGAAGCAAGCATACACCATCGTAGATGCTACATGCACAAGGTGAGAATGGCGAGTTCAAAGTATACCTGGTAGCCATTCTTGACAAGAGATTCATACCTCTCAACAACGTCACTATCCCTCACATCTTAGTTCAATGGGTACATTCCGGCAATGAGAGAGCTACGTAGGAGGATTTTTTGGACATTAGGGCACTCTTTCCCCAATTTGATCCTTGGGGACAAGGATCCTCTTAAGGGGGAGTGATGTGATGACCCTGGACAAGAACTCAGGTTTCCTGCTCAGCCATGGGAGTAGGATTAAGTTTTCTAATCGCAATCATCAAATTAAGGAGAACAAGACTGTTGGATCAGCCCAAGATTAAGGGCCTAGAATAAAATACCCCAAACCATCCACCCAAACTCCGTTTGAAGGCCCATATTGCATTAGAACTAACTAATCAGATGCTGCCATCTAACTGCAAGAATCTTACTGCCGTTTAGTATCTGTAACGAATTTTGTTTGGTCATTTGTATTTTGTGTTGGGAGGCTACTGTATATGTACTTGGCATTTAGTAGAAATATATATCAATTTGCAGCGTTTTTTCTTTTAATACTTCCATCTTTTCTGCAATTATTTTCATTCTTGGTTTCAAATTCTTTCCCAACCCCTATTCTTCTCACTCAGCCCTTACAAGATCTTTCGCAGGGGTCGCCAGCCCTAACGGCGACGAGCCACTTGCAAAATCGAACGAACCCATCTTCCTCAATATATCCAGCCAGCGTTTTGGTCGAATCAGTGATTGGGAGGGCGAAAGGGCTGTCATTTTGACCAATGAAGAGGTCAGCGAGCCTGTGGATCCTCTCAGATTTACGCTTGTAGGAAATTTTCGTATGGGTTGCCGAATTCCTTGCAATTACAACCTTACTTGACAAGCTGAAGCTTTCCGGGCGCTTATCTATTCGCGCATTCAACTAGAAACATGTGCTCATTTTCCGTCAAATTGCGTCTGATTACTCTTCTCTCTGGATGAAATGTGAATGCCTCGTGGATGGCTTGCCTATGCAATTGCTGAAATGGACCTGATTTCGATGGGCGTTTTGAATCCTCCATGACTCCGGTATGGGTATGGTTTGCTGAGCTCCCTCCTCACTTGTACAATCGAAAAACACTATATATTCTTGGTCAATTTTTGGGGAATCCACTGAAATTAGATTAACACACCAAGGACCGTTCTAGGCTTAGCTTTGCTAGAGTGTGCATTGAAATTGATTTGAATGTCCCTCTGCCGGAAGAAATTAATCTGGTTCAGGATGCTAAACTGAAAAAGATTCCAGTGGTGTTTGAGAAGATCCCTAAATATTGTACACAATGCAGCCACGTCGGACATGGTATTGAGCAGTGTTATGTTAAGGGCTGATGCTGCAAAGAGTTGAACGATCCGGAAGTCCGGTGGATTGAGTTGATATTGGGCTTGAGTTCTGCAACAAGAACAAAAGTGAACTAGCCGGAGTTGCCCCGGCTAAGGCTCTCCGACGCTCAAGTTAGGTTTCCGGTCAGATGAAGAGTGTATAGAGTGCATGTAGTAAAACAGTAAAATTGCAATACCTTGAGCGTGGCAGTGTCGGCTTCATTTATCATCTGGTAGGAGCATCAATTTACCCAAGTGTCCTTGTCAGGTACACTTGGGCTTTTCTCATAACCGGGGCATGATAGTCATTTATGCCCAGATCTCGGGGCTGAGCCACGTGGCATGATCTCCTGTTTTCCTGGGTAGTACCAGCAGTAGGAGCGCGCCTCTGCCAGAGTTGTCAGAGTTGGTAGGAGCGGTTACATCCGTACGCAGTAGTCACATCTGCCACCACGTGTGATCATTACATAAAGATTCAACTTGTCCCATCTGCAACTGGGGGTCGATTCATGTCGACCGCTCCTAGACGATGAGTTCGTGAACGGCCTCCAGGTCGATGCGAGTCGACCGCGCGGCTTACTATATAGGGTCGATACTAGTCGACCAATCCAACTTCGCCACTGGGCTATCGTCACTAGACTGTGGAAGTTGCCCTCATGTCGATACGGGTCGACTACGGGACTTCTTATATGAGGTCAATACGAGTCGACTAAAGTGACTTGCCTCTGGGCTTAGTGGGAGCTGGATCCTCTGATCTTGGGCCTGTTGGGCCTGCTGAATTATATCGTTTAACATTGGATCTCGTGAGCTGTGTGTTTTGTAAAAAGAAGCCTGTTGGGCCTGTTGGGCTATCCCATATCAAGGGCAATGCTTCCAGACCAGCGTAAGGAGGAAGTTTCAAAGGCCACCTCGTTCTGATGCTAATGGTACCAAAGGAAAGGGTAAAGCACCAATTGCATCAGAGACTGATGAAGGACCCAGTGGTGTGAATCAATCCAGAAAGGAAGCTCTGATTCAAAATCCAATTGAGGTGAGGACTCATTTGCTGCTTTAATTGATAAAGCTTTTGTTAAAGTTAGTTCCAAGAAACATAGAAAGAATTGTGTTAATGAACCGTGTGTGAATGTTGAGAATAATGGAGAAGTGCAAAATGATTAAACTGACATATGGGAAATACCGTGCTTGATAAATCTGGTGTTAAGGATTCTGCCGAAAATGCAATGATGCGTTGTGACAAAGTAGATAATGGGAAAAACTCTGATTATGATGTTGTTGATGCCTGTGATGACACTAGCAATGATGCTGATTTGAGAAATTCCTTGGTTAGCTCAAATGAGGTTTTAAACAACCAGCCCTTCTGTATTGATGCCAATAGTGTTTGTTATCATGGCCTTAATAGGCTGTTTGATGAAGGATTGGGGGTCAATGACCTTGCTCCTTCTATTCTTTAGCTCCTTCCACCCTCTTACATTCCTTCTTCGAACTTCGTTCCCTCTTCTCCTTCCCATCCCATTTCTTCATCAAACTCTCCATCCTATCACCCTCCTTACCTTTCTCCCCAGATTGCCACTCCAATACAAGTCCTATATGCATCACCTAACCTCAATGAGGACCCGGGCTTTAATCCTTCTTCACACTTGTCTACTGAGGATATCTTCCAGGGTGCCATCAACTTCCCTAGAGCAAAATCTGAGGATAAATAGTTTAATTTTGAAATGAAATCTCGTGGTAGGAGAAAATCTAAGAGACTTAAAAACAAGTATCGTTGATGCTGAATGTATACTGATTATTGGTCAGTATTGCGTTTTTAGCTTTTGTTTATGATGAGTTTTGGATTAAATCTTATTTTGAGAACCTTTTGGCTGGAACGGAAAAAAGAGTGGTACTGAATTCTGTTTTGATGTGTTGGGCAGTTGGTCTCCTTGCTGATTTGGGGACTGTTTTTGGATGCTACTCTTTAAGCTTTTTCTGCTCATTTGGATGTTGGAACTTGCTGTCATGTCTGGTTGTTTTGATTGAATCTTGCTGCTGCTATTTTGCTGCCGCCTGGAAGTGCTGTTTTGGGTTTTAAACTGCTTGCTTGAGAGTGTCATTTAGGCTTGAAAGTGCAGTAGTTTGCTGCTGCTTTTTGGTTTGATTGATTGTAGTTACTGCATTAATTCACTTAATGATGTTTTGTGGCAAGATTTTTTGGTCATGCATCTCAATGTGTTCAGTGTGATTGTTGGCTAGAATGGAGATTTTGTGTGCAGAGCAGATTGCATTTTATGCTCTTACAATGGTTGCTGCGGGCCTCCAGATTTTACTTACTTGGCTTCAGAACTTAGATGGATTTTGCGACTCTTTGATTTTGCTGGAATGTTATTTTGTCTGAAATCTGAAGACCAGATGCACAAAGTGTGCTGAGTCTCTGCTGCTGTCCAGATTCCTTTTTGCAGCAAATTTTCAGAATCTATTAGAGGATTGGATTTGCCAATGCAGAACTTGAGTTTTTGTTCCTGTCCTTTGCTGCTATGGAACGAGTCCTGGTGGGCTGGAATTCTACTTGGGCTACTGCTATTGGATTTGCATGTGTTTCGGTTTTGATTCCTTATCTTTGCCGCTGCGGGGCTCAAATCACAGGTTGCTGTATTTTGCATCATTTTTGGCAGAAATCAGCTGTCAGTTTTGCTGGGAGCTTGCTGAAATTGGCTGTTAAAAGGCTTGATGTGGAGCGTGGATACAGTTGATTCAATGAACTTTGAATCTGTTTTGCTGTTAATAGGCTAGATTGTGGCTTCAATCAGTGCGGCTGTTTTTGCTTAAGTTCCATATTTTGCTTTCAATCAGGTCTCTTGGGGCACCCAGAGTCTGTGTTTGAATTTGTGTGGTTGCTTATGATAAAGAATGTTGCTGCTGGAATGTGCTAAATTGGCACCCACCCAGGTTTTTGTCAATTTTTGTTGTTGTGGGTCTCGAGGTTGTGTCAGGGTTAGGACGCCAGGGAGTCTCCTTATTTGATTTTGTCTGCTTCCGCATGAATTCGATCTTGGCTCTTAATTTCGGTGCTTATGCTGAATTTTGCTATAGCTATAGCGGGGATTTGAAACCTGATCCAGGTTGGACGCTTTAAAAATTTGGTTGACATAATGCTTTTGTGGGGGGGTTGACGCTTATGCTTGTGTCTCTGGCGACATTAATTGGGTGTAAGTATTCAATATAAGAATCGTAAATGGGCCGTTTTGGTTTCAATTTTGCGGCTTAATGTGGGTGAGAATTGGATTGATGCTGGGTAACATTGATATTGCAACACTGAATTGGGAAATTGCAATCTGGCAGGACGCTTAATTCTTCTTGGGTTGAAAACCCGGCGGCAAGCAAATCAGCCCTTTGCTCAACCTTTCCGTGATGGACTGGGCCCCGAAATTTGATTTGGAAGGCTTATCACATTTGGGCCTTTAATTTGCTATTAGCAAATGTCTCTCTCTTAATTTTAATTTGTTTTCAGTGATTTTGTAAGGGAAGTTTGCACTTCCTTATTTATGGTTTTTTGCTCAAAAATTAATTTAAAAAAATTTCTCTAGGGGAGATTAGAATTAATTATAAATATTGCAAGCGAAGTAAGTACTTCCTTGTTTAGTTTTCTGCTCAAATACTCTCTAATGTTTTTTTCATTGCTAATATATCATGAATCTATTTCGAGTGAAAAAAAAACAAAAAAAAAGGATCAAATTTTGATTGGCTAGCCTTTAAATCTGCTACAATTTTGCTGGACTGAGCTGGTGAAATTGAATCAAATTGAGAAAGTTAAATTGGGCTTTATGTGGACCTATTTGAAAGTATACTAATTGAAGCGAGGTGCCCGAATCTTTCGGTCTTGAACCCAACATCGTGCAAACCATCCAATTGCTCAATCCTTTGGGATGGACTAGCCCACGAATTTATCTGGGTCATTCGCGTACTGTTAGCTAATGTTTCTCTTTTAATTTTATTTTATGCTTAATTTTATCGTAAGGGAAGTACTTTTTTATTTAAATTCACTCAAACAATATCACTCTGTAATTTTTATTGGCATTTAATATATTCTGAATCTTATTTATAAATCAAAATTACATAAAATTGGTAAGCAAAGAAATTGTTACTATGCTCAAGCCCATTTCTTAAAAGAGATTAGTTCAAACCCGTCAAGAAAGTCCAATTTACTAATTAGAGCATGTCTATGATGAGGTATGCTAACATTTACCTTATATGAAGTATCATTAAATTAAATAATATATATTTTTCTACAATAAGTTATCATTAACTTTACAACAAATTGTAGGTTTGCATTTTAAAATTTTAGTATTTTAAGTGCTTAACAAATATTTTAAAAAATAATAATAAAAAGATATTTTAAAAAATATATTATATTAGATAACATAATTTTATAATTTTGAATCATATATTACAATATTTAAAAAATAAATATATCTAAAATAATGTGGTTAAATAAAATTATCTTTATTTATTAACTAAATTAAAAAATTTAATACAAATATAAAATCTAAAACTATCATCCTAACAATATAATTTAATTTCATATAAGCACTTAATTAATGTTAATCACTTTAAGATAATTCTAATATAGTTTAAATCAGTTTGAACAATATAAATTAATAAATTTTAAATAAATAAAATAAGTAAAAGTAATCATTTTGAATTAATATTTAATAATATATAAAAACATAGATGTATTTAAAATACTTTGTGTAAATTAATATTTAATTTAAAATAAATAAGTAAAAAATTGAAAATAGTAGAGAGAAAAGAAGAAAAAGAAAAAGAAAAAATTGATCTTCCTCCACAAGCTTCCCCCCCTCCCCAAACCCAACACACACCATCCCACGACTCCCACCCTACCAACCAACCCCACTCCTTTCCCCCCAGCCCACAACCAGCCAGCTGCTCGGCCATGGCTAGAGCTGGCCGGCTGGTCGAGCAGCTGCCATCCACAGCAATCGGAATTGGTTGAGTTGGCGGTGGGGATGGGATTTATATATACATACTTATATATATGTATTTATATAAATGTGTATCTAGTTATATATATAATGTATAGATGTGCATATATATCCGCATATATGTAAATATATATTATTTTAAAATATTTTTGTAGATGGTTTTTGTGATATTTAATTTTTAATTTTTTTTATTTTTAATCTTTTAGTGAGGATTAAATGAATATTTCGTATTCTATGATTTTTTAATAAATAGATCGAGTTTAGGAATTTTTTTTCATAAATAGGTAACAATTTCTGTCAAAATTTTAAACAAAAAATTGAATGAAAAACTAAAATTGTTTAAAAAAAAGCCCAAATAATCAATTAATTCACCATAAATTTAGTCAAACCTATTTGTTTTTTAAATGACATGCCAACTCAAAAATAATCCACTATACATTTGTTAAATGTCAACCCTTAAAAGAATTCCAATTCAACATATAATTCACAAAAAAAAATTGGAATGTCAAATTCTATTATGAAATTAGCCCAATTAAGCAATTCTTACACTTCAAATTTATTCAAGCCCAATTCCTATAATAAGGCAAAACTCAAATTAAGACCTTGGTGAAGTCCAATTATAAAACTAAGTTAAGCCCCGAGTAACAACTCCTTTGAATTATTGTGAAACCCATTTCTTGAACTAAAGCCCAATTCATAAAGTATGGGTGCAAAATTAATTTAATTGCCATTTACATTAAGTAATAAAAACAATTGTTACCATTGTGTACAATTGAATTTTGGAGGAACAAATCTCTAGAGGGAAATTTAACCTAACTTGAGTAACCAGACATTTGTTACAATATAATTTATTTTGTAACAAACATTTTCATGTTACAATAAGTCCCCAATTTTGTTACAAATAAACTTTCCTAAATGGTGAAAAATATTATGTGACAAAATGGCATTTTCCATAATGAATATTGATTTACTTACAAAACATAAAAAATCAAACGTAACAAATTTAAGTTCAAGGTGACAAGATTTATATTTTTTTTACTCAAGATAAGTATTTTAGTAACAAAAATTCAATTTTGTTACGATAAATACAACATTTGCAACAAAATTTACCTTCATTACAAAAAATTTTGTTACATGAAATGCAATTTGTTATAGTGAAATTAAGGTACGAAGTCCTTGAATTGGCGTTATTTTTTTCAAATCAAATTTAAGGAGATCCAAGAATTCTTCGCAGAGTTTCTTAAATTCAATATTATATTTGAAATGAAAGAATCAGATGATTAGATTAGAGATTGAATTCATAGTTAATAGATTTTAATTTTATTTTATTTGTATGATTTTTCTTGTCATTTAATTTTTTAAATCAAAATTTGCGCTTATATTTGCATTTATCTTTAAAGATGACCTTAGTTGACGTGATAGTTGTCCAAAAAAGTGAACCTAGTGGAAGGAAAAGGCAAAGTAGCTATACAAAGAAGTAAATACTTCATATCTTCAATTTTGAACTGCATTTATTGTTAAGCGTACTTCCATTGTCCAAATTTATACCTATCTGCAATATTAGTTATATGCAATTGTCTTACAAAATATTTATTCTTATGTGTTTTAGAACTTAGGTCTTGTGTTTTAGAACTTAGATCTTGTGTTTTAAATACAAAATTTGTTCATTTTAATACTTGTGTTCTTCTACATTGAATACTAGATATTTGTATTTTAATACTTGGTCTTTTACGTTAAACACTGGATTCAATCATTTCAGTGCTTATCTCCCCTATTTAAGTACTTAAATTGTTTACTTTAGTCCTAGCTTCTTTTATGTGAAATACTGATATTATGTCCTTAAGTACCTAGTCATCTTATTGTTGAATACTAAAATTGCATAGTTGAGTACTTATATACTGATCTTACAGCACTTTATTGACAATTATTATGTATTTGATTATGTTTTTTTTTTCAATAAACATCCATTTAGAAATGAAATAGAAGAGAACATTCTCTCCACAAGTGAGTCACAATATGATTTAGCATTACAAAGAAATTCAATTAACACTTGGAGTCATTGTATCTATAGAGAGGACCAAATGTTCTAGGATGCTGAAGAGTTTAGAATTAAACTTAAAAACTATGTTGTTGCTACTAAAAAGTCCTTTATATATATGAAAAATGATTCCAAAATGATTATAGCAATTTTTAGTGATGATAATTGCCAATGAAGAATATATGTCTCAAAGCATGAAGCTAACAAACTCTTTGGTATTCAAAAATGCAACTTGGAACATACATTTAATGAGGGTAGTCTTCAAACAAGGTGTCATGGGTTGCTCACTGGAGATGAATGACGACCGTGACTTGAAGAGGTGTTTGGAGCGACAAGGCGTTGTCGCTCACCCGGTAGGGCGAAAATAGCCCATGAGCAGAGACTCTTACAAGGTGGGATTGCAAAATTATTTCGATGGCATACTCTCTAAGTTATGAGAATGCTTCCCACCAAGTTTGAAGCCATTCCGTGTCCGTTTCAGCACGGAACATTAAGGGCGACCGGGAGCGGTCTTTCTGCGCGCGGGCAGCGCAAAGATGCATGGAGCAGAGTGGCTTGGAAAAGAAATTTTGTGAAACTGTTTCAGTGGGGTATTCCTTGGAGTGTGGGGAATGTCTCCACCAAGTTTCACCAGTAGACGGTTCCATTTGGATAGGAAACGGTGAAAACCTTTAGAATGCGGCAGTGCAGTGGCATTGTTGTGATTTTAATATATTGCGAGGGCAATTCCTGTTCCATGGAGAATCGGACGGGGCTGAAACTTGGC
>JACGDI010005412.1:320882-336929 GCA_014898725.1 Jacaranda copaia | reverse complement strand
ATCAAGTCCAATGCTCCGTGCAGGACATACATAAGATGATGGCACATCACATAAACCTTAAACTTACATGTGGCCCTACTCGGGCAAGGCACAAACGAAGGGCGCTACGCCACGGCCTAAGTGCTTCGAGCGAGTGATGAGCACGAGGATTGCGTTGTGGGCGCACAAGCGACCCTTAATGCCGAGATGGAGTGAGATTGCTCCTTTGCCATCGAGAGGTGTACGTAAGGGACCTAAATTGAGGACGTGCATGCTAGCTAGTCGAGGACCGTTAAGGAAACATGCTCAGCGTTCCGAACGCGAGCCTCCGATGATTGTGGGCATTTGGAATAGGCGAGTACGCTAGTACTATGAGGCGTTCTGATGCTTATGCTAGTAAGCTACTGGGCCAAAATGAGGAACGAGTCATGAAAAAGACTCGAGATGGACGTTGGCGGATCGAAGGTTGGGTGGAACGTGAGATGCCATCACGGACAGACGGTCGTTCCGCTGCAAGATAGAGTCCATCCATGATAAAGTGGAAATTCTAGAGTTGATTCTGCTTAGGTTGCTAATGTAGCAAAAGAAAAATTGAGAGTAGAGCCCTATTATCAACCTATTAATGTGATGAAAAATATTCATAGAGAATTTTGCACAGAAATTCCACACCATAGAACCTAGTTGGGTAAGGAAATAACTATGCATGATATTCATGAGGTAAATAAAGGATCCTTTGATAAGTAGAGATGGTATTATAGGACTGTGAAGGACACAAATCCTAGAAGTGATGCAGATTACGAGATTGACCCAGTGATCCTAAAATTTCAGTGATTATTTATATGTTCAATAGCTTGTTTGGTCAGCTTTCTCAATAGATGTAGACCACTGATTCTCTTGGATGGCACTCATATTATAAATAAGTATAAATGATGCTTACTTAGTGCTGTCACCAAGGATCCCAACAGCGATCTATTTACATTAGCATAAGGAATTGTTGATGCAA
The DNA here is from genome assembly GCA_014898725.1 of Jacaranda copaia. Classification (NCBI taxonomy): domain Eukaryota; kingdom Viridiplantae; phylum Streptophyta; class Magnoliopsida; order Lamiales; family Bignoniaceae; genus Jacaranda; species Jacaranda copaia. Next base: position 335,947 of record JACGDI010005412.1, on the reverse strand, counting down.
AAAATGATACAAACTGGGAGTAGTTTGGCTTGAAGTTAAGGAACATTTTATATTCTCATCGTAACACAGGGTTTAAAAGGTTCACTTTTTTCTCTAACCGACATACTGGGCTTCTTAAATCCATCCCCATGATATTTCCTGATAGACATCATGCATACTGTCTGAGATACTAATTGTACAACTTTAGAAAGCAAATAATTTTTTTTTGTATTTTACTGAAAACTATGTTCTGATCTAAATTAATGTCCATGTAATAGTTCAAGAAATATAATGATCATATAATTTCAATTTCAAGTAATGAGAAAGTATCCCATCTACAACAAGAAATATTGGGCATCTATTTTCATAAAAGTTGTATATGCTCTAATAAGACAAGAATATACTCAGTATATAAATAGCATAGGGGAGTCCATGCCTTTTTCTAAAAAATTCACCATGCAGTCAGAACCCTAATGCTGGTTTGGGCAAATTCTTTATTTGCTAGTAATAGATAGGGAGTAATAAACAACAATAAGACAAAATATTAGAATAATTGGGTTAAACCAGCACAATTTATGCCCATTATAGTTATGGTGGATCATATACGCAACAAATCATAGTTATGATGCATGATTAATAAAACGAATGTAGTAAACTTACTGGAGTATTGTGCTCGAAGGAAGATAAGAAACTAGCTATAAATTATATGGCATCTTGTACACTAAAAGTGGAGAAATCTAGTGGTTGGAGCTTTGTGGTTAGTGATCATAACAAATCCCATGTTGTAGATTTATGGAGCCAGAGTTGTTCATATCGGGCATGGCAAGTTAATAGAATGCCTTGCGAGCATGCTTGTGCATGTATTGAGTCTAAGTTACTCATGGTGTATGACTTTACTACTCAATACTAACGGGTTGGGATGTATCAATAGGCCTACAAACTTGTACTTAACCCTATACCTACTTTCGACCTAAACACATTCAAAACAGAGGAAAAACTAGCCATTTATGCATCTCATGTGAGACCTCAACCAAGTCATAGGAGGACACAGAGATTTTCATCTCAAATTGATATTCGAGCAATCAAGTGTAGGCGATGTGGTAGAATCAAGCATAACTATTGTACATGCAAAGAAACTACGACTAGCTAGATTAGCTTGACCTTGCTAATGTAAATGCCTACCATGATGTTGCACATGTACGCTTGCTATACTTTCATGTCATTACTGTGTAACTAATATCTTTTTATTTATTATTAATTTGCAGGAAGAGGATGCATCAAGGGGATACAATTAATGTAAGAAGGACTGCACGATGCTCAAAAACTAATGATAGCTGCTAATTTTTGTTTTTCAAAGGATATGTTAGATCTAGACTATTCTGACTATTTGTAATAATATTAGTTGACTTTTTGTTGGAAAGTTTGTTATTACATGTAATGTAATATATCGCATTTTTTCTATTAACAATGATATTGGATATCCCAAAAAAAGTACCCAATTTAGACATATGTGTACTTCAGAACTACATTTATATGCTAAAACTACAATGGTTATGTACTTATAATCGGGGGTTCAGTATTTATTTTTTCGAAGAACGAGTTTAACCTCAATTTAAGCCATAGAGCAACCCTTGAGTGATATCACATGTTGGAATGGTAAAAGAACATAAAGACCGACATCCCATCACTTGTGGTATCATTCTTACTAGTATAAAGCATTGATGCATCAAGCCAATGAATCATGGCACCTCCCTTATACACCGCTGAACTTATCATCACTAAACGAGTCTTAGGTGCAATATTTCATGGTCTTATGATCGTGTAATGCCCATATTAGGCTGAATGGAGAATGATCCCTCATGCGCTCAAAATGATACTGAAAACCAAAAAAAAAAAAAATACTCAGTTTTGGCACTTATGTACTTCAGCATGGGGTTTATGTACTCACTTTGACTATATTGTGTACTTGTGGTTAGGGATTATGTACTTGCTTTTAACCTAAATTTGATGCATGGAACAACACGTTGGTGACCCTATAACATCATATGCATGATTGTTGAATAAATGGTCATAGCACATGTTGGAATGGTTGAAAATCATTTGTACTAATATAAAGCACTAACACATGAGACAAATGAATCACGATGTCACCCCATACACCACCAAACCTATCATCACCAAATGAGTCTTAAGTGCAATACTTCGTGCTTTTATGAACATACAAAAGTCAAATTAAGCTGAATGGAGAATGATCCCCTATGTGCACAGATGATATGGAAAATTCAGAAAAAAAAAAAAAAAAAAGTACCTAGTTTAGGCACTTATGTACCTAGAAATTAGGTTTATGTACTCACTTTGACAATGTTGTGTACTTGTGATAAAGGGTTATGTACTTGCTTTTCCAAAACCTGGCTTTAACCACAATTTCACGCATGGAACAACATGATGGTAACTCTATAATTTCAAATGCATGATGGAGAACATTCCTCATACACTGAAAATGATATCAAAAATCTAGAAAAAAGTACCCAGTTCGAACACTTATGGACTTGATGATAGGGTTTACATACTCACTTTGTACATATTGTGTACTTGTGGAAAAGGATTCCATACTTGCTTTTCCAAAGGTTAGTTTTAACCTCAAATCAACGTGTGAAACAACACTTTGGTGACCCTATAATTTTAAATGCATGATTTATCGAATATGTGGTCGTGATAGTATGTGTTGGAATGGTTGCGCATAAAAAGAACCACATCCCACCACTTATGGTGTTATTTTTCCTAGTATAAAGCCCTCACGCATAAGGCAAATGAATCACTTCGACATCCCCCTCCTAAACCACCGAACTTATCATCACCAAATGAGTCCTTATGATCATACTTCATAATCTTGTGATCATAAGATGGGTAGGTTAAGCAAAAAGAATAACATTCCCTCATGCACTAAAAATGATATCGAAAATTTGGAAAAAAGTACCCAGTTCTAGCACTTATGCACTTGGGGATAAGGTTTATGTACTCAATTTGTACATGTTGTGTACTTGTGGTAATGGATTTTATACTTGCTTTTCAAAAGGCCGATTTTAACCTTAAATCAATGCATGGAACAACACATTGATGGCTCCATAACTTCAAATGTATATTTGTTGAAAATATTGTCATGATAATACGTGTTAGAATGGTTGGGTACACAAAAATCCACTTCCCAACACTTGTGGTGTCATTCTTCCTAGTATAAAATGTTATGCATGAGGCAAATGAATCACTCCGACACTCCCATCCTCTTCCACCGAGCATATAATCACCAAATTAGTCCTTATGATCATATTTCATTGTGTAATGATCATGAAATGGGCAGATTAGACAGAATGTAGACTATTCCCTCATGTGCTGAGAATGGTACTGAAAATCTAGAAAAAAAATACCCAGTTCCAACACTTATGTACTTGGGGACAGGATTTATATACTCAATTTGTGCATGTTGTGTACTTGTGGTAAAGGATTTTGTACTTGCTTTTCCAAAAGCGGATTTTAACCTCAACGATGCATGGAACAACACATTGGTGATTCCATAAGTTCAAATGCATGATTTGTCGAATATGTGGTACATGTTGGAATAGTTGGAAACCTAAAGACCCACATCCCTATATTAGTGGTGGCATTCTTGCTAATGTAAACCCTTACGCATGAGAATGTATCACTCCGACACCCTATCATACACCACTGAACTTATCATCACCAAATGAGTGCTTATGATCATACTTCATGATTGATGAACATGAAATAGGTAGTAGAGGCAAAATGAAGAATGTTCCCACATGTACTGAGGATGATACCGAAAATCTAGAAAAAAAGAAACCCAATTCCAGTATTTATGTACTTGGGGACAAGGTTTATGTGCTCAATTTATACATGTTGTGTACCTATGGTAAGGGATTCTATGACAAGTTTCATGGTAAACTTACAACTATTTAGGTATTAATGGGATATATTTATCATAATTAATTATTTTTGAGGGATTGGTTTAATAAATTTATTTAAAGTTGAATCTTTTGTCAAAGTTTTGCTTCATTTACATTTTTCTACAATTCCAAACATTTTTCAAATCAGAATCCCATTAAAAAAATGAAGGGGACTCTATTTTTACAATTCAAATATCTCAAATCTAAAGTATAAATGTGGAAAATGATCAATATTACTCTATTACCCACTTGAAATATCTGATTTTTTGGATAAGCTTTTCAATTTTCTGACCAGCTAAAGCAATTTCTAACTTGTGAGAGGTTTTCCATGGAAATAATTGTAAGAGCACTAATTATTTGTTTTAACCTACTGTCTAAATCATGGAAAACTGCTTTTTCCATTAGGCATTCAAACTACTAGGTTAAGAATGGTTTAAATCATAACCTAAACAGAGTTTTCAATACTCTTCATCACTTCCACAAAAGAGTTAGACATGAGTTTAGATGCAATTATAATAATATGCTCACTGTTTCATATATATATATATATATATATATAAATATTGTAATTTGTGAGCATATCAAATAATAATACGAGGGCATAATATCTTGTTGTACCTCAAACTTTCTTTTGCTAAAGTATCTCTAATCCCTCATGCAAAGTAAGAGCATAATTTATCAGAATACTATACCATATATTCAAACTATGTCTCAACATCGATCTAAATCTCATACAATTTTCTAGTTAGTAAATGCATAATAGATTATAGTTACAGTAGCCCTCCTTTCCTACTCAGATCTCCAAACTTCAACAATAATGTTCTCTAGACGTGTTTTGTATTACCGAATCAACCATGAATATTGAAAATACACTAAAACAGCACAAATTAAAGTTTCAAGAAATAGTTGGAAGTCATTATAAGACTAAAGAATGAGTTTATACAAATATTTAGATCACGATAAGAAAGCCGGGGTGTATCACTCATTAGCTATAGTTACTTCGGAAAACATGGAATGTGAACTCCAGCTAGGTAGCAAAAAAGTAAAAAGCCTCCCCAAAAGAAACTCCGTAAGCCAACTCAAGTCTTCACGAACCTTGTTGTGTCAAGGTAATTTTCTATTCCTTCTCTAAGCAGCACCATTCCATTCTAATTTCTATGTGAGTGTAATAGGACTAATTAATGATTATCGTGTAATTCTTGCTTCATCACATAAATCTTCAAATTAATAAAAAAATTATTCATGCTTTTGGTCGAACCTCAAAGCTGTATCAATTTGCTTCATAAACTCTAATATATTCCAACATTGTAAATGCATGAGATGTCAGATATATTAAAAGCACATGAAATACTTTTTAAATATAATGAAATGTGAAACTCTAGAGTAACCATCATCGATATCAATCCAAAACAACTATAAAAATTCAATATAATGAAGCCTCAGCTTTATAGTCCTCAAATAGGCTTGTGAATAGGTAGGGTGTTACCCTACTCAGGCCCAAAATATCATAATTATACCTATACTCGTACTTATTAAAAATAATATAATAGATATAAGTATGGTCTATATCCATAAATTACTCATGTACCCATACCCAAAAATTACTCATTACTTTATGCTTAAATTTAATCTATAAACCTAAAAATTGTCTATACCAAAATCAAATTTGTATTAATGATATACTTTTTATATATAAAAATTACAAATATGTGAATGAACAGTAACAATTAAATAATTTTTTTCATTAAAAATTAAACTAAATTAATAAAGTTAATATATTGGGATAGCAATTTTTTTAAAAAAAAATTGGAATAGCAATACCAACAGTTGAACATTTTTCGTTAATAAAATTAATAATTGAATAAATATTTTTTTATAAAAACAGTTCATAAAATTAATTTTGCTAATGAATAAACTTTGTTAATAAAAATTTTATTAATGAATGAAAATTTGAAAATAAAAATAAACTAATTTAAATTTAATGATTAAATTAAATTAAATATAGAAAAAGATTTTTTTAATTTTTTTTGTTACCATATGTCAAATAATATTTTTGGTATATATTGAGAAAATTAGTATATACATAAAAAACATAAGTCCAATAAACTAGACCCAATGGATCTTGGATTAGATAGGTAGGATAGAGTTAGAGTCTCATCCTTTTGGGTATCATAGGGTATGGTAGAATATAGAGTATTTTTGTCTGAGTGTTGTAGGGTATGGATGTGGGTATGGCATCAGATAGGGTGATACCCCACTCATTTTGTCGCACCCCAAAATAATTATTAAACCATGTATACTAGAAGCATGAAACATTCCCAAATAATTAAACTAACAATCCAAAATTATAAGGTTAAATAAGAACTCATCCAATTCCTAGCAAACTCGTAACATAAAACTCAAAGTATCAAAATATTTTCGGAACTAAACACAATAAAATCCATGACAAATAAAACAAAGCTAATGAACTTAATAAAAATTATACTAGTCTATTGAAATCCAAAACTACATCATCACCCTTGATTCTCATCATATGCAGGATCCACCTCCTCACTAAAACTAGAATCTACGTCTGTCAGAAGGAAGTTAGTAAAAAGAAAAGAGTGTGAGCAAAAGACTTAATGAGTGCCAAATGTGTGTAAAGTGAGCTCTTTGGATTAAAATTATTTTGTAAAGTGGAAATTTTTAAGTAATATAAGTGAGATTTAAAAAATAGTCTAGCAATAACAATCGAGGAATTTATAAACGATCAAGCAGTAACCAGTCAAAATTTTATTTAAAGATTTCATAGACTATCAACTTAAATACAATGATCAGTCAGTTTTGCTGTAGTCAGTCAACTTTATGGCTCCCACCGTAACAGTCTTTTATTGCTCCAAGCAAAGTGCAACCTTACCAAAACAGCGGCCGATCGTCTCCAAGAATCCTACGACCCACCTCAGCCATAAACAACTTCTGTTGTGCGCTGGGGAGATTAAACCATGGGAGTTTAGGGTTCAACTAGCTAGCCTGCTGCTGTCCAGTGAAGTCCCTCGCACACCCAAACCAAATTAGATCCAACTAACAGTAACAATAATAGTAATTCTAGTAGTTTAGTTGATCATCAAATTTAATTTGTTAGTCTAGAAACATAAGAAAAATCATAAAAGCATGGATTTTCATTTATCTAGAATTAAGACAATAGAAAAATATTTCTTTTATCCAGAAATAAAATAAGATAACTATTTCTTTTTGTCTAGCAATAAAACAAGAAAAGAAAATTAAAAAAAAATTCTATTTGGTTCGCAATGGAATACATATAAAGTGCAGTGTTTCTTGAAAATAAGTTATGAGTAAATGGTAAATAGCATATATCCTTCTGGGTTTTGAAACATATTATCGTATAATATATAGGTTTAGACACTCACCTTTGAAATCAATCCTAGACTTCAAACTCCTATCTCAAAATCAATCGTATCAACAACTAAGTTACTTGATTCATTTATTAAATATTTCAATTACTAATTTAACTGACAATCAAGACAAAACTCATTAAGACTAGCATTATGGGTATTATAAGCCAGTAATACCTTAAACCCAATAATCCTAAAATTTTCATCAATATACTAAAAGCCACACGTCATTAACAATCTAACCAAGCCCACTTGGATATTACATTCCAGAGCAAGTGATATCTTAATAAGCACTTTCAAACAAGCCTGACATTGATTTATAATGACCACGACCATCCCTTTTCTATTTTCAGTTTATTATCTACATGTATACATATATATAACACAAACATACTAGATAATTAAAATTGGTTGAATGTAAAATTCAAATTTGCTTATCCTTTAGTCAAAATTGACGGCTCCATAAGAAAATAAAATCTAATTGCCAATTTTCCAATTACCCAACACGTCTACGACTACAAAAAATTGGAATTGGTTGCATGCAAAATTAAAAATTGCTCCTCCCCCAATGAAAATTGACGGTTGAAAAATGAAAATATGTTGATTGAAATTTTAAAATTGTCCTAATATGGTCAACATTTGCAAGTTCATCAGTATTATCTAATAGAAAGGAAAAGAACCAAATTTTAAGCTATATTTTGAGGATTTTCAAAACTAAGAACAAGGAATAGATTCAAGGCTAAATAATAAAAAAAATTCTAGTCCAAAGGAACAAAAGAGAAAGAAACAAAATTTTTATGAGTATATAAACTAATATGGAATGCAGAAATTAAAGGAATTAACACACTTCCGCGGCAGAGGAATGAAAAATAGAAAAAGAAAAACTGACCGGCTTCCCTTTCTTCATTCTCTTTGACTCTGTTCTTCCGTTCCCCCATTTCTCTCTCTCTCTCTCTCTCTCTCTCTCTCTCTCTCTCTCTCTCTCTCTCTCTCTCTCTCTCTCTCTCTCTCTCTCTCTCTCTCTCTCTCTCTCTCTCTCTCGATTTATTGATTGATTGAGTGGCGAGGATTTTAGATGGTGGGGACTATATGTATTTATGGGATAAGTTTTATTTCATCTGAAACTCTAATTATTAAACCCCTAAGAATAGGATAACTCTATAATTAATCTAACCACGTTATCTAAATTCCTATAATTTTAATATAAGAAAATTATAATATTATTTTTTTTATTTTTGTTTTATCAAATATATGTGTGTGTGATCTTCTAATTGATATAACCATAATAAATAAATTTAACAAAATTATGGATATGTATAGGATAAAGTAATTATGAAATTCTAAGGAATTACACATTTATAGGCCCATCCTTGAATGGTTCCAATGTGAACTCTTAATGCAGTCATAACAAACAATATATATTGACTATGGTATGTTTCAAAGGGTCTTTGCATGTTGGGCAAATCTAATTTGAATTGAAAGACATGATATACTTTCAATTAAGAATATTGGAATTTTTTTTAATAAAATGTAACATATTAGTGTTCACACAAATTTCGAGTTTGTAAAAAGAATTACAAAACAAGAAAAATATAGACAAATCCAATATTTGGTTTAAATAATAAGTGGTTACAATCTCTAGAAATATCTCTGTAATTGAAGACTAATCCTCTATTCTTCTCCTTCAAATTTGATTCAAGGGCTTGATGCTTGTTCTTGAATTGGATGCACAATTCCCTCCTAGATTTGCGGATGAAATCATGAACTTCCTTGAAATCAAGTATTTATTTTGATATCAAGGTTTTCATAATTTGGTTGCTCTTGAAGAAGATGTAGAATCCTCGTGGTTGTAGCACTTCTTCATAGCAATAGCTCGAACTTGAGAACTTGATAATTGAATTTCTTGATGAATTTCTTGATATGTGGTATGCCTTCCAACACCCCTTTTTATAGGCACAAATTAGGGTTTGATAACTTGAAACTTGAGTCTCCTCTTGGGCCTGAACATCACTTGAGATGAGCTTAATTAACTAATAGGTCTTATTTATTTTGGCCCATTTAGCTAATTCAAAATAAAAATTTTATAATTCATTTTGGATTAGCTCATTTTATAAAGCCCAAATTTGTTATGAACTTTAATTTGAGACCCAATTTAATAGCCAATTTAATTGGGCTATCAAATGATAATTTATTCCAATAAAATTTTGATGCCAACAAATGCCCCCACTTCAAAATCCAACGAACAACGTGCCAAATGAGAGATGAGATTTAAAGTATTCTTCATCATATAAAATGTATGGACCATAATTTGAGAAACCCATAAACTCAATGATTTCCTCAATAGAATGAAAAATCAAACTTCATTAGAAAAGCACAAACTTATGTCATTATGGACTTTCGAGGATTTGCTCTTCTATGTATCATTTTACCCAACAAAACCTCTCTCCTATTCCTTTAATAAAGGCAGCCCAACTTAATTTTCAACAAAAGAAAAAAAATTGGACTCTTTCCCTAGTGAATAAGAAGACAAATAGGAATTGCATATGATGGTGGCTTGTGGACCCGCATGGCTTGTAATTCTTGGGATAATTAGATCCTTCAACATTGTAACTTCAAATGAAAACCCACTATGTTGTCATCTTTTCCTTTGAAGCCGTGGCCCACGTTTATACCATGCTTTGACTGAAGCACCCACTTTCCTTTAATGCAATAAGTTGTCTTCACAGTAGCAGAAATACGCAGCAAAGCACTTCTCTAGCTTCATATATATATATATATATATTTTTAATGCTGGGTCCCACTTACTTTGCCAATCCAGCAACAGAGAATATTACGTAGCCTTTCTTAGAAATTTGCCAAAATAAGTCACGGCAGAAACACGGTAAATTAGGATAGTCAATATTTTCCTTACTTAACTAATGGAAATCTCTTTCATTAACTAACAAAAATTTTAAGAAACTTCTTTCCAAAATCAAAGGACTGATATAGAATGTTCCATGCAACCAAATACTGATCCATCCATGCCTACTGCATAATTTTTTCTTCAGCTTTGGAAACAAATCTCAACAATGTTCATTCATAGAAGTTCATGATCGAATCTCCATTCTTTTATCTCTCATTGTCCAACCTTTCAATGGAAAGGAAAATTACCTACTTTAATTTGGTCATAGCACCTATAAATTTGCAATTCTTGAAGCTTTCATCTATAAAGGAAGCTGAGGAAAAACAGAGGCTGAGGAGAGGTGCATATGATTTTTCATGGCTTCAGTTTCTAGCACATAATCTTGCCGAACTAAACAGAAATTGTTAGCTTGTTGTTGTTTTTTTGTTTCATTGTCAAGAACAAGTAAGAATCTTTTCCTATATTTTGTATCAGTGTTCTTCAAGTTCATGCACACCACATGGATGATATATTGACACACCTACTATTTCATCATGCAATGTGATGTCATTTATTGTATGCTATCAGCCCTTCTTCTTCTTCATGTCTTTTCTTCATCTAATAACTTGTTTTACATTTGAATTTCAATGAAGCTATGAAGATCGATAGTAAAGATTGTAATGAGCCAACCCCATGCATCGTGATTCGAGGTGACAAAGAGTTTCCCAAAGCCAAGAGTACTACTTTGTGTGTGTATGAAGCAATCGTGGATGCTCAATCTTCTAAAGCTCGATCAAACCACTCCATGCATGTTGCTAAATGGTCTAAGAAGATAACCAAGGAGATTATTGATCAGAATTCTGGGGCTTCTGCTCGTTCTAAGGTCTTGCTGTTGAAATCATCCCTTCATGACATCGGAGCTATGAATTCAAAATTCTCACTTCCAAACCACTATCTCAGCATCAACAGAGGCTCGTAGAGAATTCCAGCATCCAGGTTTGGCGAGGTATCCTTTCATACTGGCTATTGAGAGTGGGCAGAGGATGTACTGGGCCATCATGCAAACACCCGTTGTCGATCCAAGATTTATGCAGCTGTTCATGCCTCCCTTTTCACGTACATTTGCAACAAGAATGTCCTCCAAGCATTCCTCGAGCTGTGATACCTTTCTACAAACACACTGCACACTGCTATTGAAGAGTTGTTAATCTCTTTATGGGATCTTAGTGAACTTTGTGGATTGCCGATACGTGGAGATTTCTATGATGAAGTTGTTCTATCTGCTAAGGAGCTACTTGCTACTAATGCATGCCAACCATCTTTATCGTGAAGTTGCAAGTATCTATTTGCAGTGTACCACGTGCTTCCGAAGGACTCCAATGGCGTATCTGTTTCTGACTAGATTGAGTTTTAGTTCAGAGGCTCAACTAGATATGCACAACCACCATCAAGATCATCCTGAAAGAGACTTGTCAAGCCAAAGCTATCTCACAATCCTTGTGGGGACATTAATGTATCTCTGTTATCATGCACCAATGAGTATGATGAGCCCTTTTAACTGCTCAAGATTGAAGAGATATCAGGGATGAAATTTATTTGGCTGCTTTCCTTTCATGATGGTTATGCAGCTTTGCTTTACCATATCACAAAGTTGATAAGGTGCGCACTTCTATTTTCAAAGTTTTGAGTAAAATGGCTCGTGGCGATTGTTTCTCTCTAGCAGTTCCTATATTGGCAAGTATTTACCGTGGTTTGAGGGAGATATCTGCTTCAAAGAGTTTAAGCGAGTCCACAGCCATCTTTCCTATTCATTATGTGTACAGCTGGATTGGGCGCTATGTTCAAACACATTTTCCATCCAAACTTGAATCAATTGGAGCTCAAATGGTGAAATATGCAGGAGAAAATATGGCCAAACACTTCAAACTTATTGAGGCACACGAATTATTCCACAACATTAATCCCTCAAAGCTTCAAAACTTGCATACACAAGGGCAAACCTCAGTAACAAATGATGCGGGCATATCCAATACCTAAAAAGATCTTTTCGTGGCTTTGCAGTCTAGCTACTTGACATTTCGAAGTTGGATAATATGCATTATTGAAGCTTGTAGTCCTAATCAGTTCAGTTGGCAACATAGTTTCTGTCAAGACATTCCTGGCCACCTAAATAGGGAAATTCTTAAATGTGAGTTGGTTGAACTTGTTTGACTTTGGCAGTCTTTTACTTTGTTAGGCACATCTTCCAAGCTAATTGTACCAAGCAGTATCTCCTCATCACCTTTGGTTATGAAGGAATATACTGATTGGTAGGTTGAACATTGGAAGGTTTATTCGGGAAAAAACATAAAAATCATTCTCAAACTCAATCAACCCACAGACAAGAATCCCAAAGGATCCTAAAGGGCTTTAAGGCAAGGTTCCAAGGATGTCAAAGTTACCCCATCTCATCGAGATTCAGTTGTTGGTGTGGAATCAATAGAAATGCCTTCTAAGAAATGGCAGGCTCTTCATGTGGACTCAACTCCCAAGTTTGTCCCTATAGTTAGCCCAACTGAAGGAAATAAAGTGATTTATACTTTGTCACTCTCTAACGATGAATCCAACAACCAATACCAGTTTCAAAAAAGATCGAAGGTTCTTGAATTAGACAATATTGGTGTGAATTCAACATTTTTTGCAGATGCTCCAAGTTCTTCATTACCTTTAGAGGAGTTAGCAAAATATGTACACACACTCATTGTTATCATAATTTTATTTGGTTACATTATTATTCTCCTTCACCCAGCTTATGTTTTCTTTATTTTCCTTTCAGCTTGCAGACCTTGAAAAAGAGATTCATATTGCTTCTGAGGGGAACATGGGCTCAATAAATGAAGTTAATCCTTTTAGCTTTAAGGGGGAGATGTTACTTCCCATCCCTCTTGTAACAATGCATCAATTATCTCTTTTTGTAATGTTTGAAACTTTCTACAAGTATCTAAATGATGTTGCCTATTTCTATTATAGGAAAGTTGCCTGTTGAGAAGAATATGCCTAAGAAACCCAAGAAGACATTTGAAGCTTCATCCCGGCTGCTTCCACGTGTTGAGATTTCTAAATTTTGTCCTCAAGTTATAAAAATTGAAGCTGAGCAAATACTAATTAAATTTTATTGGGAATGAATATGCTAAAAGATCATGAAGACTTCATTTGAGCTACTTTCAGAGGTGAAGCCAGCAATTGATGATCTAATTGTGCAGAGGAGAACATATATGAGAGATACATCATTTTTGGAGAGTAATCTAAAATCTTTCTTCAAGGGCACTTCCAACTATACAAAAGTTAAGTTGGACTCCATACAGAGAGAAACACAAGAGGCTCATGAGAAAGCACTTCTTCTTGCACAATAAGATATTTCTAAGGTTGAGGCAACATAGACCAGTCGAGTTAAGGAAGTAAACACTCTAAAAGCATAACTTCTTCAAATCACCAAACAACAAGAAAAATTAAAGGGGCAACTTGCTGAATTAATCAACAAAGAAGAGTTTACAAGCTTATCACTCCATACAGTAGAAGCAAACTTCTCCACCATCCAAAAAGAAGTAGTAACCAAGCAGGAAAAGGTTACGACGCTTGAGAGTACCCCATTTTTTACTGACAAAGAAGTTGAAGCTTTGAAGAGAATAGAGACATTACTTGAAGAATTTTGCCATGATTTAGCTGCCTTTGATTTGTTTGCTTGAACGTTAGCTTCTTGGCATTTCTTTTTTTTTTTTTTTTGTCAATTGATGTAAAAGAATATTCATATGCAATAAAAGCTCTTTTCTTTTCATCAAACTTTCGCTTCACTTTTTTTTTAACACTCTATTTTCTACAAGTTTTTCATCAATACCAACTAAGCCAAGATCAACCACATGCTCTCAATGATTGGATAATTATGAATTGGCCCAAGCTTACAAACAAATTGGCTATCTTTTAGACAAACCAAACTTGTTTAAAGATGAGACTAAACTTAGAAAATAAATTCCAAGATGCCTACGTACCCCCATCAAAGGGATCAAGTCATCACGTAGTTCAAAAAAATTTTATTTTGAGGGGGGGCCGTACACAGTTTATACTCATGCAGGCTAGGAGTATCCATAGCTTAGCCACCCTAGACAAGGTGAAGTATTTCAATATTTTAGCTACACAAAATACTTTCAGTGGAGTAGGTTAGCAGTTTATCCACATACACTACCATTAGTAGGTACCACACACAGTTTATACTCATACGAGTCAGGAGTAACATGCAGTTTAGGCTCATGCATCAAGGAGCATACTTCTTCATGGATAATAGTACTTCAAAAACTTGCCATTTATGGGGCTAATGCGCAATCCATCTTTATCCCCCAACTTATATGCACCATTTGTATAAGCTTCTTTCCCCACATAAGAGCCATCTCATTTTGAAATAAACTTATTTCCCATACACTGGGTGATGGTAATTGGCCTTCTCACTGCCAGAACTAAGTCCCCAACTTGAAATGATCGAGGGCGGACCTTTTTGTTGAATGCTCTCATCATGCCAGACTGGTAACACTCAAGTTGCTATTGAGCTTCAAGCCTTTTCTCATCCAAGGCTTTCAATTCCTCAAGTTTAAGACGAGCATTATCCTTGGTGGTGAGTCCTTCTTGAATTGCAATATGAAGTAAAGGTATCTGACTTTCAAGTGGGAGAACAACTTCAACTCTATACATAAAAAATATGGAGTGGCTTGAGTAGCAGTTCGATGTGTCGTTCTATATGCCCACAGTGCTTCTCCCACTTTCTCATGTCAATCCCTTTTTGACTTTGACACCACTTTTTTTAGGAGGTTGCACAGGGTCTTA
>JACGDI010005412.1:262120-320782 GCA_014898725.1 Jacaranda copaia | reverse complement strand
AAATAGAGCTTAAGACTAGATTGGTGAGCACCACAAACCCTAAAATATGCTTCAATCATAGCTTCCTTTGCTTCTTCACCGCTTAAGCAACATTGGTAATTACCTTCAAAAGATCGACAATACAAAGTATCTTTGTATATAATAAAATGAGACGACCTCCTTCGTATTTGCTTCTTATGGCGAGGATCATTCGGCAACTTTTTATGCTTCAAGTAATTAATAAATAGACTCTTCTAATCTCGATCGTCTCTAATTAATACTGATATGGCATTTGCATTTTCATGATTAGGCTCAACAAGGGATGGCACAACCCACCGATTGCATACAAGGACATTTGTCATTTCTCCCTCAGATAGAGTAAGAGTAGTTGTCAGGTTAGCCAACATATCAACCATCCTATTCTCCTTTCTCGGTATGTGGTTTAAACTGGCACTCTCAAATTTCGTCAGTAAGTCTGAGGCCTACTGAAAGAAAGGCACAAGATCCTCTTTCTTGACCTCATATTCTTTCAAAAGCTGATTGATGATTATCTTTGAGTCGCCATAGATCTTGATTTTCATGATCTCTATTTCTAAGGCCATCTAAAGTCCAATGATCAAAGCTTGGTACTCATCAACAGTATTAGAGCACAACCTGCTTAGTACAATGGAATATGTCAACACTTGCTTTTTTGGAGACACAAAGACAATCCTTGCCCCCGATCCATCAGATCTAGCCGCTCCATCAAAAAACATCATCCATGCTGGGATAACTTCAACATAAAGAACATCTTTATCAGGGAGGTCATCAGATAACTCCCATTCTGCAGAGATAGGATGATCAACCAGGACATTTACCAAAGCTTGCCCTTTAACAGCCTTTTGTGGTACATAGGTGATCTTGTATTGGTTGAATATGACAGACCACTTCGCCAATCTCCCAGAGAGCGCAGGTCTTGACATAACAAACTTGACTGGATCAGCACAAGAGATGAATCGTATGGAGTATGCCTCAAAATAGTGCTTTAACTTCTTAATGGCATAGAATAATGCTAAGTAGATCTTTTCAATAGAGGAATATTTTAATTCATTGCCAGTCAGGGATCTACTCAGGTAGTAAAGCGCCTTTTCTTTATCCTCTTCATTTTCCTAAGCCATAAGAGCGCCAATCAACCTGTCTTGTGCTGCAATAGACAATATAAGTAGCCTTCCAGGTATTGAAGCTCCCAACACCTGTGGATTTAAGAAGTGCCTTTTTATACTCTCAAAAGCATTTTGACATCCTTCATCCCATCTAAAAGGGGCGTCTTTCTTCATAAGATGATTGAATGGTTGGCACCTTCCAGCGAGGTTTGATATGAATCTTCTTATGAATGTAAGACTACCTTGTAAACTCTATAGTTCCTTTAAGTTCCTTAGTGTAGGTATCTTTTAAATGGCATTTATCTTTGCAGGACCAACCTCAACACCTTTATGACTGACTACAAAGCCAAGAAACTTGCCTAATGTAATGCCAAATGCACAATTGAGGGGATTCATCTTCAAGTTATATTTTCGCAATCGATCAAACACCACCTGAAGATCTGTCAAGTGATCACTCCTTTTCTTACTTTTAACAACCAAATCATCAACATAGCATTCAACATTTTTGTGCAGCATGTCATCAAAGATGTTATGCATAGCACACTGGTAAGTAGCACCTGCACTCTTCAACCCAAAAGGTATCACTTTATAACAGTAGATCTCCTTTAGAGTATGAAAAGTCGTACACTCCTCATCTTGCGGTGATATTCTAATTTAGTTGTATCCCGAGGATCCATCCATGAAGGATAAGGCCTCATGACCAATAGTTGCATCGACCATGAGCTCAATGATAGGCAACAAAAAATCATCTTTTGGGCAAGCTTTATTTAAATCTCAAAAGCCGACACAAATGCATATTTGGCTATTTTTCTTCTTGACAGGCACAATGCTAGATATCCATGTCAGATGCTTAACTTCTCTAATGAACCCAGCATCAATGAGCTTGTTTACTTTAGCTTCAATTTGGGGGACAAGCTCTAGGTGGAGAATTCGCTGCAACTGCTTCACTGGGCGCACCCCATACCTTATGCTGAGGTGATGAATTACAGTTTTGGGATCCAATCCTAGCATCTCTTTATATGTCCAAGCAAAGACATGTCTATACTCGCTCAACGTTCTTAAGTACTGCTCATTCTCTCCATTACTTAAAAGGGAACTTACAAATATAGCACGTGGCTCCTCCGTTGTGCCAAGATTCAATTCTTTAAGCTCATCCACAGTTGCTTGTCCACCATATTCAAGTTGTGGAGAGGCTTCTTGAATATCATCTTCAAAGGTATCTAAGTTAAAATCTTTATCAACTGCAACATGATAGCATGAGTGCAACTCATTATATTCTTTATCATCAGACTGTATAGTGTCTATAACTTCTACACTTTGAAATGTGACCCTCCATCGTATAACTCCATTTGCTTTCACAGTGGGGACACATGTAGCTTTCCACCCATGATAATTTGTATCTTGCACAAAGTCACCCATAACCAATCTATCGAACTCTCTAAGGTATTGAGGGCTTAGTTGTTCTATAACACTTGTGTAGTTAGAGCTTATAGTGACCTCTACTTTATCCCTATGTCCACCATCCTCATTAAATGAATGTCTCATGGTTTATTGCATCACCTTTATCGGTCTGTCCATATTAATGATTAGGATTGAGGACTTAGCTTCACTCAATTGAGATAAACAGATAGTCTGACCTTTAGCTCTAAACTCCACTATGTCAACTTCATCACAATTAGTTCTTTTTCTTGATTTTTCTACAATGTTAATTCCAAGTCAGTTGAAGACCGAACCTTGTGGATGACTTGCCGTAGGCCCTTTACAAATTGATGGATTCTAACCAAGTCTATCAAAGACAGAAAGATGGTTGGTTTGAGTACTCAATCGATTGAACACAGAGACGCAACGATCACTCAACTTCTGACTTTCATCAATTCCACTTTTATCAACTACAATATGTTGGACACTAATGCACTTATCTTTTTTGGTCATACGTATTCTAACTGGCTCATTTAGTGTATATCCCAAGTCGGTCCTTGGTTGATCAACACGAAACCCTTGGCTTTGCAATTTTTGTTGCGCGTTGTTGAGGCCATGGATCTTTTCTCCAGTCAACTTTGGCTTTAACTCCCCTAACTTAGATAGATTGGAGAAGTCATATCTAGATTTAGCCAAGAGATTGTAGGCTTTCGGATCAAACATCCCATGAAACTTTTGACATTGAGTCTCGCTAAAGGAAAATCTAGTTGAGGCCTTTGAGTTCAGACTGACAATAGGCATGATTAAGTTCTTTCTTATAACTTTATCACCATTAGATCCTATCACTTTGATTTGTTCTCTTTTATTGTGCAGTAATGAAATATACATTTCAGATGGCTTTTGTCTTTCCTTTCATTGCAATCAAAGGGTGTACCAAAATATTAGCAAATTAGGTGTCCCTCTGGATTCAATGACTTCACTTGCTAGAATTTCAACGGCAGTTGATCTCTTGAACTCTTGATCACTAGATTCTGGAGTTGTTAGTTCAACATGATTTCCCTCAACAAGATAATTATCTAGATCTTTTAACGGCAATATTTCCTGTACTGGATTTGGGTCTAGATACAATTTGGCATCTGTATAGTATGGTTCTGCCTTGGTGAACGATTTCATATCCGCATCAACTTTTATTATCTCACCATTCTTAGAATATTTAAAGCATTAGTGAAAGGTAGATGGAACCACTCTATTTTCATGAAACCATGGTCTTCCTAATAGTAAGTTGTAAGAAGTCCTTACATCAATGACATGAAATAAAGTATCCACTTTTAATTCTCCAATAGTAAGATCCAAGTGGATCATTCCAATAGCCCACTGGCCTCCCTGGTTAAAACCTTGAATGGTCAAGTGACTGCAAGATAAGTCCTCAACTGTGATCCCCAACTATTTCATAGTATATTTTGGTATGATGTTAACCACTGACCCCCTATCAATAAACATGGGGTTGATTTTTTGAGCTTACATGAATCCAGAAACAAAGAGTAGTCGGTTATGGGGCTTCGATCCCAGCAACAAATCCTCACCTATAAACGTAATAATTGCACAACAAGAAGCAAAATTTTAGCTTTCCACTTCTCCTAGAGTAACAGGGCCCCAACAATTTTTTCTTAACATTCTCGACTTAACATGAAAAAATTTCATATCTCTCACTAACTTTGGTTGAGGGTGCCTAGTGAGATGTCTTTTCAAGAATGATGGATGAAGTTGGTGGATACATTACGTTTGTCTTCACCAGCGTGTCACAAGAATCCATCCACCATCATCTTTAGTTTCAGAAATAGAACTTATGTCCGACTTTTCCTTTTTATCAACAGATAAAGATTCAAACATGACTGAATCTATACTTCTGAATTAAAGTATCCTCGATGCCCCCCATGAGTGGGGAAAGAACATCCTCCTGGTTGCAAGTGGCATTTGCAATAGCAGTGACGTTAGCAACATTTGCATATGTAGCATCTTTGATATCAAGGATGATTTTTCCATCTTTGGCTAGCATCATAATTTTTTTCTTTAATTTTCTATTGGATGGCTAACAACTCGATGGTACTTACAGTATTTCAGGTCATTCACCTTTCCAACTTTGTTCGGACATTTTGGCTCGAGCAATGCGATCATCTTTCTTGCTAATAACTCATCAAAGATCTGTGGGACATCTGAGTCAGGGAATGGGTACTCCTTTTCCTGTAATTCTTTCAATGTAGGTTGATGCCTTTCAGCTGGCGCGGGTTGATCAAGCTTTTCTCCTTTGTTACGGCTTGCAGAAATTTTAATAAGAGCTGCTTTAACTGCCATAGATTCCTTCATAGTATTTTTAATGGACTTCTCATTCCTTTTTAAGTCTTTTTCATCTTTCTTTTGATCATCCACTGGAAAATTAGGCTTATGGTTTGCAATGCTAAACTCTATGTCATGAGCACGAGTTGCTAGTTCCTCAAAGCTTTGTGGCTTGATTCCTCAAAGGATATAAAAAAGCCCCCAATGCATCCCCTGGATGCACATCTCTATTGCTAAAACTTCTGATAATCTATCCTTGCAATTCAAGCTTAGTACACACCAATGGTTGATATAGTCAATAACCGACTCATCCTTCCATTGCTTCGCATTGGTAAGCTCAATCATGCTTACATTGCGATGGGTGCTGTAGAAGCGATTTAGGAATTCTCTTTCCATTTCTGCCCAACTATCAATAGATTCAGGCTCTAGATCAACATACCAATCAAATGCATTTCCCTTAAGTGATCTCACGAACTGCTTTACGAGAAGGTCTCCGACAGTTTCTGCATTATTGCACATTTCCACAAAGTGGGCAATACGTTGCTTTAGATTACCTTTTCCATCAAACTGTTGAAGCTTTGTTGGCTGGTAACCTATCGACATCTTTAGTGCATCAATCCACTTAGTATATGGTTTTGAGTACACAAGCAAGTTTTTGCGAAGGTCCACCATACTATGCTCTGATAGTGTTAGTTATCATCTCTTGCAGTTGTTGCATGGATAGCATAGCGACAGATGTCGTGGAGTGATTAGATTTCTGCACTGAGTCTTGCTTGGGTGGCACATCATTCATTTGCTTCTCATTTTCAACATGATTTGAGGACAATGAATGATTCTGACTAAACTCTCCAACATTTGAGTGCCCCAACTTGTTCATCAATTGGGCAATCTGGTGGTCTTTATCTTTCACAATTTTTTCAAGATCAACTATGGCTTGAGCTATCTGAGATAGTTGTTCATCCACTGTGGTTGTTTCAGTTACCATCACAAGCAATGTGGCAAAAAGAGATAATTTAGACTTGATCTCAATAGGACTTGCTAAGTTCGAGCTATCTGATGGAATAGAATCAACAATCTTGTCCCCAGTAGAGGATTGACCAAGTACAGCAATAATATCCATAACTTCCATTTGATTCATGATAGTGAATCGATTCTTCTTGGGTGCCATGGAGAGTTTGGGAATGAAAACTAGAGCTTGTTGTAGGAGAAAGAGATGAGAGACAGAGATGGTCCCACCGAGCGTGTCAGAAATCTATTCACACAAATTTTGAGTTTGTAAAAAGAATTACAAAACAAGAAAAATATAGACAAATCTAATATTTGGTTTAAATAATAAGTGGTTACAATCTCTAGAAATATCTCTGTAATTGAAGACTAATCCTCTATTCTTCTCCTTCATATTTGATTCAAGGGCTTGATGCTTGTTCTTGAATTAGATGCACAATTCCCTCCTAGATTTGCGGATGAAATCATGAACTTCCTTGAAATCAAGTATTTGTTTTGATATCAAGGTTTTCAGAATTTGGCTGCTCTTGAAAAAGATATAGAACCCTCGTGGTTGTAGCACTTCTTCGTGGCAAGAGTTCGAACTTGAGAACTTGATGCTTGAATTTCTAGATGAATTTCTTGATGTGTGGTATGCCTCCCAACACCCCTTTTTATAGGCACAAATTAAGGTTTGATGACTTGAAGCTTGAGTCTCCTCTTAGGCCTAAACATCACTTGAGATGGGCTTAATTAACTAATGGGCCTTATTTATTTTGGCCCATTTAGCTAATTCAAAATAAAAAATTTATAATTCATTTTGGAATAGCCCATTTTATAAAGCCCAAATTTATTATGGACTTTAATTTGAGACCCAATTTAATAGCCAATTTAATTGGGCTATGAAATGGTAATTTATTTCAATAAAATTTTGATGCCAACAATTAGCATAACAAAGATTGGATATAATTTCAAATGTTGAAGAAATGTACTTATATTTAAACCAAATCTCATAGAAATTTTCATTGTACTGCATAATCCTGTAAGTGTTCACGCATCCATGTATCTTGAAATTTATTGAAAATGTCCATATCCATATACAAACTAGTATTTGGATTTCACTAATATTAAAAATATTCATTTTTTCGATTTTGATATACATTCAACAGAAAATGAGAATACATGTAGCCAAATGCTTAAAGTTACCTTTAAACCCACTTGATGAGGTTGAAAGTCATTTTTAGTAAATGGGATAGCATTTTAGGCTGATTCGACCAAGGAGGTTCAATGATCCAACAGTGATATCATTTGAGGTCTAAGATCTGCAACCAACAACAACACTAAACTAGCCAAGGCGCCCCCAGCTAAGACACTCTGATGCTCAAGTTAATACTAGTTAAATTGAGGTAATCAAATAGCAAAGCAGGAGTGTATAGTGTATATGGAATTACCTAGAGAATGGCTAGTAGTAAGGTATTTATAGCCTTATCCTAGTGGGTGATATATCTAAAATGCCCTTATCAAGTGTACTGGGCTCTTGGCCTTGCCTGGGGGGTTATTGGACATTTTCAATCTCAATACTATTTCAAGTGGCATCATCTCCTACTTTTCAGGATGAATAGTACTCTAGAGATGCACCTCCCTACTAGAGTTGGTGGCATAGTTAGTGGCAGAGACTATATTAGGTGGCACGCGCTATTAATGCAGAGATACACTGCTTGTTAGAACATTAAATGTGGTAAGAATATGAGTCAGCGCTAGAGTGAGCACTCTAGTGGACGATCATCGAACAGATAAAGCGATTGACCAGAGGGATGGTTGGATGGACCAAATGGCCTTAAGCCTCCCGTTGAGGGCGATCGAGAACATTTTACTCGACCAAGCGAGTGTGGTCGAGTGATCTATCCCAGTTGGGTCTTTAGGCTGTATATGTTAAGTGGGCCTGGGGACCCTCTCTAAGGTTGATAGTTTGTTAGGTTGGGCATGTTGGCTATCCCATATCATGAGTCCCCCTCACCGGGGTCCTGATCGAGCTTGTCAATGAGAAAGAATAGGGAGTAGATAACTAAATAAAGGTTACGACGGTTATGCATCTTTGACCAGGATTTTGACAGTTTTACTCATTTAATACACCAGTTACATCACAGAATACGAACCACTAAGGGGTGCCAGTGCAATTATTACTACCACTTAGGTCCCCGTGTCTAAAATGCTTATAAATAAGTGGGGTAGAAATATTCATTTTTCACTTTTGCTGAAATCTGGTCTGGTCGAGTTCTTGCCTTCCGAGTTCTCTATTTCCTTTCTGCACTTTAGAGTTTTCAAGCTACCCATAGTAAGTTTTTTTGCAAGCTTATGTTTTGCTTTATTTTTCTTTGTAAAGATGTCTAGTGCTTCAGATAGTGAGAATACTAAATCCGAGGGAGTGCAATTTTAGGGGAATTTTAGGGGTGAAAATGCATCTAAGAGCGCATCTAATAGCTCATAGAGTAACAGCTCCACCTCTAGCAGCTCGAATATTGAGAGGGCTGCTTTTAGGGGTGATGTTAGCCCCAGCAAAGTACAAGAAGCACGGGGTTGATTGTTTACTCTAGACTACAATAGTAAAATAGTATCTAAGATTTTCCCTATTAACTTAGTTCAAATTAGAGAGATGTACTATATCCTTAATGAATATGAGCTTTTGGTGCCCGAGCCTTAAGGTAGGATACATTGACCTCTAAAGGGATGCATAACGGTATTTAAGGAGAGGTTGAGGTATGGCCATAGGTTTCCTTTTGCACCAGCCATTGTCAATCTCCTGGTGGGCCTCGAGGTCTATATAACCCAACTCCTACCCAACTATTTTGCCACCATCTACAGTTTTGCTGTGTTGATGCACCTATTCAAACAGTCAACCTCTTTGTCCAACTTTTCAAATCTATTCATTTATCAATGTCCCAAAAGTCTAGTAGTGAAAAGTCCAGCTTCTATTATCTAACGGTGCGTCTGCATCAAAAGTTTCTAGTGGCCCCCTCTTCTTCATACGGCCAGGAGTGGAAAAATACTTTCTTTATGTTCGAGGGCCTAGAGAGTTCAATATTCCAAAGGGGTGGTAGAGGGGGCATATGGAAATACCAAAAAACCAAATGCCCAATTGACCCAACATTTGTTTTTAGGAATTGGTCAATTTTGGGTAGATGGAGGCCTCGATTTTAACCAAGAAAAGGTGTCTGATGTTTGCTAGCTTATCGTTGGCCAAGCTCGACTTGCTTGTGAGTGATCGACTAGGCAAAAATCTTTATTGATTGTGGTGAATATAAATTCTGGTCTTTTTACTCGATTCTAATGGGTTTTTTTTCTTTTGTTGGCAAATCAGGATGAAGTGATGGCCAATAGTCGAATAAAGGCTGTAGTAAGAGCACAGGGGAATGACAAGCACTGTCAAACAACTGCTCGATGAGAGGCCACCAAGTATAGCTGGCCCCCTCAATTCACTCGACCAGTGCTACCACTGTGCCCCGAATCGAACAAGTGCTATAACCCTAACCCGCTCAACTAAAGGAGTATGTTTGAAGCAGCCATGCGGATCAGGACAAAAGATATATAATAGAGCAGAGAACCTCAAGACCCAAGAAAACAGCGAGCGACAAGAGCAAATCGAAGGCAGTAACCAGCTTTGACTTGTTTGGCAAGCGTGGCGATAGGGTGCTGTTCTAACTTTCTCAACTAGAATCACTCCATTTTAGACTTAACCCCACCATAGAGATAACTGACTTGACCTGCATCATACAATCGAGGATGATGGACAAGGATGCCCACAAGTAGATGTTGATTGGGCTTTTCTCTACAGACCAACAGAGACTCATGGGCCTGACTCAAGTTAGGGCACTCAAAGCTCTGGCCTCCCATTGTAATATGGTAAGTGTGAGGTCGACTATTTCTTGTCAAATTCTTGTTTCAAAAATTTATATTATTCACTAACACTCTGTGTTTTATGTGGGCTTGCTAGGGTATAACTTTTATCGCCGATCAAAGTTAGCTCTAATGAATCGCGAAGAGTTGTAGGAATGAGAGAATACAAAAACCCTCAAGGTTCAACTCGAGTCTTCCCACCTCCTTTGTTATATACTTATTTATATTCAACTTCAAACCAAATGCTCTCAATATTGTAAAAGTGTGGTTGAGGTCGAGTAAATGGTCTTAGGCCTTTTTTGTTTTTACAATCATGTCGTCGACATACACCTCCATTGACTTGCCTATTTCATTCTTGAACACAAAGTTGACCATCATTTGGTAAGTTGCTCCAGCATTTTTCAATCCAAAAGGCATTAACAAAAAGCAATAAACTCCATTGGGAACCACAAATGAAGTTTTATCTCTGTCTTCAAAGGCCATGAATATTTGGTGATAGCCTCAGAATACATCCATCATATTCAATAACTTGTAACCAGTAGTGGAGTCTACTAATAAATCTATTCGAGACAAGGGGTAAGGATCCTTAGGGAAAACTTTATACAAATTTATAAAATTATTACACATACGCCATTGTCCCTCATTCTTTGGGATGAATACAACATTACAAAGTTAGGATAGATATTGAATCTGTATAATGTAACCTACATCTAAAAGTTTCCTAACTTTCTCTTCAATGATTTGAGTCTTTTCAGCATTAAATGTCCTCATCTTCCTCTTGATTGGTTTGTATAAGGGGTCGACGTTGAAATGGTGTACAATCACACTAGGGTCGATTCCCTAGGTATCGATACTTTTTAGGCAAAGATATTAATGTTTCTCCTTAGGAAATTGACCATAAGGCATTCTAAGTAGAGGCCCATATCTATCCCGATCCGAGTTATCTTGTTAGGGTTTCACTGTTCTAGCTCGACAGTTTTAAATTCCCCGATGGGCTCTACCCAAGTATTCTCCAACTTTTTCTTCTTATGAGCTTGGACCTTCTCGAATTTTGCCACAGAGCCATCCCCCAAGTTCTTCAACTGTTGTCAAATCTTCTACTCGCTCGACTCGATTGAAATATTGTAACACCTCCAAGCTTCTTTGATGTTACACAGTAATTCACATGTGCCAACTTGGGTCAGAAATTTAATCTTCACGTGATAAGTCAAGATAATAGCACAAAAATTATTGAGGGCTAGTCGACCAAGTGTAAAATTATAAGCAAATAAGACATCGTTCATTAGATAGTTTACCATCAGGGTCCTTCTTTGGGGTGCCTCTCCAAATGACGTTGAGAGATTTATGGACCCTTCTGAAATAATTTTTGACCTCCCAAACCCAACCAGAGGGGTGTGCACAAGTTCAAACTTTAGCTGCCCAAAATTCATTCTTTTCAGGGTGGAGAGGAAGATGATGTTGGTTGAGCAGCCGTTATCGACCAAGACCTTTCTCACTTCAAAGTTGGCAATCTCAATAGAAATTACCATGGAATAATTAGTTTTATGATTGTTATTCTTTCCTTCGAGATAAGCCAAGTTGCTATCAATGAAAGAAATAGGCTCTGCACTCATCGATAGATAGAATGTCATTTTGACAGACGAGGCTTTAGTCAATTCTAGTTTCCTCCAAGTCTGCCTCCTTGCTGGCTTTGAGTTCCCCTCAATGAGACCTCCTGCAATCATGTCAATTACTCCTCGAATGGGTAGCTTTCTTTCCTTTATCCTCCCTCCTTGGACTACCCGACCTTTCTCTATGGAGAGTCCAATCGATTTTTTCCCCTTCAGCCTGTGTCTCCATGGCCACATATATTTTGAGATGGCCTTACCTGATAAGCCTTTCAATTTCATCATGAATATTGGAGCATTTATTTATGTCATGCCTCTTCTATTTATGAAAGTGGCAGTACTACTTTAATTTTTTATTGCTTCAGTCTCCTTTAGCTTCCTTAATTTCTTGAGGAGATTGTCATGCTGAATGGCATACAGGACCTCTCTCCTCGAAATATTCAATGGGGTGTGATCATGGAAGCGCTCTCTCTTTATGTTTTTGATTATCTTTCTCCTTATTTTTTTTATAGACCTCAGAGTTTTCGAACTTCAACTTGTTCAACTCTTCTTAGGTCATATATCTCTCCGCCAGGTCAAGCAATTCCTCCATCAACCTCGGGTGCTCGCACACTAAAACATTAACGCATTCTTTATGCCTTAATCCCAAGAACAGCACGTTGATTAGAAACTCAATCCTGAGATTGTCTATCTTTAAAACCTTCATGTTGAACCTTGTAAAAAAGTCACGAAGGGACTCATTCTCATTTTTCTTGACAATATGGAGGTGAGTATGGGGGAGTTTTGCCTTTCTTTTACTGGCGAACTAGTGTAAGAACTTATCACAGAGCCAATCATAGGAGTATATCGATTAGGGCTCCAACTTAACAAACTAATCAAGCGCTATACCTTGGAATGTGGTCACCAGCATCTTGGCGTGGATGTACTCATTATGCTTGTGCAGTTGCATCATATGCTCAAACTGCATCAAGTGCTTGTTGGGGTCAATTGAGCCATCGTACCTCAGGAGTTCAATCAGGACCTTACGTCAAAAATGATGTGCTCATCAACAATCTCCTAGATGAAAGGGGAGCCTCTCTCTCAATGAGACCTTTAGGGGGCCTCTAGTTTGGGCAATCTATCCATGTTTCTCCTTGAGATCTCATCGAGGCATCTGTTTAATTATTGCACTTGGTGAGAGACTTCTTCCCACTCCTTCTGATCAACTTAAGTAATATTTCAATCAAAATGAGGTCTTGTGCACTTAGCCCTATCGCACTGTAGGGGTCAAATAGGCTGGGCCACGTGATCTACGAATTCATCCACTTCTTTATGTTGGTCGTGTCTAGAATGCTTGATCCTATTGCACTACTAGGCTCAATTAGGTCAAATGTGGTGATCCACGGAGTCAACAATTTCCTTCCTTAGTTTTGATCAGCCCCTCTCTCCATAGCGGTGTTTGAAGTTGGCTTCTCGTCTAGTCAGTTACCGTCAGGACTCCTAACGACCATGATTGTCCTGGGGGGACCTTTCATCCAGTAGAGGCAATTGCGGAATAGCACTGCTAGCTGGGGCTAGCACAATAGTATGCCTACTTAATATAGTGAAAAGTTGAGCAGAGATTTGGGCAGAGATCTGCTTGCTTATCAGCTACATCAATTGAGGCATGGTCAAGGTAACAACTTGCTCCTAGGGGGTACTAGGGCCTGGAGCATGCAAACCTTGCTGAGGCGAAGGAGGAGATGGAGATGCTAACCTTATGTTATCCTCCCTCTCAGATGTGACTGTTCTTGTGTTCACCATTTTTTCAATTGCAATCTCAAGTTTGCCATAAACAACGCCAAAATGATGAGGTTGAAAGTCATTTTAGTGAATGGGATAGTGTTTGGGGTCAGATTCAACCAAAGAGGTCAAACGATCCAATAGTGATATCCTTCAAGGTTTAAGATCTACAACTAACAGCAAACATTAAACTAGCCGAGGTGCCCCCAACTAAGGCACTCCTATGCTCAAATTTGTGCTAGTCGAATTGAGGTAATCGAATAGCAAAGTAGGAGCATATAGTGTATATGGAATTACCTGGAGGATGGCTAGTAGTGAGGTATTTATAACCTTCTCCTGGTTAGTGATATGTCTAAGATGCCCCTATTAAATATAGTGGGCTTTTGTCCTTGCCTGGGGGATTACTAGTCATTTTCAATTCGGTACCATTCCAAGTGGCATCATATCCTGCTTTCCAGGGTGAATAGCACTCTAGAGGTGCACCTCCCTACCAAAATTAACAACATAGACTGTACTAGGTGGCACGCATCATTAATACGGAGATACACTACTTGTCAAAGCATTGCGGCAAAGATATGAGTCAGCGCTAGAGTGAACACTCTAATCGACGATCATCGAACAGACAAGACGATTAACCAGAGGGATGGTTAGACGAACCAAGTGGCCTGAAGCCTCCCATTGAGGCTAGTTGAGAATGATCCACTCGACCAAGCAGTTGTGGTTGAATGATCAAGCCCAACTGGGTCTTTGGGTTGTACAGGTTAAATGGGCCTGGGGGCCCTCTCTAAGGTTGATAGCTTGTTGGATTAAGCCTGTTAGGCTATCTCATATCACCACTAAATAATTTATGTTGCTCAAATCGACCCATCAAAAGGATTTCCTTGTTTGCATAGGTCACCATTAGATTTTTATATATCTAGTCTTGAATCTTTAGAGGATGTCATAGACAAACTTTTAGAAATATAGTGAAAAGAATTAAGCACGTATTTGAATCAAAAAGTCGAAGCTTAAAACTTTTGAACTTACAACAATGAATTCATCAAATCTATTTGTATCATTTCATATTATAATAGATTTTAGATCCATATGATATGAAAACATAGGCTAAATTGTATAACGTCACCTTGTGATATTCACAATTGGTTGATAACCCTTTGTGAAATAGAAATTTGCCAAAAAAAATTATGTGTTTTCTAAAATCATGCAATGAGCACCTCTCAAAAGATTAGTGTCATTCACGCACGGGTGCACGCAATTTGGTATGCATTTTTTATGTATAAAAAGACAATCATTCCCTCACTTATTAGCCGTTAGATTTTTTTTGAAAAAAAACAATTCAAATTAAAAAATATAATATCTTAAAAAAATAAAAGAATTAGATAATATATTATTATATATAATATTATTATACATATTATACATATATATACATATGTATAATATATTACTATTCCCAACCCCCAAATGCACCTCACTGACTATCATGCCCGATAGCTCGGCGGCCGTTTGGTGGCCATCAGCTGCCAGAGCTAGAAAAAAAAAAAAAGAAAAGAAAGAAATTGTTAGATGAATGGCGACCGGCAGCTACCATGGCCAGTAGCCGGATTAGGTCAAACCCGGCTAGATCCGACTACTATACACAACAGCCAACCTGTTGAGGTCTAGGAAAGAGGGGTGGAGGATGGGACTGGGGTGGGGGGGTAGAATATTATTTATATATATGTTATATGTAATTATAAATTTGAATTTACATATATGTATATTATTTGTATATAAATATAAATAAAAAATATATTATAAATTTTTACAAAATAAATATTATGAAATGAAGAAAATTTATATATATATATATATATATAAATATATATGTATTGGTGAAAAAAATATATGTTTATATTTATAGATGTACATATGTATATATTATGTATACATAAAAAATATATGTTTTTTTGAGTAAAAAATATTTATTTATATTTATAGATGTGCATATATTTTATATGTAACTATAAATGAAAAATATATTATATTTTTATAATATTATATATTATTTAATTTTAAAAGAATTAAAGAAAATTTATATATGGATATACATGATATATATAAATAAAAAATATATAATATCTTTATAGATAAATCTATAAATGTACATATATTATATAAGTGTATAAAAACTAAAATATATATACTTTTTTAAAATTATTATGCATAAACTTATATACATATACATATTATACATGTATAAGTATAAATAGAAACATATTATATATAAATCCTTTTTTTAAAATATTAAATATTGTTTAATTTTAATAGACATAAGAAAATTTCCATATATGGATATATATGATATGGATAAATAAATAATATAACTATGAATAAAAAAATATTATATTTTTATAAATATTAAATATTGTTCAATTTTAAAAGAATTAAAAAAATTATATATATGGACATACATGATATGTATAAATAAATAATATGTAATGTATTTATAGATAAATTTATATATGTATATTATATAGGTGTAAATAAAAACTATATTATATATACTATTTTAAATATTAGACACTATTTAATTTGGAATACATAAAATAATTTATTTATATTACATATAAATAAAAAATATAAATTTATATATTTATACATAAACTTATGCATGTATACATATTATATATTTAAGTATAGATAGAAACATATTATATATCCTTTTTATAAATATTAAATATTATTTAAGTTGAAATTGACAAAAAATAATTAAAAATTATATAAATAATAGATAAGATAAAAGTAAATATTATTTGAATTTTAGTTTTATTTAAGGGCAATTTTATCTTTCTACTACTCAATGGACATCAAACAAGAAACAAAAGGCTATTAGGTCAAGTAAGCAATGTTCAGTTAAACATAAAGAATATAGGAGCAAATCTCTATTTCACATGAGGTTATAAATCAATTTCAAATATCACAATAAGATACTGTGTAATTTATCCTAAGAACATATGAATTTTTTTTATTTAAATTCTTCCCTCAAACTTAAAATCCTTCAACCGAACACAGTCTAAATGTACACTTGGGAGCAAGGATTACTTTGAAGGAAATGATTTGCAATTAAGAAGGTGTTTGGCTAAATTTATTTTAAATATCTTATAAGATATTTTTGAAACTCATAAGATATTAAATCATATTTTTAAAATAAATTATTGAAGTATTTGAACAAAATAAAATCTTAAAACTTATATCATGTTAATAATAATAATTTTATAATTAAAATAATTAAAAACAAAAAAACTTGTTGAGATCTTAAAAATAAATTAAAGTCTCCTTACTTATTTTAAAAAAATTTATAAGTTTCTAATATCTTAGTTTAAGATCTTTTATACTCTTTTTTTAAAAAAATTATCAATCATTTTTTATCAACTTATAAGTTCTTAAATATCTTATAAAATATTTTAACAAACTTATAAACTCATCCAAACGCCCTCTAAAGCTTTTAGAAATGATTCCAAAAATACTGTATCACAACACCCAAAAAACAACTCAAAGTCAGTAAATATAGCTTGACACTCATAATAACTCAAAATGATTAAGTAGAAAAAAGAAAACCTTAATAGATTTGTTGTTGCA
The DNA here is from genome assembly GCA_014898725.1 of Jacaranda copaia. Taxonomy (NCBI): domain Eukaryota; kingdom Viridiplantae; phylum Streptophyta; class Magnoliopsida; order Lamiales; family Bignoniaceae; genus Jacaranda; species Jacaranda copaia. Next base: position 304,041 of record JACGDI010005412.1, on the reverse strand, counting down.
AACTCGTAAGATTAAACTCTTAAAAACAGACTAATTTAAGACACGCTTCATGATAATTCAAACTGATACAAGGTTGTTTAGTACATATTCGCTCATCGGCTTATGTGAATGGCAGCGTGCCGTTCTTCAGAATCGGCCTACAACTAAATTATTACAGCTTACACATGGCCAATATTAACTACTCGTAAAACATTCCAATGCGACTTTCCCATCACACTTTTGTACTGCATAAAGATCCAAAAATTTAAATGAGCATGAATTAAGAATCTCTTTCTATTTCATACAGAAGGTCATAACAATTAATGAATTGTCTTTTGAAGATTATAAGATCCTTATAAGAAACCTGTAAGATTATAAGATCCTTGCAATAAACACATATTTTTTTAAAATTAAAACAATATAAGAAACTTGTAAGATTCTTTTGGGGGAAAAAAAGAAAGAAAAGAAATTTCTAATTTATTTTTTAACATTTTATTAAATTTCTTTAATTTTAATCATATTAATTAGAAAACTATTATCACTAATATTTTATAAACTCTATAATCTTATTTTATTCAAATCCTCAAAAATTTATTATCAAAGAAAAAAAATTGATACTTCAAAATTTAGAACATTTTGTAACATATTTTAAACAAAACTATGTCAACACCCTTTAAAGTATAACTTCAGTAAAAGAAGGTTTGGGGCATCAAAGACTTACCTCAGCATTGACATTTGAACTGCACCAGAAACAATTAGATACAACAATGATATTCAAAGAATAGTGTGGCCTAAGCGGAACACAAGGATGTCCTTTGCTTCACTAGTAATTGCTTCAGCTTTTTTATTAGCTTTGGATCTGAGCACATGTACTCTTGGAATGACTCCCTCAAAGACTGCAACAACGTCTTGTGATCTTCAGCTGGATCCACGTTAAGTAACCTCCCAAACAAACTTTTCCAAAGATCAACGTTCCAATATCTGAGATATGACAAAGGATTAGCAATTATATGATATCATCAATATCACACCGTTAAAAATGGTTATACAAATCAACAAAGAAGTCAATTGAGGAGCAAGGACAAACCGCTTATAATGAGATTTGGGCTGGTAGATGTAGCTTCCATCAGGAGATGCTTTTTTTTCGATCTCCATGTATGAATTATGAAGCATCATATGAACTATAACACACAGCCCATGTGTGTCCACCTGACATCCCCCATTCAAACAATTAAAGCAGTTACAAAAAACACATCATGTCCCTACAGATGATCATTAAAAAAGAAATGCTTAGCTATCTGCTCGCACCTGAAATGCCCAAGGCTTATTTTCTTGCATCTCAATGCAACGAAAGCCAGAAGTTCTACTATCTCCCATGAATTTGGTGTTTTCTGGAAAGAGGCTCAGGTCTATTCCTCTTCCCCAGTCAACGAGGCATAGCCCCTGAATTATAGAACCATGACAACTCGATAGTGTGCAGTATTAACTCAGTTTGCATTAATGCCTAAGAAATTTAGAAATTACCTGATCCTGCCAAGGTCCAGTTCTAAGGCAGAAATCGTTTTCATTTTCTGTCGGATCATCCCTGCCATTATGTATTATCATAGCTATGGCATTAGAGTGAATATTTTAGAAAGAAGCCAAGTCAAGACAACATAACACTGAGTCAAAAAATAATACAACAAATTAGCAGACAGTCATCAAATGAACATAAAGAAATCATGAACAAATGAGAATGATTGTGGTTCATATTTTCAGAAAAAGGTTTTAGAATGAGGTCACATGAATGAACTTGCTTCCACCCAACAAAAACTCTTAAAACTTCTGATACTTACTTAACTGAAAGTGCCACTCTCAACTCGAGAGATCAAAAATTGATGGATATTGAGTAGGATCCAGAATATATAGAAGATTAGGATTACAGGAGAGGATGCAGGAAGCAGGAGAATAATTCCTGAATAGAAGTAAGTTTCAAAGTGATGGGCATAGATAAGCTACTTGAATTCTCTAACCTAGAACATCCAACTTGTAAGAAACTTGAATATTTGAAGGCCATTTACTGTCCTAAACTAAAGAGGTGGTCAAGTAGCAGACATGCTCAGATAAGTCAAAATAATTTAATGCAAAACCTTAAGCTTGTAAAATATGCATTTGGATAAGCAAGGGCAAACAATAAGCAACTAAATCCAACAGAAAACAAGTTGTACTCTCTTTTCTGGCATTAACCAGCAAGACAAACTATTTCTACAACACTGAAGATTTGGCAATATCTTAGTACTAAAACAACCACAATATTGTAACAAGTGTGGGCACATTATTCTGTAGGCGCTTTGGAGAAAATGCATTTTTTTCTCTAGGCATTTCATGGGAAGGGGCTTTAACTTGTGGTCCTGCGACAATAGTAACAGCGAAACAAATAACTAAGAAAAGAAACAGTCAGTAGTAGCACAATGCCAACACTCAAATTGGACCCAAAGGCCAGATACACGGGCAGGCATCTTGAAATCCAGAGGATATCATTGTTCTTACATAAATACAGAGAAAGTCTGGCGAACTAACTAGCATCAGGTAGAAAGACCAAAGGTCCAAGATACCCAAGCAAACTGAAAAATGTTCTATTTTAATTAGCCAGTTTTGCATTCAATAACTAGGAACTTACTGCAAAAGGATTTGTCAAAAAGATTAAAAAATAAAAAAGATCACCATTAATTGTGATAAAAATAAAATATATATATTTTTTAAAAAAATCTAACAAATCAGCAAAAGAGCATGTTTAGAAGGTCTATTTATTCATAAATGATAGAAACGCTCCAGTTGGCCATTCGAAAGCATCAGTTACCTGGAATATCGAATGAGCAAATTATCAGGCTTGAAATCACCATGGATAATTCCGGCATCATGCAAAGTTTCAAGAATCCGAAGCATCTCTATGGTGTAATAAATACATAGTAGTTCTTCCATCGACCCACCTTTAACGACATTAGAATTTATGGCATCCTGCACGAAATAAACTAATTACAACAGAAGAATTTCACATTTTAAAATGAATGGAAGTGGATGCCAACCTGAAGCGTCCCATGAGCTAAATAATCAGATACCAGCACACTGTAGTCCGAATATAGGTGCAATCTGTGAGCAAAGCCAAAACTCTTCCTCTGAAAAACCAAGAATTTAAATGAGCTAGAGCTTTATGAATAATACTTATTGACAGATACCGTTGTTTTAATAATAATTTACCTCTTTTCCTGGAATTCGGATGTCAAGCTGACGGTACATGTAAAATTCCCAAGGAAACGGTGGCTTTTGAATCTGTCAGAAATATTGGAAGGTTTAGATCGATGCAGTAATATTTTACTAATATTGAATCATAATCTGGAATGCTGGGATCACAAAATATAATTACCTTAAGGGCAACAACATCATCAGGATTGCTATTCACATATGCTTTAAACACCTGAGCAAATCCACCTTGACCAGCACACCCTTTGATCTGGTACTTCTCACCACCTTGAGGCACCATGAATCAAAACACGACTGAAGCCAACAGTGAAAAGAGTATATAGAAAGAAATGCTATAGTTTTAAATAAAAATAGGCCAACAGTCAGCGTACTAGTGTTACCCAAGTCATTATCATTCAAATTAGAAAGTAACACTTTCCATCTTAATAATGATGGCTAAGAAGGGCAACCAATTCAAGACTAAGACGATAGCCATACGGCGGGTTCTTCAGTCATAGTTCCTCATCACTACAACTTGTCATTTTGTTTAATAGAGGGTAAAACTGAAGCTTTAATTTGATACTCATCATCTTGGAGTTGTAGGTATAACAGAAATATTAAGAGTTCACTTTTTTCTAGACTCTAATTTACTTCAAGCTAATCAAATATCCTTTAACTAATACGGCATAAAACACATAAATATGAGATATTCAAAGCTCACTTAGAACGGAAAGAGTCAGGGCCTTCTGTGTAAGCTAGCAGTCATAATCATTTACTTATTCCTTGTTTTCTTTTCTTTTCCTGTTTTTTTTCCTTTTTGCAATTCTGGTGGTCAGGCATCATGATCAACTCCCTTTTTCTCAGTTGTTGAATATGTTGAGCTGGTTAACTGGTAAGGTCTGTCCGCGATATCACTCCTAGAACATATGTGGTTTTCAAAAAACAAGAAGATTCGACTAATAGATCTAAACTATCAACATCCTTCACCAAAAAGCTAAACACATTGAAAAGGACTCCAACACTGTTTTTCAGAAAAGTATTTCCAACTTCTATAGCAATTTATTCATCATTAACACACGATATTGTCCAACTTCTATAGCAATTTATTTATCATTAAAACACAATATTAATGACATTGATATCCTTTTACATGTCCACATGGATTTATGAATATGAAATATGTTTTTTATCAACACATGTGTAGCTAGTTGTAGGAGACAAAGGAAAATGGGAAATCTTCCGTAATGCTTTTCCAGAGAGTGACATAAAAGCCTGGGTCAGGACCTATCATTTACCGAGTATGTAGGGATTTATTAATAGTCGTAATGTCACTTCAAGATTGAACTGAACGATCACCATTAGTTTACTACCACAGAAAGATGGATTCTTGATCAAGGGAAGCACTATTTCTTGTTTGAATGAGCTACATAACAGAGCAAGTGACTTGCAGTTGAAAACTAATACAGTAAGGCATTCAATATTATTTTACATGTGGATTACCTGCACAGTAGCTTAATGCAGGCTCACACCTCATTACAGGAGCAGCAATAGTTAGTGAAAAGTGCTATGCGTTGTAACAGATGCTTATGGTATTATTAGTGCATAGGACTGTAAACAAAATCGTGTACCTATATCAATGGTTTTATTCCTAGCTGATTTCATCAGGGAGGATAATGCCACTTTTCCAGGATATGCTCTGTTACTTGGATGGTATCCCTGAGAAAATATGCACAACTTTCTCTCTCAGAAATTAAGCAAAAATTTCCACCATGAAATTTATGTAAACTAATAGCCAAAATATCTCACCTCATACGCTACAACTTGAGTATTCATCTTTTGCAATAGGTTTTTGAGGGTCGCAACAGACCACGGATTAACAAAATCTTCAACATTGTCTGCAGAAATGCCATTTTTTATCTGTACAAGAATTGGAAAGCAAACTGAATCATATTTATGTTTGCAAAAAATCAAACACTGTGACAAAGCTGATCTCAAAAGCAACAACAGTGTAATGGTAACCGGTTTAAGTCAAACGACAGTCAAGGGAATGTCTATGATTTTTTCCATTTCATGCAAATAGGCAAAAAGCACAAAAAATAAAGAAATATTAAAAAATTAAAATATAAAATGAAGTAGAGGTATTTATCCAGATTCCAGAAGTGGAAAGTTATACAACTATCTTCAAAAAAGAAAGCTAACAACAATAACAGATAGCTCCAGAGTTCATCATAAAGTTCAGTAGAGAGCAAGCTAAAAATACCTCATTAGTGACAAACATGGATGTAAAAGACCGCAGTAGATATTTAGTAACTTTTAGTAACTATCACAAAGTCATGCCCAAGAATTCTCAACATAACCATGTTAATATGGTTACCGTGACATTCATGTAGCCTACTTCAATTAACATGTCATACCATGCTCAATACCACTTGATGGGAAGTATGATCATTCAAAATTGTGACACTCTTTCCCCACAGAAAACATAGCTATAATTCACTAAAAGGAATAACAAGATGTTTCTCTCATGTATATAAAATTCTTCTGTGGCAGCATCAGAATTATCTGGCCACCCAATACGAAACTCGACTCATCTACCATTTTTTATCATTGATACTGTGCAACTAATGGAGTAGATACGGTCTAAAGTTTTAGCATCTTTCATGTCCAACTGCCTTTCTCAATGGAACTCGTTTGAGTCAATGTGATTTACCACCTTTGTGGTCTCTCTTGATTTCCTTGCCAAGGATCTTTTTCATTGCATCAAGATCCTTCATCTCAAATTATTTCTACAAATGCTTCTCGATTGATAGATATCAACTTGTCTTAAGTACAATCAACATGTAATCAAACAGAAATAGATAACTAAATTAGTCATCACCCAAAAAGAATCCAGCTGTTGTTTGTAAATTTTTTCTCCAAGTTAACCATGCAAAGATAAAGTTTTAATATCAAGTTTTTCTGACTCCAAATTGTGCAGGGCAACTGAAGCAAGATACTGATAAAACTGTATCTCAAATAGGTTAGCAAATATCATTAAAATCAACATCCATACCCTACTGCAGCCGTTTGGCTTCTAATTGTGCTTTAATCTTGCCTTTTCAACTCCAAGAATTCCTTTCTTTTATTCTTTTTGTAATGGACAATCCTTTCTTGACTTGGCAGTTTCAGGAATACCGAAGCATACTTCTTGTCAAGAGAATCAATTTCTTCTTGCATGGAAATCAACCATTTATAAAAGAAATAGCATTAGAAAACATAGAAAACTTGCATTTGACTATTTCCTGGCCAATCAGTTGCAGACAGGTGTTATTGCTTATAAGTACATAGGTTGCTTCTTCATATGAGGACATTTGTACATTCATTCTTTGATGTTATACTTTCTTCCCCTTAATCTTTGCCTTAAAGATAGCTTCTCCATGCCCATAGACATGGGCTTGTTACTAGCTAATCTACAAAACTTTTGTATCACCTTTTTTTCTGTATCCATTGCTTATCATATATTGCCATTTGTTTAACAACAGTGCACCCTAATAACTTGGCATCAGAGCCTACGATGGTTGTTACCCTAATAAATTGGCATCAGAGCCTAAGATGGTTGATACATTCTTTCGCTATAACCTATTAGCAACAAAATTTTGATTCCAAGAAGTTTGATCAAAGGCTAACTTCTGTTTGTGGCTAGTGGGAATGCCTGACAATTAGGTTTAGAATGGAGTCATGAAAGTGGTACTGAAGCTACATACATGTCCAGAGACAATTTGGAGGGGATTAAATAGGAAGCTCTCTGTATAATTAAGTCCCTTGTATTCCTGCATTTGGCACTTGCAAAAGGAGGCTTATTAGATACATTACTTAGTTCTTGTTATGGCTGAATCGCCATTTCTTATGATAGTTAAGCTATTATTTGACCCAAGATCATATATTTCTAAGAAAACTAAAGGATATTCATTCTATGATTGTTAATATAGTTCAATGAATAAGATTTGTGCTTCATGCAAATTTCTTGGAAACTCCTTTTGGTGGCCAATATAAACCATTGTTTGAACTTATTTGATGGTTCTAGTTGTTGGACCATGTTGGAGAAGGTGGACTTATTTTTTAGTTGATAAAATTCAATATGGGATAGAAATCTATTAACTTTGTGACTTTACTTAATTAACTAGAAACTATTATATGAAGAATTTGGGAACTTATTCGATTGTTTTTAACCATAAAAACAACACTATATGCACATCAACTGTTGCTTTAATACAAATTCATCCAAGACAACCCATAGAGGAAAAAGTGCCTACCTCTGTTTTGTTTAAAATTAGAAATGGTACAAAGCACAAATTACCATTTTTCTTCTAAAGTTCTAACATGCAACAATTTATGAGAAAGGGCAGACAACTTTACTGAAAGTCTTTCTACTTACAACTTCCTTTCCCACAAGGGTCAGGATTCTAGCCTTTCACAAGCTCCACTACTAATTATTCTTACCATTCTAGAGTATCCATATCAACTTGCACGAGGACAAGGATGAACATGTCAAGCTAGATCATGGTTGTCAAACACATAAATCGGACTTGATACAGAAGGAAGAAAAAAATTGTAGACATAGGATCATAACATGAATCGCACTTTTACCTATATTGCGTAAATTATATTTGAACATATATATACATGTATATTTATATAAATAAGAAAAGTTCAAAAAAATTTCATTTCAAATATGAGTAATGATATAAATTATGAAAGAATACATTACATAGAATATACTGAAGTGAAAATATACAACATTTGAATATGTGTGAATCAAGTCAACAATTGAAAATGGAGGAGATTAGGGTTTTCGTTGTTTCATTTTATATTTTTTCTAGGTTTTTCTTTTTCTTTTTGTTAGATTTTTTTGTTTTTTTTTTAGTTTTTTGTCATAGTTTTGTTTTTTTTCTTTTGTTTTTTTGGTTTTTGTTGCTGTTGTTGTTGTTTGGTGGATTTTGTGTTATTTTTGTTTTTAGGATTGGGTTTTATTTTATTTTTGTTTGAATCAAGACTTTATTCACTTTAGGCCTGAAAGATTTGATGGATTGGTGGTTGGGCCATTTATTCATCTTCTTTTTATCTATTTTTGACCTGAAATGTGAAATCGTTTTGAATCGTCAATTTTATCAATTTTATGATTCAATACGTGATTTTTGGTAAAGTAATTCCCAGGCATCTCCACTGTACCCATCCAACAAACGGACCAACCCGTTTCTTTAATTTATATCATAAAATGAACAATGGATCTAAAAGCAAGATTTTTGCCACTCAACTATCCTGATTAAGTTAGTGTTAGGCTGTGCCTCATCTATTCTTGAATACAAATATACTAACTTTACGACTACATAACTTCACTAGAAGGACAGAAATTGTAAGAATTAGAACTGTTTTCAGGTCATTTGGGTTTGTCAATGCCATTAGCATATAGCGAACCAAATATTAGCAAACTTTTGAGAGATATAATATAAAGAAACAGCAACATAATTCCTTTCTACCTGGATGTACTTTGTAGAACTATAGATGATCCATTATTTTACCATCAATTCGTATGTTTCTTGTTTACATAAAGGCCTGATTTTGACGTGGCAGACTAGGAATACTAAAAAATAAAAGTGGTGTATGATACAAAAATGCCACGTTGGCGTTCCTTTCTGCCTGGATATGCTTAGTGAGAGTACTTATGATCCATCATTTAACAGATTTATTGTTCATATTAAGGCATCAATTACCGTATATGTCTCAGAGTTAGAATAGCAAACACTTAACTAGTTCTTGAAAGTTTCAGCTATTTCATATCAAGTATTCCATATTTCAGGATAAACAAAAATAGATAAAGCGTCCAATTTAAAGCTAGTTAAAAATCTTTGGAATGCTCAAGTTAAATCCTGACCTGGTCAAGTTTCAGTTAACTTTGCCACTCTTGGGAACATTTAATTGTGTAATTGAAATATTATGTCCCCAGAAATAAACTACAAACAACTTGAGGCTGATGTATCAAAGGATATCTGTCCACATCCGGATATCTGATTCAGAGAACATCACTACTATGGTTGTGCTTTCTATATTACACAACATGTGCACCAATTATGCATTTGCAACTACAGGCTAAGGAATCAAAGTTGCTTCCACCTCAGAGGCAAGTACACAGCAAGAACAAAGTGCAGTGGATACTACTTCCATAAAGTACACTAGAAAATAAGAAAACTGCATAGCATTACTATGGAAATTTTTATGCAATATATAATTTTTAGCTTGCGAATATCTCTTTTAAAAGCAAAAGTAAAATGAAGTGAGCAGTATGCTGTCCAAGAGATCGAAAAATAGTAAATCACCATGTCGATCAGTAGCATTCATTTTCTGCTTGACAAAATTTTATTCTCTGGTAATCAGATTGATCAGTAAATGTTGTTCTACTTCCTATCTATTCTCTAGTTTCAAAGCAGATCAAGATAAATCAATGCATACCTTGTGAAATGATCCATTTGTTACTCTTTCAGACATTCTCTCCAGAAACAGCACCTGGGCCTTCTTCAATCTTCCAAGTGGTTCAGCATTTCTGAAATGCAAGAACGCCCTTACGTAATTTGAATGATTATTAAGGAAAGAATTCAATTTAGCATCACAAATATATGCGAAAATATCAATATTAAGCAAATTTTAATAACCTTGAGATGCCGAGGTGATAAATCATACAAGCATCAATCAACCTGCCTTTTACTTCCAGAAACAATGCGAATGATTCATAAAGCAGAGCTTTACGTATACAAATCCTGTGCTCCTCCATTTCTCTAAAAACCCTCTCATAGTCTGAACTACCATCCATCTGTCAATAATATGAAAAAAAATATGAATCTTCTGAAAAGATACGAATATAGCTGCAGCATCACAAATTGTTAGTCCAACAGCAGCACATAATTATAAAAGATTCCAAACATAATCTGCAAAATCACAAATTAGAACGTAAATTCAACTAAAAGTCATAATTACAAAAATATACAAACGTAATCTCGAAGTAACGAATTAGAACATAAATTCGACTGGAAACAAAATCCAGTCCGAAAATTCATCAATTAGAACGGGAATTCAACTGAAAAGCATAATTTTTTAAAAAATAAAATAAAAAACATAATACCAAAAATCACTAATTATAAATAAGCTCAACGTAATAGAGGTCAAAAAAGAGTTTAACTCATACATAGAGGAACCAAATCTTGAGAAATCTGACGTCATCTCGATAGCGCGGATTGGACTTGAAGGTATTAATGCAATTGGATACGAGCACGTCAAAGTCCGCGGAGTTGTTGAGCTGACTGGAATTTTGATTTTGCAATACTTTGTGAATGGACCTTAAATTGGCAGAAATAAAAATAACTGAACAAAATGAAAATTAATTTGTGCAATTTTCTGGGGGAAAAATTGGAATGCGAATTCAAATAATTGAGAAGGGAAAGAGTTACTGGAGCCAAGGTAAGAGAGGATCGGCAGAGGAGGAGGAGGGGTCGGAGATGCAATCAGTGTTCCTTGAAACTACGGCCATAGAGATTCCGGTTCTTCCTCGGCAAGGGTGGAATGCCAAGTGGAAAACGCGGTGTGTTCGATTTTTTGAAATCTGAAGGCGGGAGTCTATATTTGAATCATTTTCATCCCACTATGTTTCCTTCCATTTTTTATTTTATTATTTTCAAAAATAGAAAAGATAGTAAGAAGAAATATTTTGAAATTTTTGAATATGTTATTTAAAAATAATGATTGCATAAATTTACAAATAAAATTATATTTGCATGAAGAAAAAAATTTCATGAAAATTGTGCATTTTCATCTATCATGTAATGTTAATAATAGATAGCATATATTTAAATAAAGAATTGAAAGTAGAAAAATATGTGGGTCCAATTTCAATAAATTTTTAGGTGTGCAGATAGTAATGAAAATAAAGAGATAATACAAATTAGATTTTGAGGAATGTGTTTTAAAATAAAAATGATTGATATTTTTAGTGAATATTAGGATGGTCGATGGTTTTTATTTTCAAATATATACTGTTATTTTTTAAAAAAAAAAATGTCTTTTTTGTCATTAAAATGAAAGTTACAATACCAAATTCACCTTTTATTTATCCTAGACATTAAACAAAATACAAATGTTCAAATTAAATAACCACCATGTATATAAAAATTTCTCCTATTACAAGGTAAGATCAATATTTTAACAACTTTAAAATGTTTTTTTCCTTCAATCTAATGAATTATGAAATGTTTACTTTATATGTTGCAAGGCAAGGAGATGGAGTTCAATGGTGAGCAGAATTTCAGGTTCTTTCTCTAATACATGGTGCCTAGTTCTCTTTGGGATTTAGTAGTTATAATCTTTTTTTTTCTTCATGAATTTCAACCCATTAAGGTATTGATGCATTTTTTGATGGGTTTAGTCAATGGAACTTTTGATCTTTTTATTCATTCAATTTTTTTGATCAATTAGGCCTTATTAATTTATTTATTTTTTGAACTTTTTTATCCATTTGAATTTAATTAGTCATATCATCAACACCCCCTATTTCAATTTAAAAAACCTTTTCACGTTGAAAATAATGTAAAATCTAGCAATAATTTTTACTCTATCTTAATTTGTTAAAATAAAATTATTAATCAATTAAATTTCATTAATTAAGTTAAGAATGTGAATTTGCGTTTCCTCAACTTTCACTAAAGTTGATGTTCAATGTACTTCAAATTCTAAAGGATCTCTCAACAATAAAATTATATATACATATAACCACTAAAGATTTTCAGAGAACTCATTTGGCGAATTTGTTTTCACCAAGCACTTGTGAAATTTGACCAAGTTTAACAGCAAGAAAGGAGAAGATTTGTTACGAGGAGTATTGAGATAAGTCTCAAGCTAACTTTTTTTACACATCATCTTTTCTTTATTTGTTTACCTTCCTTCTTTCATTTGTAAGTTTTTACTCAACTCCTCTAATATACTAATTTTTTTCATAATTTCATTAAGTCAAGTCATGTAAGCGGTTAGGTCCCACTCTGAGATGAATTTCATTTAGGGGTGTTCAAATCCAATCCGATCCACAAAAAAAAAAAAAAAGACGAACCCATCCAAAAAATCAAAAACATATCACAATCGAACTTTTTTGGATTGAATTGGATTTGTTTTTCTTTTTTTAAACCGATTGGGTTGGGTAGGTTTTCGGTTTTAATCTCAAAAACTAACCCAATCCAAATCGAATCGAAATTTATATACTTATAATATAAAAAAAATATATCTTAATTGTAAAATACACAAATATATTAAAACAAACTAAACATTGGATTTTTTCACTTTCAAAAATCAAATAAATAGGATTAATTACTGTGGACTTATAACATTATAGTTGTATGTTCTTATATAATTTAACTTAATTCCACAAGATTAATGTGATATGATAGCTAAATGAAATTAACAAATTAATTTATTAAATTAGTTTAGTTATCAATAGTAACTTGTCAAATACTTCAATCAAAAATTTAAATTGAAAAATTAAATTTACTGATCTAATCCAAACCAATTTAAATTGAATTGGATTGGATCGAATTTATAACAAAAATCTAACCGATCCAATATACATTATATAGTTTGAATCAATTAGTTTTTTGTCTCAAAATCGATCTAAACTGAACTACAAATACCCCTAATTTCATCAGAGTCAAAAGGAGAAAGAATGGGGGAAGGAGATGATAGGCGCCCGCGCGGTGCCTATCATGGCCACCCACAAAGCACTTGTCTTGGGCAATTGCAGTTGGCACCTATGGGGCACTTGCTTTGGCACACCTACTTCAGGTGGCTAGTCGCTCATCACATAGGCAGCCAATGTAGGCCCTACTTTGGATGGTCACAACTGTTTCAATTTATTCATGCATGTGCATATCATCCTTTTCACAGTATTGTGGTATGTTCATGTTTATGAGCCCTTCATTGGCCACGTCATCTGATCAAGTGTTAGTTGATAGAAGTGAATTTCAAAAGTTGACTTTTGAGCATGTTATTTGATCAAGTGTTAGTGGATAGAAGTGAATTGCAGAAGTTGAGAATCCAACATCTAGTTCAGAAGTTGTTTTCCACATCACAATCTGTTGATTTCGAGTTTGAAGAAGACAGTTCTTCTGATGAAGAGCCTAAAGATGCTCCTATCATTAATAATAGTTTTGTTAAAAGTTGTGAAGATTTAATGTTTACTCATGCCTAAGAAGTTAGAAATTTTAAGGTGTTAAATATGTGTTTCTAAAGAGTTTCCATTTCTTTATTCTTTATCGAGTGATAACATAATGTTACTTCCTAGAAAGTACTTCACCATTTTTAGAGTTATTAAATGAAAAAACCAACTCGGTTCAATGGTCCAATCGGCCGATCTGAACAGTTTTAACAAAATATGACATTTGTTTTTCATTTTTTTGGTATTGAAAAAATCATAACAGTTCGCCGGTTGGTTGATGGTTCTACCAATCGATCTGGTTTGATTTTTTAAACAATGCATAGAGGCAGTGTTGCTGGAATTTTATGTGGTGTTCTAAGTTTTGATTTGAAAGGAGAGATTGGAGCTTACCGTGCAGAGTGCATCAACTTGTGCATTAGTCCATAAAGGTTGTGCAAGTTAAACTTGCAAAAGTTCCCTTTAATCACAAAGCATCTAGTTTCACAAGATTCTAGAATTTGCCTCATTCTATTTGGGATTTGATTTTGTTCTCTCTATTGAGAATCAATTTATCACCCTCTTGGGTGTTCCTGTCCACTACAATATATATACATATATATACTTTTGTTATGATTAATTATGTGTAGTAAATAGTAATTAAGTGTTATAAAAAAGTATTAACTATGCATGTGCTACACCTTTTTAGTCGTAAGCATTGCAATTTGCTAGCAAGGTAAAAGCTTAATTACACTTTTTTAATCGTGTTAATTGACTTTAGCTACTAAATTATCTTCAATTACTACAAATTTTGATGTATGATAAAAAGCTATCAAATGCATCACTATCTTTTACCACAATTAACATTATATAGTGTATAGTAGTTAATTGTCACACTTTGATAAATGTAATAAATATTTAAATTATTTTTCACCATAATTAAATGTTGTAAAAACCAATTAATATGGAGAGTTTTAAGAAAATTTGAACTCTTGACCTTGTAATTATATGTGTGAAGGGGATGCCACTAGGCCAATGGCCACTTTTTTATTAATTTGCTAATTCAAATATATTTGATTAATTAATTTTTTAATAATAAAAATTATTGGAGGCAAGTATTTATTTTGCTTCCAAATTTGGGATTTTCTTATTATTTTGAGAGAATTTGTTAAGTAGCTAAATTAAGTATTTTGATTAATTGTTCAAATATTTTTTAATAATAAAAACTGGAGGAAATTTTTATTTTATCTCTAATAATATTAAAAACATGAGCAGTTAGGAATGTTTTTGGGGGTTTTAGTTGTTAATTCAATTCGTTAATCAGATAATATTTTAATAATAAAATTGAAAGCAATATTTTAATTTGCCTTGAATATTACTTTTTAAACCTTACTTCCAATATATATTTTTTCCTTTTTATTGAAAAATTTTTTATTTAAGATTTTAATCTTTGCAGTCAATTTTTACAAGTTTCGTTGTTTTTACTTCACTAATGAAAAATGTGGTTAATTCATCAACTTTTTTGCCATGATTTATGTAAAATTGTAGTCAATATAATATATTATTCATATCAAATAAAAATTATAGTAAATAGATATATTTTTTACTATGAAAAGATGAAGTGTAATATTTAATATGGGTTTTACAATATATTTGAAATTTTATATTACGATAGTAAAATCATAGCAAATAGCCTTTTTCACTACATTATTTTTAGTGAAGTGAAAAATATTATAGTAAAAGGTACATTTTCTTGTAGTGATCCTTACTTTATTTACTCTCAAATTGTTGTGCTAATATTGTATAGTGCTATTATTTTTTTATTAATTTGACTAGTTTCAAATTATACGAGAAAGTTTAGGTAGTGGACGTAGGCTCTGCCAACTATTAAAAGCAATCATCACTTGAATATTCTAACTGGTAGTTCAATTGATTTCGTATTTTTAGATAGCAACTCAAAGTACTTTCTGTATAAAACTCAAAGTTTTATATGAAGGTAAAAGTTTTTAAATGAATATACTTTCTCTGCTTAAAATTTGAAAAGACCTAATTTACCACTCTTAGACATATAATTAGTCATTCTCATTATATAATTTTTGGTTTATTTAATTCTCGATGAAGCGCATGAAAGCTATTATATATACAATACATATAAGAACCATTAAATTGATACAGAAGATTGGATTTTGCTATGATAGCAACAACCCTTTATTTTAACTTATTTTGATATTTTATTTCAAAAAATCGTTAGCTATTCTCATCTAGTGCATGTGTGCTAAACGAATTAAATATTTTTTTTATATAACTTACTGGTAGTGAGTTAGATACATTAGGATTAATTAATAACTATGCAAGTGAAATAAGAGATTAAATATGCATTAGAATAAAAACTTTAAATTAATTTTATCTGCCCTTTATTTTGTTACGTAGGACGAAGCCCAAAACTGAAAAAGAACTAGATTTTATCATGGCAGTCACAACCCTTTATTTTACCTAAAAAAAAAGTGGTTTATGTCCTAATCCTGGATAATTAAGGGGAACAAACAAGCACACCCTAGCGCCTATGTCAAGGCTTCTAATTCAATTTGTACTCATCGAACGGTACATAATTTATTGGACCCAAAAAATTGTGGGAGACTTAATTTTAGCATCACATGGAAGGTACAGTCAATAACCTGAAAATGGGGTTGGCTTCGTCTGCTGGACAGTGCTATTCCCTTCCCCACCACTGCAATAAGAATCGTACCTTCTCCATTTGGAAGGACAATAGCCATAATTTTCCCACTGCACGTCAAAGAAATGAACTCAACCACGTTTCGATCTTTGATTCACCAAACAAATCAGAATTCAACACGATATATAGACCAGACCAATCAGTGGACTGCAAGTAATAGGAAATGGTCTTCATGTTGCTCACAAAATCAGAACTTTCTTACAGAATCGTCCCATACAAAATACAAGGCGCTGTGGTTTTATTATAAATAGTGCAACCTAACAATTTCTCCTTTATTGAACTATGTAGGGGGCCACCCCACTCACGGGAATTAGCTCACTTTGATCCCACTTTTCTTTCTTTTCTTTTTTAGACTTTCTTTTTGGTGACTTTAATTTGTGGATAAATTCACCCCCCCATGCTCTATATGTTAAATGAGTCATCTTAATTCATATCTTTGATTAAATATTGGAGGATTGTGATAGATATTTATTTGTATTTATTTATCGATGGACATAAGTGTGGCCTAAGCCAACGTGACATTATTATATTGATGCTAGGTCACGGTAAAAATGAAATTGAATAATTAAAAGATGTTTTAGTAAAACATATATTGGGAACATTTATCAAAAGCCAAATCAAAATTTATATATATCAAAAACAGAGAAATATATGACAAGGGATTGGAGTGATTAATGATGTGATGTAGTGACGTCAAAAATGCTCTTTATAGAATTAAATGCTTTTGTAAAGTATACTCTTTTAATATACCACATTGGATTAGAGCAGAATCAAGTTCGCACATATTACTTTTCTAATTTTTAAATAAAATAATGTACAAAGTTGGAATGTCAACCTTATATATTAGTTTTCTTTATCTTTGAATTTGGTTTGAACTATTCACAACAATGAAACAAAAGCACTTATTCACTCTTTTATTTGGAAAAAAAATATGCTATACTAATTTAGTCGCTTTCTGTTCGGGTTTTCAGTAATTGTAGCGAATATAATTGTTAGTGCTAGTCAATATATTGTATTTATTTAGATTTGTTGGAGTAAATATAGAGAGAGCAGAGGTTTAAAAACATAACTAAGTTATAATCTCATGGATTATAATCCCATGTCCTTGTCCTTGATGTGATCTTCTTCTTCTCACTCACTAGGTAGCTTCCCCACATATGCATGAATAGATCAGATAGATACCTTGTTCTTGACATTCCTCCCACCCCAACATATACATACATATAGATACAAACAAACACACAAAAGAATAGAGATTGTGGTCCTCAAACATCCCTCTCCAGCTTTCCACCTTTCCTCTCAATATTCCCATCACCCCACCACCCAATATTTCTCCACATCCTCCCTCATTTAATCACATTCATGGAAGCCAATATTAATAGGGTTAGTAACCTCAGGCATAAGGCCATGAAGGAAAAGACGAAGAAAGATAGTATGGCAGAATCAGAAGATGATGAGCTGATGATAGGGGTTGGTGCGGCGGAGGATGACAAGAGGAAGAGGGTGGCGAGCGGCGGCGCCTCCATGAGGAAAGGGTCTGGTGGCGGAGCAAGTTCGATGAAGAGTTGTCAGGCTGAGAAGTGCTCGGCTGATCTGAGTGATGCAAAGACTTACCACCGGAGGCACAAGGTCTGCGAGCACCATTCCAAGGCTCAGGTGGTGGTTGTGGCCGGAATCCGGCAGAGGTTTTGCCAGCAATGTAGCAGGTTTTGTCATACTATTCTATCTCCCTTTCACATATATGTTCAGAATTTAGGACCAACAAATTTTGTACTATTTTATGCTTTAACATGGACTTGATTTGGTTTTGTTCAGTGTAATTCTTTTCGTTTTGTATGGTTTTGAGCCTGTCATTCATATATGCAAATGGCCTAATATGTTACTTGTTTGATTTGACTAGCTACCGTTTGATCATATCTGGGATCTTTATATTAAATCTTGGGGCCCTGTGCCATTGACACAAATAAATTGGAGTGTTCAATTCCTTTGAATTTCTAATTTAGGATTAATCCAGTTGATGACTTGTGCAGTACTTTCTAATTACATACACACACGCACACGCACACACATACATCATGATGTGATCCTTTCTATCAATAATTAATGTCATTTACTTTTATTCTTAAGTAGCTTTTAATTACTAATTAGATGGTTGTATATATGCCAAAATTAGTAAATTATGGTCTTGGCGTCCATATTTTGTTCATTTAGAATCTTAAGCCGGCTACATTCAGATCTAGAGAGTACCCCTCCTTTCAATTGATCAGATTTAATTTAAATAAAATGGTCACGGTGACTTGCCAGTCAATTAGGCGTACATGGGAACAAGCTCAAACATATATGTATATCTCATTCATATTTGTCCAAGTTCTTGGTCAAGGACAGGTTCAAGTTCGGAAATCATGTTTCATTTGGTGGTCCGCTTGACCTAACCTAGCTAATTCAAGATCTATTTCTTGGTGCTATATATTTGGCATCAACTTACTGCATAAATCATTTCTGAGTCACAATTTCATGTTTTTTCAATCTGCGTCTTACCTAAATTTCTTTTTATTTTTCTTGCCGTGCATAAATTGAAGGAAGACTGCGCCAAATTTTCGGTGCTGTACGTACGTATCATCAGTAACGAATATATGTTGTTTCAAAATCTTTTCTTATATATGGCTGCCATCTAAGATCAAACTGATGTCACCTATATTTTCATGTCATTGAAATTAAAGTAGTCCATGCTACACCCTTGACTCATGGCCAAGTTTTTCCAGAATAGCTCATATATATATATATATATATATGTATATATAGTACGCCATTGTTGACTTGATCAATATATCTAATAGTTGCATGACATATTAATGTTGTTCAATTTCACACATAATTAATTATTGGTGCAGATTTCATGAGCTTTCAGAATTTGATGAAGCCAAAAGAAGCTGCCGAAGGCGTCTGGCAGGTCACAATGAGAGGAGGAGGAAAAACAGCGCCGACATGAATTCTCAAGGAGAAGGCAGCAGCCGGATTAAGGGCGGCAGCAGTACAAGCGCAGGTAGCAGTGGTCAGTTGAATGATATGGTTTGTGCAGCTGGACAGGTTGATGATAGAGGAAGGATTCAGATAACTGTCCATGAAAGTGCAAACTACCAACACTTCCATGTCAGATAATTATTAGCACCAGATATTGCAATTAATTAATTAATTAAGCTCCCTCTCTTCTGTCATCCTCACTCATCCATCGGCAATATATATATATATATATGTGTGTGTGTGTGTGTGTGTGTGTGTGCATGCTATGTCAAATTTAGTTAGCATCATCAATTTATGGCCATGCTAGTGGTGCCAAAGTCGAGTCGAGCATTCTGTAGCTCCTACTACTTGTTTATTGACTTGATCGATCTTGAGTCTTTCATCATTATATATATATATTGCCAATAAGCCACCTCTTTGGCATGCTCTGAGTGTAACACCTTTCAGTACAACATTAGTATGATCAACGCCTAATTTCGCAAAACGATTGTGAAGTCTCCTTTACTTGTATACATCTAGCTATGATGAATCATGTTTAGCGCCATTGTTCTATATTTTATATTATTCTTCTATAATGCCTTTTTACTTGTTGAAATCACTACTGAAAAAATAGTTGTTTGCTATGAAAAAATTACTATAGAATATATTTCGTAGCTATAGTTACAAATTATAGACATTAATTTTCATAACGAATATAATTTTTTTTTAAATTTACAAGCTAAGTAACAAAGATTATCAGCTAGTAATATATTTGTAGGTTAAAAAAAATATAACATCTAAAACTCTATCTCTCTCTCATCTCCATCTAGGTGTCTCTCTTTCTAACTTTAATTTTGTCTTTTTAGTTGAAGATTTTCAAACTTTTTCTATTCAATAAAAAATAAATAATGAAAATTTGTTTTTGATTTATTTGAAATAAATTAATGAAGATTAAATTTGTATTTCTAAAAGTTGTAAAATAAAATAAAATTTTTAATTCATAATAACTAAATCAACAAAAATAAATTTTGTAATTTTTAATGAAAATTTGTAAAGTTTTATAGGTAATAAAAACTAAGTTAACAAACTTATGTTTTTAAATTTTAATAAAAATTAAACTTATAATTCTTTAATAAAAATAAACATTAAAGCAACAGAAAAATAAAACTTTGTTACTTTAATGAAAACAAAATAAAAATTTATTGTTACTTTAATTTTTATTTTTATTAAAAAATTATAAATTTAATTTAATTTAGTTATTATGAACTAAAAATTTCAAATATTTTATTTTTTTTACAAATTTTAGAAATACAAATTTAATTTTCATTAATTTATTTCAAATAAATCAAAAAAAAATTTCATTATTTATTTTTTATTGAATAGAAAAAGTTTGAAAATCTTCAACTAAAAAGACAAAATTAAAGTTAGAGAGAGAGAGAGACCCATATGGAGATAAGAGAGAGATAGAGTTTTAGATGTTATATTTTTTTTAATCTACAGGTATACCTTTTTTAATTTGAAAAAATATTTTTTTTTTAATTTGCAAATATATTTGATTTTTGGACATATAAAAAAATTGAATACCTATTGTTGGGTGAAGTGGTTGTCTTGCTTGTTTTTTATAGTGGATGTCTCAAGTTTGATTCCAAGAAGCAAAAAAATAAGGCTTAACATGAGTGGGGGGTCATGTGGCGTGATGTTGCCAGGTGACATGGCATATTTTGCCAACTGAACTTGAGAAGGCGGAAAAAATTGGACACATGTCAATAAATCCCCAAATTTCCTATTACATGCTCGAAGGGTGCAATTTTTTGATGAGTTTTTTGCAATATTCCGGCAAAATAGACCAAAATTGCAATAGAATGAACTTAATGTGCCGAATTTTTTTAATTTTAAAATATTTTTTAAAATTCAAAATATTTAATGAACCAAATTGACATATGTCAAAAGATGAGGGAACAAAATTCCATTTTGCCCTTATAACCCATGTATTAGGGCCTTAACTTTTATCCTATTATGTGGGATCAGAAAACTGCAATTATAACCCACAGCAAGGCCGAAATTCATTCCCGTCAACGATTCTCCAATCAATCACTACAAAATTATTAAGTTACTTCACTTTATCAAAAAATAATTATTTGCATAACAAAAAGAAAAGATATCATGTGGTATACTTTACATATATAAGAAGCTTAAATAGAGTGCCCAAATTCTCAGTGCATATAGATATTTTAAGGGAAAAAGAAATATACATTTGAAAAAATAATTTAAGAAAACATACAAGAAAGAAAATATGTACATGTCTTAATCTTTTCTTTCACTAAATACATGTTTCATGTGTGTGCTTGGACTATATAATCCAATACATAATACCATATGGCTAGTTTACATTGAAACATCATGAAGGATGATGGCCTACGTCCATTCGAATCCTTTGCATACTCTTTGTGATGAAAGCCTATGATAGGGAATCTAGGCTTGATAGTTGACACTATTCAAGATGATAGGGTGATTTGCCATCCTGCCCATTTTGTGGGATGACATAATTTTCAAATTTTTCCTTGTGGAATGAAAAGGTAAATTATTTATAAGTCCTCATTTAGCTTTTGTAAATGATATTTATGTCCTGGG
Source organism: Jacaranda copaia (assembly GCA_014898725.1). Lineage (NCBI taxonomy): Eukaryota > Viridiplantae > Streptophyta > Magnoliopsida > Lamiales > Bignoniaceae > Jacaranda > Jacaranda copaia. The sequence continues at coordinate 282,277 of JACGDI010005412.1, read as the reverse complement.
AACAAGACAACGAAATAAACCTCTTTCTTGCATGATCTTTCTCAAAACAGTGTTGTCTCTGTCAGTCGTCAAAATTCCTCACCCAACATTGACTTCACCTTCGACTTCGACTTCAACTTTTTGTATTTTCTGCAATAGCTTTGATCAAGAAGCATCTTCTACCACTAAGTTTTTTCTGACAACAAGATCCTCCCTATTGAAATTAGAAAAGATTGCCACCACAGAGAAGATTGGAGACAGCGGTGACTGTTGGAATAGTATCCCGCAAGCCAATTAGATTGGCATTCATAACTATTTTATGTAACAGTTTTGATTGAATAATATTCAATAAAATCGTCATCTTCATCTTATGCATTTATGATTTCTTCACATGCATTTGGTTAAAACCCTTAAATCATACTATACTATGAGGTTTGGTCATACATATGATGGTAATTATGAAACAAGTCTCTATGATCATAATTTTAAATATTCCAAATCATATAATCTTATGAAATAGGGCATCTAAGATTCAGATAGATATACACTAACAATTCTTATTCTAAAGGAGTTAGAAATTGCGCCATGTTATGGGCAATCTATGTTTGATGTAAATGCTTGTTAGATAACAAGTTCACTAAAAGCTTGCTTAGAAAATTCACTAGATAGCTATAGTGGCAAGTTCTCTAGCTTATAGTAATGCATATAATTAGTCATTTTACTTAAGGTTCCATAGTAATCTTATATTTGAGTTCTTGTACTTTGATTTTGTTGTGACCATGTAATGGGTTGCCCGAGGCATAGGTTGGGCTTAAGTTACTTAAGTATAGAGGTTGGTGAGTTTTAAGACAGGATCCATTTCACTTGCCCATGAAGAGTAGGTTGATCTCTTACATATTCTAAGGTAATCGATTCTGAGAAATTCTTACACAAGGTGATATGACAATTTAAAAAAGAACTTTTTCAAAGTTGAGATCATAATGGAAATTGAACATAAAAAATAGATACATAATTATTGAGGCTATTAGGGCACCAACAAATACCTTGTTCTAGACCTCTTTCAAGATATAGAAAATGGAAGGATTGTATTTGCATGGCAATCGCAAGTAATAATGGTTCACCTCAATATAATTCATTCATCCAATTCATTTCTGCGGCACCCTACTCGGGGTATCATCCTAAGTGGAGGAGCTACCAATTCAAGCTTGAAATTTATTTAAATAATAACTAAAAAATCTAAAATTTAATCATCCTAAAGTAAAATAAGTCATCCATAAACATAATCTATACAAGTCCCGTATCTTAGGATCATACAACATCCCTAAAATATCTCTTACTAATAGTCTCGATTAGGTGGAAACTATATATACAACCACACACGTAATCTATTACAAAATAACTTTAGTCTAAAATATGATCCTTTGCCCCTTCACCTTGACATGCCCAAAACAATAAAGATAACGAGGAGGGTGAGTCTTAAGGACTTAGTAAGGAAAATATATAGTAGAAGCTGGAGAGAATAATGAACTGCAATAACAAATAACAAAGTCTTTTGATAATAATTCAGATGATCAAATCATGACTATCAAGAAATAATCTTTAAACTCGAAATAGCATGAAACATGTAAACAATTAGTAGACCTATTGGCATCCTTCCTTACTGCTCCTCAATTAATATAAAATAACAATTAATAACAGTTCATTTGAACATAAGAACTTTCCTTCATCTCTCTCCACTTGCTTGAGCACACAACTCGATGTATAACAATTCACATATATGGCATGGTCGATCGTATGCCAAATCCCACCACCACAGTTCACTACCTCCAGCTACCTGTAAGTCAGGATCTTAGGTGGTTACGAACTGGAAGACCTGTCACCATCAATCTGCTCTGCTCTATCATTTTTTCGGACCTAGCCCCAAGCCTAACTTCTTATGGCATCCCTCTAGGTAGAAACTTCTCAAGTGCATCCCCATGAGTGGCATGAAATAATGCCAATAGATAATAATTCACTTTCAAGCAATAACAAGCACAATATCGATAATGGCCAACAAGGCCTAATCCAATAACAAGATACGAGAATAATTGGAATAACTATCAATACAATTAAGTTTACTAGACCATTTTAATATCACTTTCTCACTTATCAAGATCAAAAAAAGGGTGAGCCGACAAAGTTAAGGTATAAGGGATAGAAATCTAACAACATGACGAGAGGAACAAACAAAAAATAGATTTGATGTCAAAGAATAACCCTCACAAAGGTGTTCAAATCAAATATCATATAATAAAATGAAATAGATATCAAACAATAACCCTCACAGAGATGCCCAACTCAAATAGCAATTAACAATTTGGATTTTCAAACACATTGCAAATTCCAAACAAATGGAGTATGGTATAAAAATAGAAAACCCGCACAAGGGCGTATCGCAATCACAAATAGATAAAAAAAAAAAAGGTGCTAGATTGACAAACTCTCACAGGGGTTTTCAATAAGTAATGAGTAAGCGTATATAAGGAATAACCCAAAATGGGAGAACCTCACCTTCATTAGCTTAGCAAATGCAGTCAAAAGTCACAATCACTGATCCTTAAGTTTCACCTATTCACCACCTAACCAAAATAGCATAATTATAGTCAAAACCCTCATTCGACCTTTTTAATACATTAATATCGTGCTTACTATAATTCAAGATTACCAATTAACCTGTTAGCACAATAATTTAAAGCTTAACAACTCTATCATCTTGGAATATAGCCATTAACATTAAGGTTTCCCAAGTACGTTTCAATTTCCACATATGTTTCATATATCATGAAATACTAGCCTATTTATATATCTTTTCATCATTTTAACCTAATACTCACTAGTTGCATAATTCTAATATTAACCTCATCTTATATACAAATCAACGTCATCATAATCCTAGGCAACACATATATGTTAATTCCTAATCAATTTCCAAATCAATTGTCATTTAACTTATAATATAGTCCTTAATACCATAATTAAAGTCTAATTCTTGGCATTATTCATGAATTCGGGTTCAAAATTCATATTTCCAAGCTCTTTATTCTTTGCATGGGATTCGATTAATATATGCATGTACACATCCCATCTCATTTTAAAATCTGATTCTAGGCAAGGTACAAAGATATATAAGCAAGGCACAACTTGTATAGCATGCAAGCATATATATAACATGCTACAACTAAATAAAAGTCCAAATTCACCATCGAGTGTTCAAAATCACAAATCGATAACATAAGAGTAATCATCACATCGGTAGAAGATACTGTGTCTTTGCGGCCACTGGCCGCCATCCACAGTCACCGAAAAATTCGAAGTCACCACCATTGGATGCCTCTCATGGAGAGCTTTCGAACAGTATGCTTGGTCTTCTATTTCTCCTCTGAAAAATAGGTCAAACGTCATCTCAAAGTGTAAAATTGTCTTAACTTTATTGTCAATTTTTGCCCTTGCTGCCGTGTATCTCCACCATGCAAAGCTTCTATGAGAATCTCCTCACCAAGTGCTACCTAATACACCCCTCAAATTCACCATTTAATGTTGAAAAAGTCAAAACCCAGAAGGGCCGCTATGAACTCGTCTTCTCAATCATCACAACCGTATCTCTCCAATTAGTTTGGTTGATGAAGAAACTTGCCGGAGGAGCTCGTCGGTGTTGGAGGGGAAGATGTGGGTAAAGAGAAAAAATAAGGAAGAAGTGTGGAGAAAAGAAAGAAAAATAGGGAAGAAGAAAGCTGTTGCCCATTTTGTAAAATTTATTTTTTATTTTTTGTGATTTAGTCTCTCAAAATTTTAAGTTATACAATCAAGCCCAAAGCTTTAGGAAAAATTATGATTATGCCCTAGTTAACTTAGGGTTTCTCATGCAAGCCCCAAATTGTCCAAATTTTTCACAATCGAATCTGTAGAAATTATAATTTTAACCACAAAACTTCTTAAAATAATTAATAATATAAAATTCATAAAATTTTCAAATAATGACAAGATCATATACTATAAATATAATTGAAAAAATTCTAGAGGTGTTACAAACTTCTTCTTTAAATGAATCTGGCCTCCAGATTCTCACCTGAATGCTCAAAAAGTCTAGGGTATTGCTGGCGCATAAGATCTTCTCACTCCCATGTTGTTTCTTCCACATTGTGGTTGTACCATAATATTTTCACTTGAGGAATCATTCGGTTCCTAAGTTCTCAGAATTGCCGATCTAGGATACATACTGGCTATTCTTCAGATGTCAAATCACCCGTAAACTATATGCGCTTAGGTGAAATGATATGAGAAGGATCAAGGTAATACTTACAAAGTTGTGATACATGGAAGACATCATGTATCCCTATTAATTCCTAAGGTAACACAAGATGGTAAACTACCAAGCCAATCCTTTCACATATCTTATACACCCCAACATATCTCGGACTGAGCTTTCTATCCTTACCAATTCTTCTAATTCTTTTCCTCAGGGATATCTTGAGAAATACTCTATCACCAACTTTGAACTCTAAATCCTTCATTCGCATATCCGCATAACTTTTTTATCTATCTTGAGCTGTTTTCATCCACTGCTTAATCACTTGTATTTTTTCAATAGTTTCTTGAATTAGCTTAGGTCTTATAGTATTTGGTGACTTATCAATACTACCTCGGTATTCCTTTAAGTCCCAATGTACTAGTAATCAGCATTTTTTGCTATACAGGGCTTTGTACGATGCCATTTGAATGATAGACTGATAGCTGTTATTATAAGCAAACTCGATTAAATGGAGATGTCAAATCTAACCTCCTCTGAAGCTCAAAACACATGCCTAAAGCATATCTTCTAATATTCTAATAACGCTTTTTGATTGCCCATCTAATTATGGATAAGCAATAGAACTAAACCATAGTCGAGTCCCTAAGTGCTTCTATAAACTCTTCCATAGCCTTGAAGTAAACTTTAGGTCTCGGTTTAACACAATACTAGTGGGGATTCCATGTAATCGGACTATCTCTTTTATGTATAATTTTTCTAACTTCTCAACATAATAATGTGTTCCAACTAGCAAGAAATGTGCAGACTTGGTCAGTCGATCTACTATCACCCAAATACTATCATATCCTCTCTGAGCTGTTGGTAGGCTAGTTACAAAATCCATCATGACTTGTTCCCATTTCCAGTCAGGAATAGGAAGTGGTTGTAACAACCCTGATGGTTGTTGATATTCTGTCTTTACTAGTTGATAAGTTGAACACTTTTGCACATAGTCTACAATGTCCTTCTTCATACCATGCCACTAGAATTATTTCTTAAGATCTTGGTACATCTTTGTGCCTCCTAAATGTATTGTGTATCTCGTTTTATGTGCCTCATTTAACAATCTTTCCTTCATCCCTTTCGGTACATATATCCTTTTACGGTATAAAGGGAACCTTGGTTATCAATGCTGAATTTAGACTTTTTAGAATCTTCAAGCATACCCTTCTGATTCAACATCCATTTGTCTCGATCTTAAGCTTGCTGCATTTCCTTGTATAATTCAGGTTGCATTTTTACTCCTGCAATCTAACCTCATTGTTTCATTTTGATCACCACATTTGCTGTTGGACTTTTTAGTCCTTCTCTTTTTAGTATGTGGGCTATTTCAACCTTTCAACTTAGTACATTTTCCACCACATTCACCTTTCCTAGGTGGTAGATAATACAGAAGTTGTAGTCCTCCAAAAACTCTATCTATTTTATTATCGCATATTCAAGTCCTTTTGAGAGTGTAAACACCTAAGGCTCTTATGATCAGTGTATACCTCAAATGCAACTTCATAAAGATAATGTCTCCATTTGGTCAGGACAAAAATTATTGCAACCAACTTCAAACCATGAGTTAGGTAATTCTCTTTGTGTAGTTTTAATTTTCTAGATGCATAGGTGATAACTTACCCCTTCTACATCAACACACATCCAAAACCTTCTTTAGAAGCATCAATATACATGATAAATCCTTCCAATCCTTTTAGAAGATCCAAAATTGGAGCAGTGGTCAATCTGTTCTTCAATTCCTAGAAACTTCACTCACATTTATCACTCTAGTTAAACGATTGATCTTTCTAGGTTAATTTAGTCAACGGGCTAGCTATTTTAGAAAAATCTTTTATAAATCTTCGGTAATAGCTAGCAAGTCCCAAGAAACTATGGACTTTTGTTATAGTTTCGAGTCTTTTCTAGTTGGCTATCGCCTTTATCTTAGAGGAATCAATCGCTATCCCATCTTGAGATATGACATGTCCCAAAAATGCCACTTGTTCTATCCAGAACTCACACTTGCTTAATTTGGCATATAACAGATGCTTTTTTAGAGTTTTAGGAACTAAATATAAGTGCTTAGCATGCTTTTCTCTGAATTTAGAAAATACTAAAATGTCATCGATAAAGATGACTATGAAATGGTCTAGATAAAGTTTAAAATTCGACGCATTAAGTTCATGAATGGGGTTGGCACCTTAGTCAGTTCGAGGGGCATCACGACAAACTTAAAATGACCAAACCGAGAATTGAAAGTTGTCATAGGAATATCTTCTTACTTGATTTTCAATTGATAGTACCCATATCTCAAATCTAGCTTTAAGAAAACTCTTGACCCTTGTAGTAGATCGAACAACTCCTCTACATGGGGTAGGGAATACTTATTCTTGATTGTGACTTTGTTCAACTCTTGGTAATTAATGCACATTCTTAGGGACCCATCCTTCTTTTTGACTGCCCATGCCTTCCAATGCATTAATATAACATAAAGCCAACAAATAAGAATTTAACTTTTTAACAATAACATGAATATAACAGGATATGAGTTTGAATAGCAATACACAACATGGCCGTTTTGTAATAATATTCCTAGCATTTTGGTGGAATTGGCACTCGACCCATATAATCAATAATCAAGTATGCCATCAAGGCCTAGTAATCAATATACAAGATAGATTTAAGAATGCCAATAAGGCTAAATAGTTGAAACATGGAATGGATTCAAGTATGTCGACAAGGCCACGAATTATATTGAACGACATTAGAAACAAAAATCAATAAACAAAATCCTCACAGGGGTTTACAAAATAAATATCAAAGAGCACAAGGAATCTAAGATATTTAAGGATTTCACAATTGAAGTTCATATATTTCTCAGAAGAAAGGCATGCTAAACCCTCACAAGGGTTTAACAAATATCGAATAGCCATAATCAAGTCAATACCAAAGCAATGGAACCTCATCTCCATAGTACAGTCACAGCTTACTGATCTGTGGGACCTACTTTTGCGTCACCTAATCCAAAAGAATAGGTCTATAATCAAGATCCACGTTCAATCCTAATAATCAAAATTATACAAATAATAGCCTAGAATTAATACTTAATCGGCTAAATCGATAGCTTCGATAAAGACATGCTAATAGCGCCAATCTAATTAAAGGAATATAATTAGGTTTTTAACTACACAATAACCTTGCAACAATATGCCAGATCATTAATAATAGTTCAATAATTCTCAATAATCCAATTGTTGCCACTTCGGTCTCAAATCCTTGGGTTTTTTCTATCGATCAACTCCTTTAATCCATAGTTATCTTATAATAATACAACTTCGAGTCCACTCAATTATATAATCCTACATGCACGACCCAAATCATGGTTCTATATCATCTCAATTAACCCAATTATCGCCACTTAGGTTCTAGATTCATAAAATGAGGATTTTCTCCACCTAGTTAACCTAATTAATGACGATTATTACACGATATGATGAAGATTTGGGTCTATTAATTTATGTAATTATGTATATGACTCAATTTCCCAATCAATTTGCATATTCTTTATTCATACCATACATTGTAATGTTAGGAAATATATACATACACATGCATACAACTTTAACTCAAGTTTCTCATTTTTACCCAATATATTTTTATCAAAGCTTCAAATGCACTATCAGCTTGTGTGCATGTAATCATTGCAATGAGATGAGCAAACTGTTCTAGCGTTATCACCATCATTGAAGTTGGTCGCCACTACCACCAAACAATGCACCTTAGCTCCATAAAGCAAACCCTTCAATTAGTTTCTTGTTCAGCTGTTGAATTGACTGTCAATTGATTGAAAAATAGTCAGCCTACCACCAATGCCGTCGTGCTATTTTCTCCTAATTTCTTTATTGTCGGTGGTCCATTTGAGAATTTGAAAACATTGGCGTGATCCTTGAGTAGAATCGTTAAAACCCACTACTCACTTTCAAGATTTAGTCATCGAAGGTTGGAGACCTACTAACTTCATTGTGGCTATAACTTTGAGCTAAATTTTGATCGCCTTGTCGGTCGATTTTGGGGGGAAATGATAGTTTTGAGTTCCTTGTGTTAATGGGAGAAGATTTATACCAAATTTGGGGTCTGTCACTGGAGAGAGGTAGTTGGCATGAGGGTAGTTCATAGTACTCGATGGAGAAGAAGGAAAAATATGGGGGACGCAAAATCTACTATTTATAGATTGGTTCTTTCCTTATTCTCAAATTAACCCCCAAACCTTTAAGCCAGCTTTCAATTTAGTCCTTAAAAGTTATTTCATCTTCAATTTCAGTCCTAAACTTAGTTAGTGCCCTATTTTAGCCTTTTGACCAAGAATATATACCATGCAACCCCAAAACTTTCAAGTTTAGTCTAAATTAAATATTTGCAAATTGCAAATTGACCTTAAAACTTTCAAAATTCTTACAATGAAGTCCTTTGTATTTATTTTTTGAGTCCTAAAATTCAATCGATCAATATCTTGAATTTTAAATCCTTATTTTCCAAAAATTTCAAATTTCAGAGGTGTTACAGACCTCCCCCCTTAAAAGATTTTGGCCCCCTAGATTCTCATCTGAGCATTGTTTCGACTTACAGAAGATAAGTAGATTTGGTCAATCGATTTATATTCTCTTTTCATTTTATTTTGCTAGGATTACCTCTTCAAGTCCCAAAGCATCTTCATGCCTCTCGGATGCATCTCGTATCTTGACTTGTGTGTCTCATCCAATAGTCTCTCTTTTATTTCTTCGAGCACACATATCTCTTTTTATGGAATAGAAGAATACCTTGGTTGATGGTATTAATCTCAAACTTTCCAAAACTTCCAACCTTTCCTCCAGTTTCATTATCTATATTTTATAGGCTTGGACTCGTTGCATCTTATCCTATGATTTGGACTGCACTTATCTCTGCAATTTTATTTGCTATATTAATTTCAACACAGTACTTATTTTTAGGCTTTTTGATGCTTCTGTTTCTAGTAAGTGAGCCATTCCAGCATGTCGGCTTAATACATTGGTCACTACTTTCACTTTTTTTAGGTGATGGGTGATGGAAGAATCGTAGTGTAACACCCCTGAATTTTTGTATTTTAGAAAATAATCAAAAGGACTTGATTACAAAATTTTTGAAAGTTTTGGGAGTAAATTTATAATTTTTAGAAACTTGATTGGACTAAACTTGGGACTTTTGGGGTTGCATGGCTATTACTTTGGGTCAAAGGATCTAATCTTATGCACTCAGATTTCTGGAGGCTTAATTGAAGTTTATGGGAGTATTGGAAGACTTAATTGAAATCTAACCAAGTTTTGGGGGCCAAATCAGAATTTCTAAAAATATCTCCTATAAATATGGAATTTGCAACTAAAACCCATTCTTACCTTTTTTCTCCACCAAGCCATCATTTCTCCTTTTTCGACGATCTCTCCGACAGCTCGTTCTTCCCTAAAACCAAGCCCAAGAATTTACTTCCCTTCAACTTCAGCATCGCGTTGATACCTCATGCACATTGGTTGGATGGTAGGCCATCAAAAAACATGAAGGTCGAATGGGCAATGACAGAGCTTGGTGGGTTTCTAGTTTTTGGAGGCCTTCTGTGGCAAACTGAGGGTGTTCTAGGATGGATTCAGCTCAAGAAAGTATTTGGCGAAGTTAGTTTTGAGTTTTGACCACCGAAGATGGTGAAACAGGAATGGCGGAGCATGGCTGTATAATGTGGTGCCATAACTTTCAGGCAGTAATTAACCAACTTCCTGATGGTGAAACTCAAAATTAAGGAGTGCGTTGGATTTTTGGAGTTGAGAGACTTTGATTTGTGGTGGTTTTGCATTTTTTTGGCGACGCTGCATGATGGTGGACGATGGCCAGCGGCAGCGGTGTGGTGGGGATGCCGAGATAAAATCTTTGCCTCATCGCAAAGATCGCAATGGTGTCCTTAGTTCGTGGTTTTGAGGTTTGGATAATTGATTCGTGGGCAAAGGGTTGGTATAGATTTAGTTATATATATGTGTTGTACCGTATTGCTTCGAATGTTGTACTAAGCAGTGATATGAGATTTTCATATGAAGTTTATATATGTATCGAGGCCATGCTTAGACTGTAGTGGATTCAGTAGGCTTGAATTTGTATTATTATGTAATGTTAGGATTAATTGAGATAATTAGGTTATTTAACTATAATTTATGAAATTATAACTTGAGATATGGTAATTAAATGATTTGAGATTATATGGGATTAAAATGCAAAGTATGCATATGCTGGTATAAGTTTAGTAAAATTAGATTATTTTATGAAATTATGGAAATTATCGAGTATTATAATAAGAGAAAGCCCTAATTTTATGAATTGAGGCTTGAGTGATAGAAGTGGGCATATTGAGATAATTGGATTATTATTGATGTTCTAGGATGATGATATGAGAATGATATGTAAATAGGAATCAAGTTATACTTCTTTAATAATTGAGGCAAATTTCATGACTATTTCTGTATTAGTGGCTTAGTTAGCAGATTTGCATTAATAAGTGTTGCCAAAGCTCTATAATTGTTGTGTTAAGAGGATAATTAGTGGTTTGGAAAATTGATAAATGTATTAGTAAGATCTAAGGTTGAATGTAGATTTAATTGTAAATATACTCTTTTAGATTAGGTGACATGGAATTGGAACCTAAGGGCTAGTAAGCTGCTGATGGTGACTGCAGTTTCTAAGACTATGGAGGTGAGGTTTCTCTCACGCTAGATTATTTGCTTGTATAAGCTTACTTGTATTTGTTGGAAACCCCTATGAGGGTCTGCCAATCTGGCATTTTTCTCTCTATCTATTAATTATGATGAGCCCCTATGTTGCTTTTTCTATTTCTAAACGTACTCAAATTTATTTGAGATCTGATTTGTTATTTATCATCTGTTCTTTACACCCCTATGAGGGTTATTTGTTGAGTTTGATTATGATTCCTATCTATTTTGGCACCCTAAACCTTTTATCTATTATTTATATTTTTAATATCTATATGTCTTGTATATGTACAGTTCTATATCGTACCTATTGCCTTGTCAATATATCCATCTATTTTATTCTATATTTGCTTTCATATACAGTTCTGTATTATACCTGTTGCCTTATCGGCATATCCATCTATTCTGTTTTGCATTTGCTTTTGTCTATTCATTATTTGTTTGTCTGGTATTTGTTCATTTGGTTATCTATTACAGTATGATTGTTATATAGGAGTAAAGAAATGTTAATCTCTGCTGTGTGCATTGGATAAGCAGTAAACCCATGAGACCTAGTTAGGGAACGGGATATTAATCCCTACTATGTGTATGAATAAGCCGTGAACCCGTGAGACCTAATCAAGTAACAGGACATTAATCCCTACTGCGTGTATGGATAAGCTGTAAATCAGTCAAGTAACGAGATGTTAATCCCTGCTATGTACATGGGGTGAATTTGATGAGTTTGTCATGTTTTGATCCGTATTTTGATTGTATTCTGATTGTTGTACCCTTCTCATAGGGTAATAAGGTTAGTTAAGTTTTTGGTCTAAATTAGGTTGTTGTCCAGGTCAAACAAGCTGTCTGTATTTTCTCCGACTATGATCAATTAAGACACTCTATACCTCCTGAGCAGGATCGAATGAGATGATCTCAAGCTATTCAAGCCAACAATTACAACCCCGAGCTAGTACATTCCAATAGCTTGATCATGTTAATCTCTATGAATGTTTTTTTACTGTTTGTACTTGATCCACTTGTAAATTGATACTTGATTGCTTGTATCTGATCTATTTTTGTATTTCTTGTTAATTAACAGTTGTTGGGTTAATCTTTCCCCATCAGATCCCTATCCTCTATATTATGAATATCCCTCACTAAGTTCTTGGACTTATCCCTCCATTTCTTCTATGTTTTCTCAGACATGATTGAATGATAGGCTTAGACTTTTGATCGGATCAACGAATATAATTTTGTACTAGAATAGCCATGTTTATTTGCTTATGGGCCTTATGTATGTTGCACTTTATCTTCAGAAATGATGTGATATGGCAAAAATGTTAAAGATGTTTTTTTTGGAATTGTAAATATATCCATATACCTCTGAAGAAAAGTTTTTAGTTATGAATATTGCTAATTATGGTATTAATTAAGATGTAAATTCTGCTGCTTGATTTTTTATGATGTTGAAGGAAATTTTAAGCATAGTATTCTTGTTATAGGTTTTCATATAGGATTGATCAGAGTGGCACCTTAGCTTGGGTGCTGTCTCGAGAGGAACGCTACATGTAGTCTTCTAGAATTTCCATTCATCAGTGTTGCCTAATGTTTAGATCCTCATTCTAGTTAAATAGTTAACTTTTCTGAGTTAGTTTAGTCAGTACGTCGGCTATTTTAGAAAAGTTCTACACAATCTTCATTAATAGCCGAAAAGATATGGAAAACTACAACTTCTATCACATTTTTTGATCTCTTTCAATTGACTACCGCCTCTATCTTACAGGAACCACCCTTTACCCCATCTTGGGATATGAGGCCCAGGAAAGCCACATTCTTTATCCAAAGTCCGCACTTACTAAACTTTACATACAACCGATGCTCTCTCAAGGTTTCTAAAACCATACGTAAGTGCTTGACATGGTCTTGTCTAGTCTTCAACTAGTAGTACTCTTGCTTCAACTCTAGCTTTGAGAAGATTTTGGTTCCCGCAAAAGGTAAATAATGATTCTGTGTGGATAGGGATAATGAGCTCACTTCTTTTTGGAATCCTTTTGAGTATTCAACTACCTTTTCTATTTCCTCAACATTAAACTGGATATGCTCTGTCCCCAACCGTTATCTTGGCAATCCCAATTCACAGTGTCTGAACTTCAAGTAGCACTAGTACTTATAACATTCCTGTCCTTTCTTGCCTCAATCACATGTCAACTTAATACTTATGGTTTTTCAAGAGCCCACAAAACCACTGCAGCCACAAATGACTATTGACACCCCATGTTCACACTTACCTTATATTTACGTTAAGGAGTACTCAAGTTCAAACTTAACATGCCAGCCTTCATGACAAGGCATACATTCCCAAATAGTCAACTACCAGTTCACAAAAATCAAACATACTAGATATAGTCGTGAACAACCCATTTGTTGCTCCTTAAGTTCCATCTAAGATGTTTAGTCAAAATATGAGAGATCAAATTAATTTTTGACATTCAAAACTTATACAATATTCTCAACTAGTTGTTTCCCTCTATCCTTGCGATATTTATACTTATCCTTTTCTTATTTCACCAACCACTAAATATTTTAATTTCATTTCAAACCTAAAAGTGTTTGCTAATCTTAGTTTAACCTAAAGCATATTTACTAGTGCATACATAATCAACAAGAATTTCTCTTTTTCAATTCTTAAATGATATCTTTATTTCATTTAAGCAATCTACTAGTGAAGGAAAAATAAAACCTAATATTACCTTCAGTTCTTCCTAGGGGATAGTTCTAATGCAAGCATCCTCATTTGCTTCTTATTGCTTAGTCCATTTTCTCTTGTTCAATTTCTTCAATGATTTCTTATAATCTCTTTGTTACCAACAACCAATCTCCAAATAACTATATCGTTCAAATCACACCATACAAATTTATCCAATATTAATCTATCTATATAACCAATTAAATCATCAAATACGCCTTTGTTTAGGAGAATTTTCAACTTAAAATTCTAAAATCTCACAAAGAATGTCTAGATGTGAGTTATTTCACCAAATTTTGCCTTTTCAAAATTTAAAGAGCCCCATGCTTGGCATTCTTAAATTACTAGATCACACATTAGTTAGAGACATATCCTTTCATCATTGATTATTTCTTAATTTTTATAGCCCGTGATCTCAATTGACCTGAATCCTATAAAACCTTTCAATATATATCAAATACTCAAAGTTCAGATCCTAACTAACCTAAATAGAAGGGTATCTATGAATCCCAGTGATATTCAACACCTAAGTTATCACTCTAATACCACCTCTGTAGCATCCCCTCTCGGGACAACTCCTAAGCTAAGGTGCCACCAATTCAATCATAATATTTCTCCTGTAGCAAGTAATATGCCCATAAAAATTTCTCTTCAAATCCTTTAAAAGTTGCACAGTATTTAACTTAACACACCCCAGATAAAATATTTAAATACATAACATTAACAAAATATATACAAACCTCAGGCCTTCATGAACATTCATGACATATCACAACATTTCAAAACCAACTTAACATACATGGAATCCTATATATACAATCAAAAGTCTAGTATATTACAAAATGCGTTCAAGCTTGAGAACCTCGTTCACTATCTATACCTGTTTGAAAGCAATCAAAATAATATAGGAGGGTAAATCTTAAGGACTTAGTAAGGGAAAAGAAAATGACAGGTTTGAAAGGAAAATTAGAGAGATACAACAATCAATAAATATTTTGGTAACAAGCAAAAATTCCAATACAAGTCAACAAGATACATAGCAAGCATATATCAAGTTCAATAGATTGTTGGTCATTCTGACCTTATTACTCCCAGATCAAGTCATAACTTCTAGTACCAAGCATCAGTGCAGTATGAAGAGGATTTTCTTATCACTCCATTGCTTAAGCACATAGCTCGACATGTAATAAATTATCATTTGGCATAGTCGACTGCATACTGAATCCCACTACTCACAGTTCATAACCTTTAGCTATTTGTAAGTTAATATCGTAGGTGGGTACTAGCTGTAAGATATGTAACCGTTAATTCGTTCCTCCCAGCCATTTTTCAGACCTAGTCCCTGGGCCCAAATCCCTTTGTAGTGTCCCTCCAAGTGATATTTGCCCAAGTCCCATGGGTTAGTGACCGCCCATGTCTTCCCATGGGTTAATTCCGCTCATATCTTCCCACGGGTTAGTTCCGCTCATATCTTCCCATGGTTTAGTATAATATAATGCCAACAGATAAGAACTTAACTTTTAACAGTAACATGAATATAACAGGATATGAGTTTGAACAGCACTACATATTGTACACTGGCTAAAAAGGCCGTTCTATAATAATAATCTAAGCATTCCACTGGAATTGGCACTCAACCTATATAATTAATAATCAAGTATGCCTTTAAAGCCCAGTAATTGATATACAAGATAGATTTAAGAATGCCAACAAGTCCAATTAGTTGAAAAATGAAATGAATTCAAGTATGCCGACAAGGCCATGAATTATACTAAATGACATTAGAAACAAGAATCAATAAACAAAACCCTCACAAAGGTTTACGAAACAGATATCAGATAACATAAGGAATCCAAGATATTTAAGGATTTCACAATTGAAGTTCGTATATTTCTCATAAGAAAGGCATGTTGAACCCTCACATGGGTTTGTAAAGTAAAGACCAAATGGGTAGACCTTCACAGGGGTTCAACAAATATCGAATAGCTATAATCAAGTTAATACAAGAGCAGTGGAACCTCACCTTTGTAATCTTAAAAAATACAGTCATAGCTTACTGGTCCATGGGACCTACTTCTGCATTACTAAATCTAAAAGAATAGGTCCACATTAAGATTCACATTCAATCTTAATAATCACAATTATAAAAACAACCTAGAATCAATACTAAATCGGTAGCCTCGATAAAGATATGCTAATAGTGTCAATCTCATTAAAGAAATATAATTGGGTCCTTAACTACAAAATAACCTTGCAATAATATGCCAAATCATCAATAAAAGTCCAATTATTCCCAATAATCTAATTGTTGCCACTTAGGTCTCAAATCCTTAAAATTAGGGTTTTCTCTACCAATCAGCTCCTGTAATCCATAGTTATCTTATAATAATACAAATTTGAGTCCACTTAGTTATATAATCATACATGCATGACCCAAATCTTGGTTCTATATCATCTTAATTAACCAAATTATCGCCACTTAGGTTCCATATTCATAAAATGAGGGTTTTCTCCACCTAGTTAACCTAATTAATCAAGATTATTACGCAATATGACAAAAATTTAGGTCCATTAATTTATTTAATTATGTATATAACTTAATTTCCTGATCAATTTGTGTATTCTTTGTTCATACCATACATTGTAACGTTAGGAAACATATACATACACTTGCATACAACTTGAACACAAGTTTCTCATTTTTACCTAATATCTTTTTATCAAAGCTTCGAATGCACGATCAGCTTGGTTGCATGTAATCACTGCGACTAGATGAGAATCCAAAAGCACTGGCATGATCCTTCAGCAGAACTTGTCAATACCCACTACTTACTTTCAATATTCAATCATAAGAGATTGGAGACACACTAACTCTATTGGGGCTTTAACTTTGAGCTAAATTTTGGTAGCCTTGTCAATCAATTTTGGGGAAAAATGGTATTTTGAGTTCCTTGTGCTGAGGGGAGAAGATTGATACCAAATTTGAGGGGTTTCCATCACCGGAGAGAGGTGGCCAACGTAAGGGTAGTTCACAGTACTCAATGGAGAAGAAGGAAGAATGTGGGGGAGGGGGGGAAGGAATGCAAAATGCACTATTTATAGATTGAATCTTTCCTTATTCTCATATTGACCCCCAAACCTTTAAGCCAACTTCTAATTAGGTCCTCAAAAGTTATTTCATCTTCAATTTTAGTCCCAAACTTAGTGCCCTATTTTGGCCTTTTTGACCAAGAATATGTACCATGCAACCCCAAAACTTTCAAGTTTAGTCCAAATTAAATTTTTGCAAATTGCAGATTGACCCCAAAGCTTTCAAAATTTTTACAATCAAGTCCTTTCTATTTATGTTTTGAATCCTAAAATCAAATCAATCAATATCTTGAATTCCAAATCCTTATTTTCCAAAAATTTAAATTTCAAGGGTGTTACATATCAATATGGCTAATTATTAATTCGTCAATTTGGCTTGATTAATTTAGGTGTTAATTAATCAAAATAATTTAAAGAGTTAAATTATGTCAATTAAATTAAGGTGTTAATTTAATTGGTGTCATGTGATGATTTAATTAGTTAAGATCAACTTAAGGAGTTAAATTGATTTAATTAACTTAAGGAGTTAAGTTGAATTAATTAAATTAATTAAGTTAAAGAGTTAGGCTTTGTTCTTCTATATTTTCCCAAATTGTTTTTCAACCTCTCAAAAAATTTCAAATGGAGGCACATTCTCCAATATTTTTCCCAAACAATTTAAATTTTATACCCAAAAAACCTCTCCCAATTCACTCAGAAAAACCCTATACCCTAAAAATCATACCTACATCCTCATTTCTCACTTTACCTTCTACATCACTCATTCATTTATCACTTTCTCACTTCACTCATTCATACACACACACAAACATATAGGGGTGTAAATGGATCGAATACATTGTTTTCATATTCATTTTCGTTTGACTTTTCAAATAGTCGATTACGGATACAAATTTAACGGATATTTAAAAGTGATATTTGTATTTGTATTCATTGGATATTGGTTGAATTCGAATATATCCGTATTCGATTATAATTATTCAAATTTATTCATATTTTATTAAATTTATCCGTATTCAAAATTTTTTTATATGCATACTCGATAATAATTATTTAGATATCTATTTAAAAATATCCTAATATGTGAATCTATGAATTTATAATAAATACATATTTTAATTAATAGAAAGAACTATATAATTCATTAAAACAAAAATAATCAAACAAATAGCATAATTTATAATTAATAACTGATTTTATTATTGATTATTAGTACTTATTAACAATAATAATGGCATTGGAGTATATTAATTATAAAGTTAACCAATAATAATTATGTTGATTAACTTTATTCTTCAATTCTTTTTCTCTATATTACAATAATTTTTTAAATTTATTCTTTTTTCTTTTCAATTCTTCAATTATAATTTATATATACATATATGGATTATGATATTTTTATTAAAAAATATAAATAATATATTATTTAATAAATATATATTCGGTGCAGATATTAAATAGATTGGATACGCATTTACCATATCCGTATCCATTTATAATCGGATATGTACTAATCGAATATGGATAATATCTACTTTAAATGGATACAAAATTTTGTATAAACAAATGTGAATATGAACGGTAAATAAATTTTTGAATATACATTTACATCCCTACAGACATACATACATATATAAAAACATTAAAATTTTTCTAGTTAAAAAAATTTAAAACTTATGTCTACAAGTCTAATTAAACTAATTTTCAAAAAACTAAATTAAATTTAATTAAATATTATTTATATTATTACTAAATAATTTATTTATTGAATAATGTATTAAATTAATTAAATTTACTTATCAATTAAATAATATATTAGTTATATTTAATATTTAATGTACTAATTAAATATTATATTTATTCATTCAATAAATAAATTATGATGTTTTAATTTGATATAATAAATTAATTAATCTTCTTCAAAAAATACTCTTTATTAAATATTAATCTTCACATTTATTTAAAATTATAATTAAAAATTTGATTATAGGGTGATAGTTATGTAATAATCTATTAATTTTAATAAATTAATATTGATATGCTTAAACTAATTATTGAAATAATTAATTAAATTTAAGTAAAATTATTTGATTATTACTAAGTAATTTATTTATTAAGTAATGTATTAATTAAATAATGAGTTAAAGTAATTAAAAAACTTATTAAATTAATTTATCTAAATAACTTGTTATTTATATATTAATTATGTTTTATATTTTACGTATAATTAAATATTATATTTATTTATTTAATAAATAATTTAAGATGATGTAATTTCAAATAATATAATATTATTTATTGTTTTTAATTGGATGAATCATTATTAAGTCTTATATATATATATATATAAATAATTAAAAATTTATTTATTTAAATAAATAAATAAATAAGTTTTATTTATACATAAATTGTAAATAATAAATAGTTAAATAATTATATTTTAATTAATAAACAGTAATTAGTTTATAATTAATGTATAGCAATTAATTTTTTTTATAAGTCGATATTAAAAATTATGATATAATTATGGAAAAAGCTGATTTTTTTTAAAATTAAGATATAATTATAATTTCATGAATAATTAATATTTATTAATATATATTTTATTCCAAATAATACATCATTTACTAATGTAAAATTTATAAAAATATAAATTTCAAAACAAATAACTAATTAAATTAATTACACTCATATTTCAATCATTACAAATATATATACATACACAACACATCATCCAACTTTAAAAATACATACATATAATATAAAAAAAAAATACCTTTCGCCCTACAAACCCAACAAAAAGCAACTGATTTAACATTTATAATAAATGTTGTTTCTCCCCAAAATGTAAAAAAATAAACAACTCATTCTTAAATTATTTTCCATATTTTCCCAAAACAAAAAGAAACACATAGCACACTCTCCAAATTTTCTCCCAAAAATCCATTCCCCTAAAAGTTTTTCTAGAAAATGGCCAAAACATAGAAGAACAAGCCCTTAATTTAATTAGTTAAGGAATCTTAGTGTTGGAGGAAAAATCAAGTGAAGAGTTCATTTGAATTTATTGAGTTAGCAAAATTAACAATTCAATTCAAGCTAGAGAAGAATCTAGCAAGTTGGCACAAGTAGGCAAAGTGTGAAGGAAGCTTCCAATAGCTTCAATTCACACTATAAATAACCCTAAGGGTGGCTGGCCATATGCTTCCAATCCATACTTCAATTTTCTTTCCAAAATATAGCACAAGTTATGTATTGAGTGACTACCTTCTTAGGTTCTCTCTCTCTCCTCT